>CP092882.1:1334465-1379475 GCA_030710605.1 Cordylochernes scorpioides
CTTAGAAGCCTGACATGATTCCAACATAAACATATATAATACAAGGAGATAGAGGAATATACGCATATATAATATAAAAATCAAAATATCACCTATTATATGTAACTTGTATGGAAACAATAAAGTTAAAGGAAGTCTGACCACCCCAGACATAGACGTGACAGCTTGGTCCCATATCCTTTTACATAGCGGGGTTTTGAAGTTATAAGAAAGGCTAAGGCCCTAGAAAAGAGGTGCTGGCGCGGCTCGACCAATGAGTTATATGTAACTTGTATGGAAACAATAATTTTAAAGGAAGTTTGACGACCCCAGACATGGACATAACAGCCTGGTCCCATATCACTTTACATAGCGAGGACATTCAAAGGTCCAAATTTTGACCCCGGGGTGGAGAACACCCCGGCTATAAGAAGAAACTGGGGCTTGTGAAAGCCAAGTTGGGTTTAGGTAACAGAGAAGATGCTGTCGCACTGGACAATCTCATTGGTCGAGCCGCCCCAGTACTTCTTTTCTAGGGCCGTAGCCTTCCTTGTCACTTCTAGTCTCGCAATGTAAAGTGATATGGATACAGGTTGTCATGTCTATTTCTGGGGTGCTCAGCCTTCCTTTATTGTTTCCATACAAGTTACATATAACTCATTGGTCGAGCCACGCCAGCACCTCTTTTCTAGGGCCGTAGCGTTCCTTGTCACTTCTAACCTCGCTATGTAAAGTGATATGGATCCAGGCTGTCACGTCTTATTCTTGGGTCGTCGGTTTTCCTTTAAATTTATTGTTTCAATACAAGTTACATATAACTCATTGGTCGATCCACGCCAGCACCTTTTATCTAGGGATTTAGCCTTCCTTGTCACTTCTAGTCTCGCTATGTAAAGTGATATGGATCTAGGCTGTCACGTCTTATTCTTTTGTTGTCGGTCTTTATTTAACATTATTGATTCCAGAAAAGTTACATATAACTCATTGGTCGAGAGCCGCGCCAGCACCTTTTTTCTAGGGATATAGCCTTCCTTGTCACTTCTAACTTCTGGAGTGTTTATTTTCCCTTCTTTACATTTTACTATCAATATGTACATGTGAACATTCAGGATATGTCTTTTTTTTCTTTTTGATATGTATATTATATTAGCTACCTGTTGGTTTGGAAGGGGCTGCGGATGTTGCTCCTTCTGAAACCAATATAATTTATAGATTACATTATCGTGCATAATATATCGTACAGTAGTTATTTCTATAATTTAAATATGATATACAGAATAGAAGTACACTCATGAACAAAACTTAAGGAATTTGTAGATATCAGCACGTATTCAGCACGTTTGATTGATGTATGAGGGAAACATTCGCGACTTAATGATTTAATTTGAAAGAGTAGATAGTGTATATATTCAATTTGACAAGTACCAACTTCAATGAATGGCGCTATGTATAGTTATTTACATATAATAAATGAAAGTGTTGAAGCATGAATATTTATTTTACTTTAAAAAGAATGGATAATGATGATGTTCCTTCAGATTTAATACGGATCATAAAATCTTATTTGAATAATGAAAGGGAGGTGAAATTTACATACGAATCAGAAACCTTTTATAAGAAACTAACTAAAGGATGTCCACAGGGTGGACCTTTATCTCCACTTCTATGGAATATTTTGCTAAATGATTTGTTGATAAATTTTGATTCAATGAATGCAGATATTATATGTTATGCAGACGACGTTACAATAATTTGCTGGAATAAGACTATTGAAGGACTAAAAACCGCAAGTGAATACACCTTAAATTATGTGATCCAATGGTGTAATAGAAATAAATTAACGATCAGTACAGAGAAGACTAATATGCTATACCTACATAACAGACAAAACATACCTATTAAGGTTAATAACAATATAATAATGCCGGTCAAGCAAGTAAAAATTCTGGGAATGAAATTTTCTAATCACAAATGGAAAAACAAAGTTAACTTTACACCGCATGTTAATGATATTCTGTGTAAGGCAGGACGTATGAAAAATTTATTATGTTCACTAAGTGGCAATATGTGGGGTTTAGACACTGAAAAGAGGTTAACTTTATTCAAAACAATCATTAGGCCTGTACTTACATACGGTTCTGAAATTTGGTTCAAATATTTAAACAATCGTTGTAAACAAAAACTGAACTCCATGCAGTACCAGATCATTTTATGGGCAGTTAGAGCATACAAAACCACTTCATCAAACTGTGTGCATAGCTTGGCAAAAATTCCACTCCTAACTGTAGGCGCCATCCCGACCAGAGAGCCACAGATAAACAGATTATAAACGCACAGAATATAGAATCCGAGCTCCCCAGTAGAAGGAATACCCGGAAGACGACGGTACTCTCTGTTATATTTGTTGTTCACTATTATGATTTTGTTCTAATAAACACTACTAAATTATTTTATTGGATCCTCTCTTTCTTTTTCCCAGTAAGAAACGCCTACGGAAGCCAACAGAAATTCAGAAGTGGGATAGTCCTGAAGAAAATTGAAGATTCACTGGAATAATTTGGAAACGAGAAGGACGTGGCGCTGTGACCGATCAACGTAAGAGGAGTTGCATGGTATGTACGAAATTTAATTACCTATTCCTAAAATATTATTGCAAAATCATCTCGATAAGAAAGTATTTTAAAGTAAGCATTTTAAAGTAAAGTGAAGTATTTTAAAGTAAGCATTTTAAAGTAAAGCGAAGTATTTTAAAGTGAAGTATTTTAAAGAAAGTATTTTAAAGTAAAGTGAAGTATTTTAAAGTAAGCATTTTAAAGTAAAGTGAAGTATTTTAAAGTGAAGTATTTTAAAGAAAGTATTTTAAAGTAAAGTGAAGTATTTTAAAGTAAGCATTTTAAAGTAAAGTGAAGTATTTTAAAGTGAAGTATTTTAAAGAAAGTATTTTAAAGTAAAGTGAAGTATTTTAAAGAAAGTATTTTAAAGTAAAGTACAGTATTCTAAAGAAAGTATTTTAAAGTAAAGTAAAGTATTCTAAAGAAAGTATTTTTAAAGTAAATTGAAGAAACAAATAAAAGGTATTATCGCAAAGTATCGCGGTAAAAAGAAAAAAAAAAGTATTGTCTCAAAATTACCAAAGAAAAGTTGATTTCGTTGAAAGAAATAATTGAAACAGTACGTATCTGGTTTAGTCAGTTTTATTTGTTTATTAAAAAAAAAAAAACTTTGCCTTGTTTATTTTTCCTTTTGAAAAACATGACTTACTTAGCGAAAGTAAGGAAATGCGATTTGAGCAAGTTGGCGTATGAACTCGGCGAGGTAGTACCGCCAGAGAGCAGGATCGTCGACTTAAAACGCCTTATCCTGAATAGTCAATCTTACGAAGAAGAATTCGCAAAGCAACTGTTGGAGACTCTGATCGAGGAACGGGAACAAACAGAACGAGCAGAACGGGAGCGAATGGAACAAACAGCACAAACAGAGCAAGCAGAACGTATAGAACGGGAACGAATCGAGGATCGGGAACGAATCGAACGAAAAGAACAAATGGTAATGGAATTCGAGCTTGAGAAGCTGCGCATCCAGACTACACGCGGAAACAACGATACGTCTCGAAGTACCAGCAATGACGCACATTACGAGATACGTAAACTGATGCCCAAGTACGAGTCGAAGGACAATGATTTGAGTTTTTACCTAATTCTTTTCGAAAGACAGGCAAAGCGACTAGGATTGGATGAAGACCAATGGGCGTTCAGCCTCCTAGGATTGCTACCTTACGAAATGACTCAATTAATCGCTCGGGAAACAGAAGAACAAAGCGGCGATTATAGGTTCGTGAAAAGGTTGCTCCTAAAACGGTACAAGTTGAGCCCCGAACAATTCAGACAAAAATTCGAGAAGCACGAGAGATCTCAAAAGGGTTCCTGGAGAGACTTCGCTTTCGAATTGCGAGGATATTTCAACGAATGGATCGAAGGAATGAACGTGGAAAATTTCGACGCCCTAAAGGATTTGTCCGTCACTAACCAGCTAAAGAAAAAAGTTCCAAATGTGCTGCGTAATCATCTCATTGACGATTGGACCAAGTTAAACAACCCAGATGAGTTGGCGGATAAACTGGACGAGTACGAAAATGTTCGCACCGAGATGGGACCTCCGCATTGGAATGCGAAACACCTCATACCACCGTCGTTTCAGCAGAAATCTGCGAGATTCCCCAACCAAAGCGAAGTTAAAGAGACTAAACAAGGAACGAATGTTTCGGGTCAAGACGCTGCAAGGAACGAAATCAGTGAAACGTACCCTAACACCTTGAGGAGAATGGTCAACCGTACGATCAGAAACGACAAGGGAGAACCGAAGTGCTTCAACTGCAATCAGTTTGGACACATTGCCAGAGACTGCCCAGCACCCAGGACTACGTTGACATGCCGAGGATGCGGTCAAACGGGACACAAGGAAAGGAATTGCACAAGACCCAAAGAAGGACTAAAAGTAGCCAACCTGGAAGTCGAAGGACTGGAGACTGTCCCGCCAGATGTATATTTGAAGGATGTCAAGATCGACAACAAGGAAACCGTGAAGGCAATGATAGACACCGGGAGCAGCAGTTGTCTAATGAGAGAATCGGTTGCAAGGAGGATCAGCGTCGACATCGAACCAGACTCGACTAGTCTGTACGGCATCGGTAACCAGACCGCACCAGCTGCCAGGACCGTTGGGAAGACGACAGTTGACCTGGAGATTGATGGCGTAGTCGGAAAAGAAATCGCTGTATTCATTGTTAACGATGATGCCCAACCTTATGACCTACTAATTGGAAGAACATGGACAGATCTGCCCTACGTATCCTTCGCGAGAATCGGTAAGGAACTGCATATTGGCTATTCAACCGAATTTCCGTTTGCTAATCTGCAAGAAGAAATCAAGTCGCGTCGCGTTGAACTGAGAGCAACCGAAACTGTTCAGTTGGAGAGCGACTCCATTAACTTTACAAGTGCAATCACAGACGAGGTAAAGGACGGATATGTATTGTTCACAGGAGTAGATGACGCCTGTGTCGATTCCCTATTGGAAGTGGTCGACGGAAAGACGACCGTACCCATCATCTCAGCTGGCAAGGGCAAGTTGAGAGTAAGGAAGAACCAATGTGTAGGGCGAGTTGAACTACTGAACCTTGATGATATTGTTGTTAACCTGGACGTCGCAGAGGATTCGTTTCAGACTAAAAATGAAGAGAAGAGGGAAGGACAAGACCAAATGAAACGTAAGCGCCCCATACTGCCTGAGGACATCAACGTCAATCATTCTCTGACTTCGAAAGAGAGACAAGAAATCCTAGATGTAGTAAACGAGTATAGAGACTGTTTCGCTCTTGGCATGGAGGAATTAGGGTGCACCGATGTTACCAAGATGGACATTAAGGAGGTTGATGGAAGCAAGCCAGTCTGTCTGAGACCGTATAAGACGACTGCAAGTGAACGCGAAGCAATCAGGGAGATTGTCAGAGAGTGGAAGGACAATGGAATAGTCACGGAAACTAGATCACCCTACGCTAGTCCCGTCCTACTTGTGAGGAAGAAAACTGGAGATCATCGTCTGGTGGTAGATTATAGGAGACTCAACATTCAAACAGTTAAGGACAAGTTCCCATTACCAAGGATAGACGACCTTCTGGAAGGCCTAAGGAATGCGAAATTCTTCACCACTCTGGATCTGGCGCATGGATATCTGCAGATACCACTGACCGATAAGGCAAAATTAAAGACAGCATTCATCACCCCAGATGATACAGGTCAATTCGAAAGGATGATTTTTGGACTCGCCAACGCACCAGCAGAATTCCAAAGACTGATGCACACTGTCCTAGGTCCGCTGCTGAACAAGAAGGCATTCTGCTATCTCGACGACGTGATTATCCCGGCAAAGGATTGGCGGGAGATGATCGAAAGGTTGAGGGAAGTCCTCGAAAGAATAAGATCAGCGAAGTTGACACTGAAACCCTCTAAATGTGAGTTCGGAAGGAGGGAAGTTGAGTTCTTAGGGTATGTCATCAGTACAGGCGGACTTAAGCCAGGCCCAAGAAAGATCAAAGCGATAGAAGAATTTCCAGAACCCAAGAATGTCCACGACATACGACGCTTTCTGGGACTGACGAACTTCTTCAGACGATTTGTAAAGGACTTCGCGAGGAAAGCAGAACCGCTAAGCAGACTTACGAAGAAAGGTTCACAATTTGAATGGAAGGAAGAACAGCGAAGGTCATTTGGAGGACTACGAAAGGATCTGGTCGAATATCCGGTACTAGCTCATTACAACCCTGAACTCAAGACAGAAGTACATTGCGATGCGAGTGCTGAGGGATTAGCAGGAATGGTGCTACAGATGGACGAAGACTGCAAATGGCGCTTGGTCTACTGTGTGAGCAAGAAGACAACAGAGGCCGAGAAGATGTACCACTCAAGCAAATTGGAGCTGATGGCGATAGTGTGGACCTTGGATCGACTACGTCAGTTCCTCGTAGGAATCAAGTTTACAGTGGTTACAGATTGCCAAGCACTGGTCTACATGAACGCGAAGAAGACTACAAATCCTCAGATAGCGCGATGGTACAATCTGATTCAGGAATACGATTTCGAAATTCGACATAAACCAGGGGAGAAGATGGCCCACGTAGACGGAATGAGTAGAGCTCCAGTCGACGACCCTAGAGACACGATGGAGGAAATCGTGGAGAAAAACCTTGAAGTGTGCCTCACAATCACACTGGAAGAACAAATCTTGATGATTCAGCATTCCGACCCTGAATTGAGAGACCTGATCCAGATCTTTCGAAAGGACCCGTGTGATAGGACAGTAGGAGAACAAAATAGAATTAACGACTACAGCTACAGAAGAAAGTCCGGACGAGGAGCCAGAAGTAGAAGATACCCCCCGACGCAACCCACGACGTTCCTGCAACGCAAGGTTCAATCGAGGACGATTGAAATCCAGGAATGGCCGAATGTAGGCGCCATCCCGACCAGAGAGCCACAGATAAACAGATTATAAACGCACAGAATATAGAATCCGAGCTCCCCAGTAGAAGGAATACCCGGAAGACGACGGTACTCTCTGTTATATTTGTTGTTCACTATTATGATTTTGTTCTAATAAACACTACTAAATTATTTTATTGGATCCTCTCTTTCTTTTTCCCAGTAAGAAACGCCTACGGAAGCCAACATAACAGATTATATAGAATCCAGAATAATCAAATTTGATCTAGCTCAAATGTCCATTGAAGATCTAATTACTTACGAACCCCATGCTCCAAGTATAGTCAAATCATTCTTACACGCAAAAATGAATGAAATTTTTGAGAACACTAATGAAATTTTCAGAAGCTTTTTCGTATTAGGAATTCCAAGATTTTTCCGTCCAAATTTTTATAATATCCAATTCATTACAGATCATGGCAATTTTGGGAAATTTTTGGCAACTATCGGCGCCGTGAAGGAACCAGGATGCTTCTGCGGAGGTGAAATTCAAGACGCGAGACATCTACTTCTGGAGTGCCCAATTTTCCGGGATTTTAGGGAAAATAGATTTGGTCGTATTGGACAGCTTGATGAATTTGTAGACAAAAAAGAAAAGTATAAAAATTTTGATCAATTTTGTAAATACATATACAACTTTCTCTTGAATTGGAAAAAAGAGAAGGAATCTTAGAAAAAAAAAAAAGAACTGCGATGCTTGCTCTGTGTGTTTTGCTTTGTTGTTTGTTTTTCTCTTTGGACAATTTTCTTTAGTTAATTTATGTAAAATAATGAATTGAACAGGATTGTATATAGCCGAATTGCTGTAATGCAGTGAAATGTATTGGCGCAAATATCCCTGAGTTTGGGATATCGCGTTTCATGATGTTAATAAAGTTAATTAATTATGAATATTTATTTTACACATAAAACACACATACGAGTGTACTGGTACACTTGTATATACAAACATTCGCGCTTTAATTCTTTCATTTCTCATTTATAGATGGTCTTTTATGATTTTATATTAAGTTATTTATATAGTAAATATATTTTGAAAATAGATCAATCCATAAATAAATATTTAATTAAAAAGGCATATATTGGATCAAAATATCATTTATTTTACCAATATTTCAGTTGGCTCAACGCCAACCTTTATCAAGGTATTATAACATTTTAAAGTGTTATAATACCTTGATAAAGGTTGGCGTTCAGACAACTGAAATATTGGTAAAATAAATGATATTTTGATCCAATATATGCCTTTTTAAAGTAAATATATTGTAAATTATTTACCAGTTGGGTTGTCAGGAAGGCATGCATGGGTTTCTATAGAAATGGAAAACAAAATAAATTATCAAAAAATATATATTTATACTTAATATACTTGACTAAGCAGATGGTCAATACACTAAAAGTGGAATATACTCTTCTAGAGTATGTATTTCTATAAATGAAAAATATTCCAGGTATAACAGAGAAATTAAGACAAGTGAAGACAATTATCTGGAAAATGTTCATTAATCTACTATCTAGAGGTGAATTTTCCCGGAAAGATTTTGACCTTAAAAGCGAAAATTTGCCCGCTCACTATTTTCAAAATTCCATTTATATTGCGGCCAAAGAATTGGCCTATCTACTTCACAAGATAAACACCTCTTTGGGAGATTTTGAATATTTAATACCATTCCTTGTAGATCTCATTAAATCAAAGCCTTTAACTGATGAGGGTCATCAGCCCGTAACAATGTTCTCCAGATGGGTGCTTCTCATTTTTTAATGCTGGAGCCGTGGTTTTCCTGGTTCCAGAATAACTTTACAAGGTACCGCTCAAAATAGAGCAACCTAGCTTATGATATTTTTATAACAATAAATAATATTATTCACATATTAAAACAAAGTGTACAATACGGGATGCGATCCCAGGTTCATGTCTGTCGGTAATCGAGGGTTTTACCTTTGGATGAGTATCCACCGATTTTTATAGCCGTGGTTTTGTCGCCGACCTAATTCCGATAGATTTCATACGCTATCAAAAAATACGGCGCCTAGATTTAGCGTTTATTTTGACGGGGGAGAGAGGCGAACTTGATTTCCATATAATCTACAGTGGAAATAGAAAATGCTAGTGTTTTATACAAATGCTCTTTATTTGTCCGGATAAAACTATATAAGCAAAAGTCGTTTTAGGTAACAAGACTATCCCTATTCTCCTCTCGCTGGACTGGCACACACGCTCTATATATAGCTGGCACAAATAGGTTATAACAACTATGCAAATCGTGCCAAACATGCCACGAGCAAATATGCAAAGAGCAAGTATGCAAATATACCACACACCTGCTTACAGCTAGATCCAGAAGAAACTGGTGGAATGTCACGAAACATTTGACAAGAATTCGCGATCGAACATTGTACTGTACGTATTACATCCCAAACACGACGCCAGCCATCTCTGTCTTGAACTCGATTGTACCATCTCGGTGTCCATCAAGCCAGTACACGCTATAATATAGACTAAATGATTATAGAAAATCAAAATAATTCAAATTCAACCATTTTTAAACGTTTTGTATTACAAAGTTTTGTCATTCAACACACGGTGAAAGAAGATAATTTGAACCAAAAAAAAAAAATTCCATGTTTCTTACTTAAATCCTTTCTTGGTATAACACTTTCTATTTTCCACAATATTATTTGTATACAATATTAGCAATTTAATATAACTAATTAATAAAAAAGCGAGAGATATATTTAGTTTAATTAACTTAATTACTTACCTGAGGGTTCCTCAGTTGAAGGCGTTCCAGCTATATCAACACATAAACGTTAAAACAAAATACTGAAAAAAGAGATGTATATTGGAGTTAAGAGGTTGTATAGTATAAGTTGGGATTATCAAAAATACAGTGGAACAAACTCCATGAGAGTACACTCACGGTAGAGGACAACCTATCAAAAAAGGATAGTTTTAATTTGCAAAATAATCATTTTTACTATTTAGCGACTCTCCGGTAAGAGGTCACCTCTCCCTAAAAGACATTTTGGTTCTGTAATTAGGTGTTGTCCTTTACAGGGAAGTTATACTGTATGTCCCAACTCTAGTTTACCACAAGTAAGTAAAAATTTAAAAATTGTATTATAGTATATCTACTCATGGACACACAAAACTTAAGGAAGTTGTACCTTTTAGCATGTATATCAGGATTCAGACAATAACTCTGAAATATATTACAGTAAACTTTATTGAAAATAAATGGGATAATCAAGTGTGAACAGCCTCTGTCTCCTTAAAAAAAAACAGAAGACCGGCGACATTAAAGACTTTCCACTTTCTCAGGTTTTTGCCATAACGTTATATAAATAATACAAAGAACCTATATTTCCTGAAGATTCTTCTTCAGTTGTGGGGGCTTCTATACACAGAGGAGTAGACTTCAGGAATTGGTTTAACCATGAAGATAAGCACCTCCACCATACATCAAAACAATCGAAATAAAACTTAGCGTTAAAATACAAAATTAGCATAGATACACGTAACTTTTTACTCTAATAAAACATTAAAAATAATTCTAACTATATAATGTGTGTAATTATAGATGGTGTCGTTGTCAGTTGGTCTCGAGGACCACACCATCACCATCTCCTCAGCGGCAAAGTACGTGATCTACGTATTCTTCGTAGATCACGAAATACATGGTGTCGCTGGAGACCTGCTGGTGATTCTCCACCAAATTCTGCATCGCTGGCAGAGGAGCCATATTCATTGTACATAGTATATATAATCCATATTATCTTTTTTTTTAAATAGTACAGACTGTGCACTTTGCATGTATTGACAAGATGTCAATAAAATTATTTTAATTATCAATTGTCATAGATGGTTTTATCGCACAATAAGCTTGTAAGACATCCGTGGCTCACTGCGACCTACTGCGTGCTTCAAAACAAAACAGGCAAAGGACCCTTCTTAAGTTTCCTATTTAAACTGAATGTTATCAAGGATCCAACATGTGAATGCCGCTTAGATGTTGAATCACCAGAGCATCTTCTTTTAACTTGCCCTCTGACTAATCAAATTGTATGTAGATACTTTGAAACATTACCAAATTTTCTTTGTGTATATTATCTATCTATCTTATGAGAACTTTGTTAAGTTTAGAACTATTTGTACAATAATTTACAAAACACTACTAATCCATCGTGTAAATAATTAATCATATATATGTAAATAATACTAGCACAGCACAATATTCCTTTGGACTTCGTGCTTTTGTAACAATAAATAAATAAATATAATCAAAACAAAAAAAAAAACTCGTAAAAGATGGACGATTGGTCCATCGAAATATTGGATTATTTAAATAATATTATTAAAATCAAAAATAATCTTTATTTTTAAAATTATAACTAGATTTCTCTCTCCACGATACTAATTATTACAGATAACTTCATTAAATCAACTTTCATAATTGCTTAACATATTGTAAATAACTACCTTGTGGTTTCTTCTATCTGCTTATGTTGTTGCTTATTTGTTTAATGGATATGTTTATTCAATGCTATTTTTCTTAATTGTTTATTTTATTTTTGATAATTCTGTTACCTACTCTACTACAATTATTGTAAATAGTTTCACGCGCAATTATCCAGATCGGATATAGCGTGTCTTATTTGCAACTGGTAAATAAATAATAACTATGTGTATTGTATGTATTTACATTAAAAAACCAAAGAAGTAATATTTATTTATCCTCAAGATTTCTCCTTAGTTACAGCGACTTCCATACACAAATTGTTTCGAAAAATAGCCAGGGGGAAAATTAGGAAAGACAAACTTCAGGATGACACGGCAATTTAAGGCAAGAACAAACTATGAATGATAAACAAAAGTTAAGGAATGAGGGAAGTTTACAGAGTAGTAAAATATAAACATAAAAAATGCTACTCTGTTAATACTAATGTAAAATAAGAAATACTTCGCTTCAATATATATGGAATGTCAATATAATATCAATATAATTAAATAACATGCTGTAATTATTTAGATGTAAATAGCCTTATATAAATAATAGATCGAGAATTCCTGCACTCCATATATAACAAGAATAATGTGGTCAGGATGGATATCGCGGTCTATTACGAAGAAGAAACGGAGCACCTCCTCGGGCTACTCACGCCTGAAGACAAGATTCTTCTCGACAAATTCTTCGAGTTTATCATCAAACATGTTCCGAACATGAACTCCCCAAATGTCAGGGATCTGTCTAGATTCAAGGCGGCTTTAAGCTCCTGATCCGTACGTGCCCTCGGAGAGGGCTACGTCGATTGTAAATATCCCTCTTCATTCCTACCATTATTATTACCTTATAACTCCCTTTGAGTGTAAAGATTGACGAGATGTCAATAAAGTTGTTTAATTGTCAAAATAATAGAAAAAGAAAGTACAAAATGTTTACCTCTTTTTGACATGTAGGAGATTCTTTTTAAAATAAAATAACTCTACTGCCCCCTTACTGCAATGATACATAAATAGGAGGGCATTTATCCTTGGGCAGTAAGGGCAGTAGAAAAATTGTTTTATTTTAAAAAAAGAAGCTAGCCGTCAAAATAGTTAAAATTTATGATAACAGATGGCGCTCTAATACATCCCAATTAATCCCATTTTCATACATCCCAAAATTTATATTTAAAACCAAACTTAGAGATAAAAATACTAAGTAAAAATAAATATTTATATAATATTGTAACAAAGTATTTATTATTTTATTAACAAGTATTATTTTTGATGTTTATATTTTGTTACTCTCTGTAAACTTCCCTCATTGCTTATCTTTTGTTTACCATTCATAATTTGTTCTTGCCTGAAATAAATTGTCTCATCCCGAAGTTGGTCTTCCCTAATTTTTCACGTGGCAAAAATATTAGAATGTAAATAACATTCTGTGTTTGTAAATATGTAAATAGAATATCACCTGAAGTCTTCTCTTCAGTTACCGGGGCTTCTGTACACAAATTTTCTCATAACTTTGTAATAGAATACACAGTAATATTATATTGATGTAAATTATAACTTTATATAAATAATATAATGAAGCGCCTTTGCTGGTCCCAAGCCCGGGTGAAAAAGGAGGAGGGGGAGCAGTACCAAGCTCATTAAAAAACCTGGGCTCAGCTGGCCCGGCTGATAGTACCCTGTAAGGGCTCCAGGGATACAGGATGAGTAGCATTTGAACTCCATGTTAGGAGCAGCTGCACATGGTGTCTGTACTTCATGTCAGAGGCGGCCATTTCTTTTGAAGCTAAGTCGGCCTGCTACTGAGTAGTGCTCCCAGTCTTAATGACAAAGACAGACGCATTCTACTTCACCCAGTCATGATGGTTGTCAAAAAGACACCATCAAGGATCACAACTTGATACCGTAATATGATTGAGTGGAGATAAGAAAGAAGAAGGAGATAAAGCGCCTATTACCTGAAGGTGTTTTCTCAGTTACCGGGGCTTCTATACACAAATACATTTTTCAACACGTTAGAAAATATTTGAAAAAAGAAAGAATAAATAAAATTAAGGTAAAGAGTATCTTTTAATTTTGATTTCGCAAGTTTTCGAGCAAAATTTCTGCTCTTCAACGGGCATATACTTCTATGTACAATATCAAGATGAACTTTGTACAGTGATACTTGAAAATGTGTTATTGGCATGTGTGGGCGTGCATCAAACTGTTTACAGCTAAAAGATATTATAATGGGATGAAATATATATAAATTTATAGATAATTTGTCAGGGCTATTGTTATATTGGGTTGAGAGGTGTATTTTTCTATTCTATAGAAAATTCATATAAAATTCTAAGTATTAATAAATAATTTTATGATATGTTAAAATGTAAATAACATTCTATGTGTTTGTAAATAAATATAAGGAATCCAAATAGAGTATATTACCTGAAGTTGTTTTCTCAGTAACCGGGGCTTCTATACACAAAATTACTTCAAAAAATTTGTATAGAATACAGAATAGATAAATTACATTGTAATATATCTATTGATGCTAATAAAACTTTCATAAAGCATCATAATATAAATGTTCTAATAAAAAGACTCAATTTGATATTTGCGGAAGAGCGATTGCTCGAAGCATATTATATATTTATAATTGTATGTAATTCTGCTGTCCTCAAAGCTTATGTCCATAGTTCATCTAAAATACCCAATCCAAGAGTCTAAGCATCAGTATCACTATAAAAGGAAGATCGAAAAATTCATTATAACAGCGGTATGGTAGATTAAACTGGCGAAACCGCTAGGAGGGTTCACCACTGATGATCCAGGCCCTCCCATTAATTTTTCCATTGCAGTAAGGGCAATAGAGATTGTTTAATTTCAAAAAGAATCTTACGCGTCTAAAATAGTTTCGAATTTTCATAACAGATGGCGCGCTAGTGCATCATATAATATAAAACTTTATATAAATAATTTAAGAAAGCTTATCACCTGAAGGTGTTCCCTCAGTAGCCGGGGCTTCTATACACAAAATAATTTATCAACACATTAGAAAACACAAAAATGGTCTGTAGAATAAATAATATTTTATGATATATTCAAATATCGACTAAATTGAATTCTTCGAACAAAAATAGCAAAATATAACGACGATTGGAGATGCTCATATGCAAAAAAAAATATTGTTCTATTAATACTCATGTTTCTTTCTTTTTGTAATTGTAAGGCCTGTAGAAGGACGTCTGAAAGCTTGCGGATAAAATTCTTATAAGACAGTCCTCTTCAATCGTCGTTATATTTGGCTATATTCAAATGTAAATAAACATTCTGTGTTTGTAAATAAATATTGTCAAGTAGCTCCATCCAGATGGGACACCTGTCAATCATCCCTGGACCCCGGGGGGACCACAGGTGTGAGGGCTTCTGGGAAGCTGATCTGTAAATAAGGAAAACGGGACGGTGGCTGACATTAGGATTATCTTTTAACTTGGGGTAAGTTGTACACTCTCTCTCTCCCTATAAATACCCCTTATAATAAATTATTTATTCCCAAATTTGTCCTTGCTTTATTTATCTCCGCGACAATATAATCCAAAGAGAGACTATATTACCTGAAGGTTTCTCATCAGTAGCCGGGGTTTCTATTACACAAAATTATTTGTTCAACACGTTAAAAAAGACAATTTAAAAAATATTCGAACTATATATAAAGATAAATAGTATTATAATACATACAGTTTTTTTTTTTTGCTTATCTCTAGTACACGTGGTACAGGCCATGATAATCATGGTGGGTAGCTAGCGACTGCTTTTACTGTAAGCGCACTACATGTCTACACAATGTGAAAAGCAGTTCGACTTTGCACTTACAAATGTGTCAGAGCCCCGTTTAGTTACTTGCACTCGCTGGTGGGGTTGGACTTTTGCAAGAATCGGGGGCCATTGGAGCATTTTTTTTTATCAAAAAAAAGTGCCCAATGCGGGAATCGAACCCGGGTCGTAGTGGTCGAAAACCAAACGGTTTAACCAGCCTTCAACCGACCCCCCATACATACAGTAAAACCTCTCTGTAAAGACAAAACCTAATTGCAGAGCAAAAGTGTCCTTTATGAAGAGGTATCCTCATACTGGAGAGTTACTTAATAGTAAAGATGTTAAATTTGACAGTGAAAACTGTCCTTTTTAGAGAGAGGTGTCCTTTAGCGTGAGTGTCCTCTCATGGAGGTTGTTCTACTGTATTAAATTGTAAATATATAAAACATTCTCTGTGTTTATGGATAAATAAATAATATCTAAAGATATACAAGGTGTTAGCACGTTTTCTTTGAACTTTCTTCTAGAAAGAACGAGCTGACTCACTTCGATTCAATTCGATTTATTTCAAACAACAAAAAAGAATTACAATAAGATTTAATGCGATTTAATTGTATTTATTAACACAAAAGAAAAAACAACAAAAAAATGATGATAAGTAACAATAAAATTCTATGAATATGAATTATAATTAATTAATAAAATACAATAATAATAATTTTAAAAAATCCTAACAACTATAGTAGCTGACGGTTTCTTATCAGTTACTGGGGCTTCTATGCACAGATTGTTTTGAAACTTTGTACATAGAATACAGAATAGATAAATTAGATTCTAATATATATATTAATATAAATAATAACTTTACATATAAATAATCGAATGAAAGACGATTACCTGAAGGTGTTCCCTCAGTAGCCGGGGCTTCTATACACAAAGAATTTATTCAACACCTTAGAAAACACATAGAAAAATTCTGAGTAAATTTAAATAGTTTTATGATATATTTAAATGTAAAAAACACTCTGTGTTTGTAAATAGGATTCAAAAAGAGAGAGAATTTTACCTGAAGGAGTTTTCTCAGTAGCCGGGGCTTCTATACACAAATTGTTTCAAACCCTTGTATGTGCATAGAATAAATAAAATACACAAATGACAAATATATTGATATTAGATAATAAAAAGACATATATTGGATTTAATAAAAGATTTATTTTGCCAATATTTCGGTTAGCTGAACGCCAACCTATATCGAGGCATATACAACAACAACAACAACAAAAAGCTTTATTAAGACCTTTTAGTCTTATACAGATTCTCCAAACAGAAATATAGGATACATGCAGGAAAAACAGTGATAGAACTTAATGGTAATATGATATTTATATACAGAGAAAATTATATAAATACAATCAAGTTAATAGAATAATCCGGGCAAATTGGAGGCAAAGAAAGTTACTATACATGGATTTACCACGTCGTGTTAGGTCTTGTGGAGTTATTTGGTAGCAGCTCTGAGACTTCTTAGCTATGTAGAACTTTTCCTAGTCATCATTTCCGCCCTTAAAATTGCTGGTTGAAATTCACTTGTAAGTATTTCGACCTGTGAGTCAATGATTGTAAATGTAAATGATTGTAATGTAATGTATAATTATTGTAATGTTAAATGTAAATAACATATATTAATATGTAAATTATAATTTTATATAAATAATTTAAGAAAGCTCATTATATACCTGAAGGTGTTCCCTCAGTAGCTGGGGCTTCTATACACAAAAGTATTTGTTCAGTACGTTACAAATCTATATATATAAAAATGAATGTATGTCTGTTTGTTTGTCCTTTATGCCTGACCAAACCACTCATTGGATCGCCATGAAACTTTGGGAAGTTATTTAGTATAGTACTGGGAAGGTTTCTAGCAAATAAAATTTTTGAAATAACTTTTCGCCTAGAAATAATCAAGATAAATATTCTAATTTATCTGTTATAATTCAACAATCTGCTCTAAATATTATCATGATGATACGATGATTTTGTAATGTAGAAAATTAGGAAAGACAAAATTCAGGATGACACGGCAATTTATTTGAGACAAGAATAATGATACAATTCAAAGGCAAGATACTATTCCTTTAACTTCCAATTACCGAGGGAACCAATTAATATTGATTTTATTCAACTTATCGAGTATTTTTTCAAGGGACCGGGAAAAAATGTTCACTTTATCGAGAGATTCGTTAAACAAACCTTTACTCGGGTAAAACCCGGGCGAAGCCGGGTACATCCATACAAGAATAATGATACAATTCCAAGGCAAGATACTATTCCTTTAACTTCCAATTACCGAGGGAACCAATTAATATTGATTTTATTCAACTTATCGAGTATTTTTCAAGGGACAGGGAAAAAATGTTCACTTTATCGAGATATTCTTTAAACAAACCTTTACTCGGGTAAAACCCGGGCGAAGCCGGGCGGGTCCGCTAGTAACAAATACAAATTCAGAGTATGAAGATAAATAGTGTAGTGTATTTGCATATTGAATTATGGATATGCAAATATCCTGTTTTGCATAATGGTTTTCATAGAATTTTGTATATAAATAGCGACAGTTTTTAGCTACCAGCGGTCAGTCAATTTATGTTAACAAACGAGATTACCTGAGTCCGTTTGCCTCAGTGAAGCGACACCTCACTCTTGGCTACCTCCCAACCTTCTAGGATAAAACAAATAGTATTAAAATATATTGTAGAACGAACAATTATCCGCATGTGTTTCTTTTGAACGAAAATTCGAAATTTATTTTATGGAGAAATAACGATTATTTCTAACCTTAGGGAGGAAGTATGAAAGGATGAATTGTGAAGTGTAATGATAAACGGAAAAATAAAGTGTCCAGGGATGGGAATTCTTTAAAAGAAAAATTTGCGGGATAATTGTCAAATATCGTTCTACAATCATAAGCCGCATTATATTGTACTATAATATATATTAAAATGTAAATAACATTCTGTGTTTTTAAATAAATCTAATATCCAAAAAAAGCTTATTACCTGAAGGTTTTTCCTCAGTTGCCGGGGCTTCTATACACAAATTGTTTCAAAACTTTGTATATAGAATACAGAATAGATATATAAATAGAATTATAATTTCAATTGATATGTAAATGATAAATTTACATATAAATAATCGAATGAAAGACTATTACCTGAAGGTGTTCCCTCAGTAGCCGGGGCTTCTATACACAAAAAAATTATCCAACACGTTACAAAACACAAAAAAATAGTCAATAATGATAATCAGTTTTTTTATACTTTCAAATGTGAAAAAAACATTCTTTATGAATATGTAAATTTAATCCAAAGATATTATATTACCTGAAGGTTTCTCCTCAGTAGCCGGGGCTTCTATAACAACAACAAAAAAAGTTTAGCACGTTACAAAACACATATAAAAATACTCAGTAAAGATAAATAATATTTTACACGATATATTCCAATGTAAATAACACATTCTGTGTTTATAAATGAATAAATAATATAAACAAAGATAATATATTACCTGAAGGTGTTCCCTCAGTTGTAGTTTCTGAAAGCACAGCGAATTTTGTCACATACTACGCAGTTTGTGTTATATGCAAAAAAAAGGATAAAGCGCCATATGCAAATTGATTTACTCTAAAGGCATACACCTCTCCATTAAAAAAAAACATTAAAACTGTGAACTTGTTTATTATCTCAGTACAAATGTGGTGATAAGAGAATTAGCCACAACAGACGACCTTCGCATGTATAGATCAATATCTTCCCGGCAAAATTTCCATCTATATTTGGCCATAGATTTGGCCTAGCCACTTTGCCAGCTAAACACCTCTTTGACAGATTGTCAAGATTCCATTAGATCCCGTGTGGATCTCAAGGAATAAAGTCCGCCCTGGACTGAAAAAGACCATAAGCCCGAAACCTTGTTCTCCAGATGAACGCTTTTCAGTTTGCCAAAGCTGGTGTTGTGGCTTTGTCACCGACCCGAGACCGCTAGTTTGCGGAGACGGTCAATAGATGGCGTCTATTATTGATGTTTATTTTGACGGGAGAGGTGTCCTTTGCGTTTATATTACTGTATATATATCATTTTTGTAACCGTTGACTAGCAATCAATAAAGTATTTTAAATTGTCTGAACTAGAAGTCACCGATCGTTGACCTTTTTTCAGGCAATCCGAGTCCAGGTTATTGACCTTCTGCATGAGTGAGCGAATGTTGCGTCAGCTAACAGGTATTAGCTAAACCTGGAGTTTATTTGTTTAATTGTGATATTGCTTCCTTACAATTATTTATTGTCTTACACTTTATTGTGTGTAGTCATGAATTAATCATAAAATATACTCATTGTATATAAAAAAATATAGAAGATAATGTATTAGACATATATATATTGTGGCGCGAAGAAATAATGTATTATTTAATTTAATTATTTAATGAAAATATTTGAAACAGATTTAAAATTTTACATTTGTTATATATATAAACCATCATTTAGTTACCTAGCTTGCTTGCTCAATATTCTCTAGCTGTAGATAGTTGGGTTGGTTGGTTGTCGACTAGTCGCCGTGACGTCATCAATAAATACGCTTACATCTTAAGATATACAAAGAACTGATTTCTACACTACAATCTATACAACACGATATATATTTATCTAAATAGCATGATTATTTACCTGAAGAATTTTCTTCAGTTCCGGTAGGTTCTTCTAAAACATAAATTGCATCAAAACCTCACATAAGGTATATAATGTTAACGGTAAATTGGGTGAATATGTAAGTACGTAAAAATGTATGCAAATAATTTGTAACTCTATATAAATGGCTATTTCTCCAAATAATATATGATTATTTACCTAACGGGTTTCCTTCAGTTGGCTCTTCTATACACAAATTTTATGTCAGAACCTCACATACAGTCTCTGGATCAATGTTGTAGTTTCAGGTAAATGGGGGTAAATGTATATTACATTTAAATAACTTTATGTAAACAATCAAACTAAATATCTCACCTGTAGGGATTTCTTCGGTAGCGCAGGATTCTTCTAAACACAAACGGTGACAAAACTTTACCTGATGTGTTAGGAATTGATAAATTTAATTGTAATATGTAAATAAATAAATATGTATATAACTATTAAAATACAAACATTAGGCCTCCAGGGAAAAGTTTCTTTTTTATAAATCATTTATTTATAAATATCTCTAACTTATAGGCAAGAAAGTTAGAAATATTTATAAATAAATAATTTGTAAAAAAAGAAACCTTTCCCTGGAGGCTTAATGTTTGTATTTTAATATTGATTCAAGGGATTATTTATCGAAATGTATATAACTGATATATGTAAATAATATTATGTAAATAATTCTATGTGCATATTACCTGTAGGGTTTTCCTCGGTAGTAGTAGCCTCTTCTACACACAACATGAGGTGTGTCAAAACTTCACATCATGTTAGAAATAGGTAGATAAAATTCTATCCTATATGTAAATAACTATGTAAATATTTCTCTATATGTATATTACCGGTGGGGTTTTCCTCAGTAGTAGTGGCCTCTTCTACACACAACATGAGGTATGTCAAATCTCTACACTATATAGACAGAGCCTGGGTTTATACAAAAGCTTTATGCAAATTAATCCGACATTTTCTGCTTAATGGGTTTGTAGGTATCAATTCTTTTTTAATAATTACTTACTCTAATAGGAAGATTATTCCACATTTTCATCTGATAGATGGCAATATGAATATATGTAAATATGTAAATAAATAAAGAAATATATTACCTGAAGAGTTTACTTCAGTGGCGGTAGTTTCTTCTATGCTCATATTGAATCGAGTTGAAACTTTACATAAATTACTGTATATGCTAATATGGTTATATGTAAATGTAATATGGTTATATGAGCGAAATGGTAGAATATGGCAAATTCACATTGTCTGAAGTTTCTCCCTAATTCAGGGCACTCTCGTATTCATACATATGGAATAATGTACATATCTTGTTTATATAAAATAGTGTTATAACATATGGTTCTATGTATTATAATATGCAATATATATATATATATTTTTGCGTATACCAGGTACACGTGGTACAGGCCATGATAATCATGGTGGGTAGTTAGCGACTGCTTTTACTGTAAGCGCAACACATGTCTACACATGTGAAAAGCAGTTCGACTTTGCACTTACAAATGTGCCAGAGCCCCGTTTGGTTACTTGCACTCGCTGGTGAGGTTGGACTTTTGCAAGAATCGGGGGCCATTGGAGCATTTTTTTTTAACAGAAAAAAAAGTGTCCAATGCGGGAATTGAACCCGGGTCGTAGTGGTCGAAAACCAAACGGTTTAACCAGCCTTCCATCGACCCCCCTAAATGTAAATATAATGTGTGCATTATATATTTTACCTGAAGTGTTTTCTTCAGTTTCTGTAGTCTCTTCTGTGCACATAGTGAAATATCTTTAAAATTTACATAAATTATTTCTATGTAAATAGATATGTGCACAAATACAAATAAACTTTATGTAAATAATATAGTGTATATATTACCTGAAGGGTTTTCCTCAGTGGTGACAGTATCCCCTACATACATATTTACATAGGTCAAAATGAATATGTAAATGGGATGTAAACAAGATTATAGGTAAACACATAAATCTTTAATTAAAAAGACATATATTGGATCAAAATATTATTTATTTTACCATTATTTCAGTTGGCTGAACACCAACCTTTATCAAGGTATTATTTGGGGTTCAGCCAACTGAAATATTGGTAAAATAAATGATATTTTGATAGTGGACATTGCGACTGCTGTTATAGAGATGTATGGGGACATCTGAAGCTCTTCATTGGACACGACAACAACAACAATACAGTATACACACCCAAGATAGAGGACACTGCGACTGCTGTGATAGAGATGTATGGAGACATCTGAGGTTCTTCATTGGACACGACAACAACAACAATACAGTATACACATCTAAGATAGAGAACATTGCGACTGCTGTGATAGAGATGTATGGGGACATCTGAGGCTCTTCTTTAGACACGACAACAACAACAATACAGTATACACATCTAAGATAGAGGACATTGCAACTGCTGTGATAGAGATGTATGGAGACATCTGAGGCTCTTCATTGGACACAACAACAACAACAATACAGTATACACATCCAAGATAGTGGACATTGCGACTGCTATGATAGAGAGATGTATATGGGGACATCTGAGGCTCTTCATTGGACACAACAAAAACAATACAGTATACACACACAAGATAGAGGACATTGCTGCTGCTGTGATAGAGATGTATGGAGACATCTGAGGCTCTTCATTGGACACGACAACAACAACATATGATAATTTGATCCAATATATGCCTTTTTAATTAAATATTTATTTATGGATTGCTCTATTTTCAGAACATAACTCTATGTAAAAATAATTCTATTTTAAAATTTTATACAAATAAATTTACTGGCAATGCGTTTCTTTTAAATATCATCAAATATTATATCTACATACCTTACTGCAATGATATGAGTTATTGAATGAGAGAGCTTGGCTCATCAGTAGTGAACCCTCTCAGCGGTTTCGCCAAATTAATCTCTAGACCGCTCTACTATTGTATTGGATTGGTTTGGAATATACTCTGTATTTTCTATGGAAGGCAGCTTAGGGGTGTTTAGTGAACTATGGACATAAGCTTATAGGTCTGTAGAGGTACATATGGAGTTTTTATCATAATTATTTAATTATTCTGTGTATATTTTTGTATATATTTGACCGAGATAACAGCTGCCATTCCATATTTCTTAGCTTCAGTTTAAGGAGAATCCTCCTATATTTCAGCTTGTTCTGTGTTTGATTACAATGAAATAATTGGAACTCACGAGATTTTGTATGTAAGAAATAAATCCATCGAGCACAAATGTTTATTTTTCAAACTAAACTTCTAATGTCCTCACTGCGATGGAAATTTATTGAGAAGGCTTGGCTCATCAGTGGTGAACCTGTGGTAGATGTTTTGAAGTAATAGCCCCAGCCTTCCTTAATCAAATTAATTATTTTTTATTTAAACACAAACTGATAAATTAAAATGGTGGCTAATATTTACATCTACCAGCAACGAACTAACTATGTATGTCTTTATCACTTCTATATTTTTAGGTCACAGAGTTTTCAAAAATATGCAAATTATTATTCATTTAAAAATAAAATATCGTGAAGTATTATTATTTTGCATATTCATTATTTATATATAATAAAAATATAATTTTTTAAACTCTTTATATTACATTATATTAAAAGTCAAAATGAAGAGTACGACTACAAACCCTCCCAGCGGTACTTTATTGGTTGATTCTGCTTATATATGCTACACTGACGAGTGGAATCTTATGGTATTTAAGCAAACTATGGACATAAGCTTTTCGGACAGTATAATTATATATGTTTATATTAGAACAGTAGAAATTTTTCCATATTTGAAAATAAATGTTCAGGTTATAAATGGTAATATATATATATATGTCATAATTTGCATAATTACCAAGGAGGTATATTTTATTTTCCCCAAAATAAGTATGTAAATATGTTAAGCTTGTGTTAAAATGCAAATACAAATTGATCTATCTATAAATACAATGTACAAAATAAACGTGGCAGACATCGCGGGCAAATGCTACGGCACGCCGCATGTTCGCGCTCACTTGGCTGGAACCAATTCTTTGAAGTTTACATGCATAACGGTTGCACCCTTCCATTCTATCACGACATATATATATATATATGTTATGAATATTTTGTGTTGTTGTTAGATTAGGCTTGATAAGACAAAGGGTCGATATGATAAAGGGTTAAGGTGCAGTCGTGATAAAAAAAGATAATTATTTACCATCAAGTAGCTTTTATTTTCAATTACTTGAGGAAAGATTACACATTTGTTAGTTTTCACATTATATAGAATTTATAAGTTAATCCTATATTAGTGATTTAAAAGGATTGATTGGTTAACTACGCATATTTACAACAAAACTATACAACAAAACTAAACAACTAAACTGAAAGTCTTTCTAAAAACGATGTTAACAAAAAATAATTATCAATGAATAAAATAAGTATATATTTTTTTAAATATAGAAATATTTGAGGTTTTTAGATTATATATAATATTTTTAGATTATAAAATATTTCCCCCCTGTGAAAAAGATTTTAAAATATTTAAAATTTTAAAATAAAATTGGTAATTAAAAATAATTAATTAAACGAAATCAATAAATATATAGAAATAATTAAAAATGAAACAATAAAAATCAATACGCACATTTTTTCAAAATAAACAAAAGAAAGTTTGTTTACAAATAATTTATATAATTATGAAATTATAATAAAAGTATATATAAGAAATATTAATGAGTGAAATATATCAAAAATGTATATGAAGCAAAAAAGGTATTTAAAATTTGAGTAATTATGACATTATGCTAGTTACACTTCAAAGTTGAGTAATGAAACGCTAATAGATGTATGGAGTGACATTAAGTTATTTGTGAAGGCTTAAGAATTGGTGCTGATATTTGTTCTTCATTGTCCATGTCCAAAATATGGCCTTCTTGTAAAAAACATGGTTTATCATCAATATCTATTAACTTTGTGTTAGAATTTTGATTTGCTATTAAGTCATTTCCTATGTTAGTGCTATAGTGAAGTAGAAGATCTGTTTCTGGGTAAAATAATTTAAGCTTATTTGAGTGTATAATTTCTGTTTGTTTTCTTTGGGGTAAATTGGGTTTATTAATTTCATATGTAACTGGAGAAAGTTGTTTTAAAATAGTAAATGGGCCTATATATCTTTGTGTTAATTTACCAGTGTTTGGATAAATAAAGGTTTTTACTAATACCTGATCTCCTTCTTTAAAAATGGGTTCTGGGTGTTTAATATCATAAACTTGTTTGCTGTGTTCATGGGATTTTATGGTTCTTTCAATGGCTAATTTTCTTGCTTTTTCAATTGGTGTATGTGTTTCTGTGTCATGTTCTATATACTGTGGTTGTATTCCATAGTATAAGAATTTAGGAGTAAAGCCTGTTGTGGTATGTACTGTTTCATTATAGCTTTCAGTAATTTTAGGAATATATTTTGTCCAAGGAATCTTTAAATTAGCATTATATTCACATCTTAACCTATTAATGATAGTGGAATTTAGTCTTTCTACTTTTGCATTTGTTTCTGGATGATGGGAACTGGTGAGTAGATGCTTAACATTATTTCTTTCTAAAAAGTGTTTAAATTTTCTGCTAAGAAAAGCTGCATTTCTGTCAGTTATTAATATTTCTGGTTTATTAATTTGGAATAAATTTCTCAAACAAGTTATATAAGAATCAGTTGATACAGATTTTGTTGGAAAAGCCCAAAGGAATCTACTATGGTGATCTACTATCATATGGATACTGTGTCTTGTTGTCCCATAATTATGTAACCCGCCCAATGTATCTAAAGAAAAAATGTGATTTGGGTGTGTGGCTATTGGCATCTGTTGTAGTGGTCCATAAACAATTCTGTTATCCCTAGATTTATTAAACTGGCAAGTTTCACAATGTTTGGTGTAATTAGCAATATCCCTAGTCATATGTGGCCAATAATAGTGTGGAGAAATTATTTTAGTCATTTGAGTTGTTCGAATATGTCCATGCTTTGTATGTACGTTGCTTAATAATTTGTGTCTTAGTGTTTGTGGTACATAAGCTCTTTTAAAATCCTTCTTGTTAATCATATAAAGGCCATTTTGAATTTTAATTTTAGCACTACTAATTTGTTCTGTGGATTGGTGTTCTTTTAACTCATTATATGTTAGGTAAAATGAGACAGGTGCTCTTGACAGCATGTCTGCTTCTATATTATTTAATCCTTTAATATGTTTTATGTCAAAGCTATATTGAGATAGGATTAAGGACCATCTAAATATACCTTGTGGGTTTTTTACATTTTTGATCCATTTTAAAGGTAAGTGATCTGTGTGCAAGGTAAAATGTATGTTGTGTAGGTATGTGTGAAATCTTTGTACTGAATTAATGATAGCTAATATTTCAATTTCAGAGGCAGTATAATTCTGTTCATATGGATGAAGTTTTCTTGAAAAATAACCTATGGGGTGTAAAATGCCTTGTTCATCTGGTTGTTTAAGAACTCCTGCTACTCCTAGACTTGACGCGTCTGTGAATAAATGACATGGTTTTGATGGGTCATAAATATATAGTACAGGTTGTGATATGAGTGAATTTTTAAGTGTTTGGAAGGCTTGTTCATGTTTCGCACTCCATAGCCAAGGAGCATTTTTTAACAAAAGTTCATTCAAAGGTGCCCTAATTTGCGCAAAATGGGGAATAAATTTATTATAAATATTTATGGTGCCTAAAAATCTCTGTAAGGTTTTAATATTATATGGTCTATTTAATTTTAAAATTGTTTCAATATTTATGTTATTTGGTATATATTTTTCTGAGTTAATAGTGTATCCTAAGAATTGTATTTCTTTTTGTAAAAATTTGCATTTATTGAGATTCAGCTTTATATCCTCTTGTTCGAATATACCTAATATGTCATCTAAATGTTTAATGTGTTCTTCATAAGTTTTGGAGTGTATAATAATGTCATCAAAATAATTTAAGGCATAGTGTATGTTATGTTTAGTGAAAACTGATTTCATAATCCTTTCAAATTGTGAAGGTGCATTTTTAGACCATATGGAAGTCTGTTCCATTCATAACATCCTAATTGTGTTACAAAGGAAGTTTTATGTCTATCTTTTTCATCTATGGGTATATGCCAGTATGCATTTTTAACATCTAGAATAGTGTATATTTTTGACTGTGATAACCTATCTATAATTTGTTCTATAAGTGGAATTGGTGTATGTTCTGGAACTGTTTTTTTATTAAGTTTCCTATAATCTATACAGAGTCTTGTGGGGTGATTTGGGGTATCAGATTTTTTATTCACTAATAATGCAGGAGAACTATAGGGGCTAGATGAGGGTCTAATAATATCATATTTTAATAATTCAGTTATTTGTTTTTGTATTTCAGCATTATTGTAAAAAGATGTCCTATATGGCTTTTGTGCTATGGGAATATTATCTAAAAGAGATATGCAAATTGGGTTAGTCTTTATGTGTCCTATATCAAAATTGTGCTTAGAGAAAACATTCTTATATTTATGCAATATATCTGAAATTGTTTGATTTGAGAAATTTGGATTAATATCTACTTTACTAAAGTCTAAATATGAATTATAATTTGTTATAGAGCCCGGTTGTCGCATACTGTGAAATGAGTTAGAATCAATAATGGGATTTGAAGTAGGATTTATAAGTTTAACATTTGTAGTTGGTATATCAAAAGAATTGAAATTACACAATGGGTTAATATTTAAAAGAGATGAATTTTTAACATAGTATGGGTCTGGAATACATAGGTTAGTGGCATATGACTTCTGATTATCAGTTTTTGGATTAAAGGAATACAAGAATTTATAATTTTGGAAAAGAAGGTTTTTTGAAAAATCTATTTGTAACTTAAATATATAAAATGTTGGTAAACCTAAAATAAGATATTCTATTGGACTATCACAAACAAACATTTCTTGATACTTTGTAATTTTACCTAAGCTAAGCCTAACTAATATTTTGTATAATGGGTAACTAAATCCTTCTACCTGACCTATTCTTTCTTTTAGGGAATTATCTAATATTTTATAATAAATATGATTTAAGTATTTTAAAGGGATAATAGATATGGATGATGCTGTATCAAGTACACAGGGTAAAGATATTTGATTTATAAATACAGAAAATAATAATAATGTTCTACCTGGGTTGATGCGCTTCGGATGATTATTGTTCTTAAGTGGGCAGTCTCTATGGAAATGGTACTGGTTGGGTAGCTGGTGAGATGCACATATCTTGCAGGGGTAGGGTGGTAAATTGATTGTTCTACTGGATGCTTCCTGGTGATGAGCTGTGGTTGATCTTGGAGATGACCTTGGAGGTGGCTGGGATTGTAGACTTGGAGGAGAGTTGGGGTTAAGCCTTGACCTTGCTGGGTAATATGATCTAGTTTGAAAATTCTGCCTATTATCATTACTTGTGGATGGTTGCTGATTATCTGAGTTATATTTACATTGTGGTTCCTGTTTTTCTTGATTGGTAGAGTATTTTAATTGAGTGGTTATTTTAATCCAATCTGAGGTTTCCTTAACTCTTGCTGCAATTAAATATTTCTTTAGGTAATTTGGCATCCCATCTGTAAGAGCTTCTAATAATAGGGGTGTATCTAAATTAAGTTTTTTTGCTAATGAAGATTTTTCTTTAAAATAAATATCAAGATCATCTTTATCATTATATTTTAAATTTAAGAATTTACTAAATAGATTAGAATCTTTAACTGTAAAATATGAAAGTACTTTTTGTTCTAGTTCCCCCCAATTATCTATATCTTGTAATTGTTCTATAAAAAAACTAAAAGCTTCTCCATCAAGATAATTTGAAATATTCTTTAGCTTATAGTCTTCATCAAAATGGTTTTGTTGGCATTTTTTGTTAAAGAATTTGAGCCAAGATGTTATGTCTAAATTTTGACCATTAAATTTCGGTATTTCTATAGTATTTGGATATGGCGTCATGGCGTGCTCTACATTCCTTTGTTTGCGAGACATTTTGTAAAAATAGTTTTATAAAATTTGAATAATTATTAGAGCAATTGGGTTGAGAATTCAGGTAATCCTGTCGACTTATTGTTATGAATATTTTGTGTTGTTGTTAGATTAGGCTTGATAAGACAAAGGGTCGATAAGATAAAGGGTTGAGGTGCAGTCGTGATCAAAAAAAGATAATTATTTACCGTCAAGTAGCTTTTATTTTCAATTACTTGAGGAAAGATTACACATTTGTTAGTTTTCACATTATATAGAATTTATAAGTTAATCCTATATTAGTGATTTAAAAGGATTGATTGGTTAACTACGCATATTTACAACAAAACTATACAACAAAACTAAACAACTAAACTGAAAGTCTTTCTAAAAACGATGATAACAAAAAAATAAAATTATCAATGAATAAAATAAGTATATATTTTTTAAAATATAGAAATATTTGAGGTTTTTAGATTATATAATATTTTTAGATTATATAATATATATATATGGATTGCAAGTTATTGTCTTCTGATTAATTTCCAGGTGCCGAGTTTAAGGCCAAATTACAACATGAAACGTTCTGTACCGGTTTAATAAACATTAATAAATAGTAGAATTGTGAAAATCGCGTGAAAAACTACGCAAACTTTCTCATAAAGAAAAAGGCATCTCCTTATCGTGCAACTGAAAGTTGCTGATGGCTTACGCCATCTATCGGAATAAATATCAACTATTCTCCTTGATTTCTAATTATTCCAGAATTAAGCCATCAGCAACTTTCAGTTGCACGATAAGGAGATACCCTTTTTCATAATTTATGCACCTTATTCCAGTACAATATCACATTTGTACTATTTTTTCACATTTCTTATAAAGAGTTTCATTTTATTAGGAGAAAATTTGTGTAGTTTTTGAACGCTTTTCACCATTTGATCTTGAATCATAAATAGAGATTTATATGATAAATAAATTGTGTATCAGCGTATTTTTGAAGGGAGAGGTGCCCCTCTTGGTACCTGTATATATCTTATATAAAGAAAAGAGATTTTCTGCTTGATTTTAGATCATATTGAGGATTATGGTAATGGTGATGCAGTCGTGGTTGAATAATAATCTTGAAAATATAAAGTCTTTGATCAGAGATTTCTTTATTTGAGCTAAGGAATATATATGAAAAACATAATTTGATTAAAGTACTGCCTGGCTTAAGGCGAGTAGAACAAGGAAAAACAAAATATTATTTACATAATGTGCAAAGGATTTGAGCCGGCCATTGGGATAAAACAACGAGTTTTTATAGGGGAAGCATGACCTCTGGCGGTCAATTTAACAGAGTATTTGGATCTATGAAATATAAAATTTTTTAAATAGAATAATATTTTAATATAACATATACATTATCAGATATTTGCGAGGATAAATCACCCGGGATGTTTCTTTAAAATATAGAGGGAGGGTCGTTGGTCGAAGCGTATCTTCTATTGGTAGATATAATGAGAGCTTTCGAACACAATGTCTTCTACAGGCTAAAAGAAATGGTTGTTTATAGGTATTTCTTTATTGGAAACTTTACCTGGTGTATTTTCTGGTGTTGGGATTTCTTCTTCTAAAGACAAAAAAACAATGATATTAATTGAATGTGGAAAATAAAATATATGTTCAAATTGTAAAAAAGGTAGTCTTTATGGTGTTGGGGATTATTCTTCTTAAAGAAAAAAAAACAACGATAGTAATTGAATAAGGGAACTAAAGTGGGATCCGAGTAAAATGACAATCTTAATTTAACTATTGGGTGAAAATTAGAAACTATTTTAGACGCGTAGGATTCTTTTTGAAATTAAACAATTTCTACTGCTCTTGCTGCAATGGAAAAATTAATGGGATTTGTTTGATTTTAAAAAGAATCTTACGCGTCTAAAATAGTTTCAAATTTTCATAACAGATGGCGCGCTAGTGCATTATTATAAATATTAACTGTTGGGTATTTATTTATTAAAAACATTACCTGGTGTTGGGGTTTGCTCTTCTAACAACACAAACCAATGATACAAATTCAATATTGGGAATATAAGAGCAGATAATGTAGTTTTCATATAATTTAAAATAGAGTATGTTCACACAGCAAAGAGTAACATGTTAATCTTTTCATTCAAAATGTATATAATATTTTTAGGTTTTTATTTATAGACACTATAGTATTTATAGACAAAAACAGTAGTATAAATTCAATATAAGGAATTTTTCACAATGCCTGAATAACCAATTTTCTGGTCGTTGAGGTACAGCTTGCACCACGCTGATGAGGATCAACAGCCCAAAACGCGTCCGTGGTTAGCTTTTCTTGATTAATCAAGAATGGGTATTTGGCTAATTCTGGAATAATTAAAAATCAACGAGAATAGTAGATATTTATTCCGATAGATGGCGCAAGCCATCAGCAACTTTCAGTTGCACGATAAGGAGATGCCTTTTTCTTAATATAAGGAACATATAAGCAGATAAGGTAGTTTTTATATAATTAAAACAGATTATTTCCAGAGTAAAAAAGTTGCGTTTATTTGAATTTTAGGTATTTCTTTATTGAACACTTTACCTGGTGTTGGCGATTCCTCATCTAAAGACACAAAACAGTAATATAAATTAAATATTGGAAATATATAAGCAGATAATATATAGTTTTCATATAAATTTAAATAGAGTATGTTCAGAGTAGAATGGTAATATTTCTTTAAATTTTAGGTTTTTTTAAATTATTATTTCTAAAGATATAAAACAGTGTTATAAATTCAATATGAGGGAACTATATAAGTAGATAAGATTGTTTTTCATATAATTTAAAACAGTATTATCAGAATAAAAAGTTGTATTTATATTAAATATTGAGGTATTTATTTATTGAACACTTTACCTGGTGTTGGCGTTTCCTCATCTAAAGACACAAAACAGTAATATAAATAAAATATTGGAAATATACAATCGGATAATATAGTTTTCATGTAATTTTAAATTATGCATGTTCAGAGGAAAATGGTTGTATTTATTTAAATATCAGAGGTATTTATGAATTGAAAACTTTACCTGGTGTTGGGGTTTCTTCTTCTAAAGACACAAAACAGTAATATAAGTTTTAATGAGGAATATAAAAGCAGTTTCTATAGTTTTTATATATTTTTTCAAACAGAGTATGATCAGAGTAAAAAGAGGTCGTTTTTATTTTAATTATTAAGTATTTTATTATTTAAAAATTTACCCGATGTATTTCCTGGTGTTGGGGTTTCTTCTGAAGAGACACAAAAAGATATTATAAATTTTAATGAGAAATATAAAAGCGGATTCTATAGATTTTTCATATAAATTAAAAAAAAAAAGTATGATCAGAGTAAAAAGAGGTCGTCTTTATTTAATTATTGAGTATTTCTTTATTTAAAACTTTTATAATATGATGCACTATGCGCCATCTGTTATCAAAATTCTAAACTATTTTAAAGGCGTAAGATTCTTTTTGAAAATAAACAATTTCTACCGCTGGGAGGGTTCACCACTGATGAGCCAGGCCCTCCCATTAATTTTTCCATTGCAGTAAGGGCAGTAGAAATTGTTTATTTTCAAAAAGAATCATACGGGTCTATAATAGTTTCGAATTTTGATTTAAAACTTCACCCGATGTATATCCTGGTGTTGGGGTTTTCCCTTCTAAAGACACAAAAAGCGGTATTATAAATTCAATATAGAGAAAATATAAACAGATTATTTTTTATAGTTAATAAAAAGGCATCTTCTAGTCGTCCTGATATTTAACCAATTCTAAAATACTGAAAAAGCAACGAATACTTTATATTTATTCCGACAGACAAGAAATCTGTATAGGAACAGTGGTCTTGATAAAGTTTTGTATTGAAAATAGAGCACTCCTCACTTTCTTACTGCTACTCTTTTTGTGTTGTTTTTCTTGCTTCCCTCTTTCTCTTTCTTGTTTTTTTTTTTTCTTTTTCTTTTCTTTTTCTTCTGTCTATATCGTTATTTCCTTTGTCTCACTGCTTTGTTCTTATGCATACCTCTGGTGAATCCTGTATAGGGTCAGTGACCCTAAATAAAGGCTTTTTGTTGTTGTTGTTGTTGTATTGAAAATAGAGCAATCCATAAATAAATCTTTAATTAAAAAAGCATATATTGGATCAAAATATCATTTATTTTACCAATATTTCAGATGGCTGAACGCCAACCTTTATCAAGGTGTTATAACATATTTAATATGTGTCAACATATGTGGCGCTGAGTTTGTTGTTGACAGACATTAAAAATGTTATAACACCTTAATAAAGGTTGGCGTTCAGCCAACTGAAATATTGGTAAAATAAATGATATTTTGATCCAATATATGTCTTTTTAATTAAAAAAAGGTTTTGTGTATGTATGCAAATATAATTTAAAATCCTATCAACATACCTGAAGAAGAACTCTCTGATGGACCACTCCCTGAAAAATAAAATAAAAATAATATTTACATATTTACATAGTTTCGCAGCTTTATGTATTGTTGTATAAGAAAATTGCGATGTACTTTTATAAAAGAAAATATCTAAAAAGCTTTCGCACAATAAGTTTCTTTGTGTATTCTAAATATTAAAAACTTATATTGTCATTATACTTATTGATAGATTGTGTTTAGACTTTTACACATTCATTTTAAGAATCTTCAACTAATACAAATGAAAACACCAAAACGTGAATGTTTCTTTTCACAAATAAATCAAACTTCTACTGTCCTTACTGCGATGAAAAAATATTGGGAAGGCTTGGCTCATCAGTGGTGAACCTTCCCAGCGGTTTCGCCAATTTAATCTACCAGACCGCTTCTTTATAGCTCTAATAATAGAAGTTTGATTTATTTGTGAAAATTTCGTGTTTTGTTGTTTTCATTTGTATTATATACGAGTAGATGCTGCATTATTGCTTTGTATTAATCTTCAGCTAGATAGAGAATGTACTGGACATAGGGGGATTACCTGATGAGTTTTCGGAAGATTGCTCACTTTCTGTAAAAAAATTAACAAAAAAATTAACAGATAGTAGTATATATTGAGAATGATATTGAAAATGTAAATAATAAGAATGAAATTTTAAAACTGTTTACTATCAGCTGTACCTGAGGAGCCTCCAGTTGTCGCCCCACAATCTGAAAAAAAAAGTATTTTTATTTTTAATTATTAGCTGTGAATTGGATAATCATATATCAATGTAAAATATATAATATATATTTATATATGAAAAAACAATAGAAAAAAAAAGATAAGTGGGTCAGGTGTTGATATTAAAAATAAAGAAGGCATCTCCTGACCACGAGCACATGTGCTTTTTAGTGCTTATTTTTAATATATATCCCTATATATATAAAAGTCAGTGTATGTATGTATGAATGTATGTATGTATGTGGGTATCTATGTCGGCTATACACGTCCACAATACGTAACTAATCTGACTGAAATTTAAACAGTATATAGAGTAGAATCTGGAAAAACTTATAGTGAAAATTCCAGGTCTCTATCCCGAATATTCTTCGAGTTATTTGCAAATTGCGTTGCAAATTTGCCTTTTCGCTCGCAAGCAGCGCTTCTAGCGGTGAAGATGGGAGGTAATATCAGCTGACCTAATGTACATGTAAAACGTGTTTTGACAGGAAATAGAGAAAAATCTGGAAAAGATATTTATCGGATTTTTAGCCAATAAAAAATAAAATTGACATGTTCTGGGCAAAAATAGTTGTTTTTTTTTTAGTCAGAAATGGATGATGACAATATTGCTGTATTATGTTTGATTATCAGATACAAAATTATATCGGGAAAATTTCCAAAAAGCAGAGACCACGGGTTAAACCAGTTCACTTTTTTGTACGCAGGAACAATATTCTAACAGAAAAACATTCATTCAAGAAGAAAACAAAAGCCAGATCATCTTTCTATAAAAATATCCCTTCTCAGACACAAAGTTTGGAGCGGGACGTTTCACAAGAGTGACATCCACGGCGCCAATTTATAATTGTAACGAATAGTATTTGAAAATCAAAATAATATAATTTCAAAATATCGTTGTGAAAATGTACATTTTTATTTTTATATTTTAAAAACACACAAAGTTTGGAGCGGGACGTTTCACAAGAGTGACATCCACGGCGCCAATTTATAATTGTAACGAATAGTATTTGAATAAAAATATTTAATCGGGTAAAACCCGGGCGTTGCCCGGGTCATTCGGCTAGTATATATATATATTATAACATAAAGTTGTGGGAGCACCTCTCCCTTTAAATGTACATCAGAACAATACATATTTTATTTTCATTCACATTGAATATTCTACATTTTGACTATTGTTTTAGAATATGCCACTCTTAATTGTTGTAAAATAAAGATTAATTAAGGTGTAATCTCGATAAAAGAAAAAAAAATAATTATTTGCTTTCAAGTAATTTTTTTCTCAATTACTTGAAGAAAATATTACACATTAAATATTTTCATAGTTATATAGAATTTATAAAATTATTATTATATTATTTTATTTGGTTTTTTTTACATATAATTACGTTTAAATTTGTTTTTCAGTTATACATTGCTATACAGAAATTATATTTAAATTTCAATAGATATTTATTATTGATATTTAATTAATAAATATAAAGTAACTAAATATATTTTATTTATACGCTACAATAGTGTGCCATCTGTTATATGAAGTTAGAAATATTTCTGACGTGTATGTTTCTTTTAAAAATAAATCAATTTTCTATGCCCTTACTGTAATGATAGAATGATATATATTTTATTAAAAATCAAGAGTGCATACAAAATAAAGAAATAGGATGAAATTAATATATTTTAAAATTCTACGATGAATTATCTTCTAATACGTATATAAAAGGTTTAACAGAAACTCTTCGAATTGCTTTTTTAACTCCATATATAAGATATACATAAGATATGCGATAAAACAGAATAAGAGAAGAAAAGTTTCTTTATTAGACAAATTATAACGGTGCGAGCTTTCGGGTAAAAACCCCTTCTACAGGCGTGGTAGACGTGACACTATAACATAGGTAATGTGGCTAGAAAGAGAATATATACACATGATTATTTAAATATTAGCGGAATATGCTATGCAAATGGGGATTTTTCATTTGTTATGACTATTGTAATTAAAGAGATTGTAGGCAAATAGGGCATTTGTATATTTGGAGTTTTGAGTCTATAGAGGAATATGTTAACGTAAATTACTGGATATGTGATATTTCAAAGAATTTTAGGAAATGATGCTATTACTGTAAGGCCAGGAGAGCACGATAGGCATCAGGAAGATCTATTTTGCGGTTGATGCTATTATGTCTGTGAGATTCTATGGATTCGAGAACTAATCGCTGGTGCTGGTTATGAATGCGTCTGTAATGTATGGTGGGGTGGTTGGTGTTGAATGTATGGCCGGTATTGAGTGTGTGCTGGTAAAGGAGGGACCTGGTGTCTTGGTTGGAGATATTTCTAGAATGCTCAGACATTCTGATGGTGACGGATCTGCCTGTCTCGCCAACGTATGTGGCAGAGCATTGCTCACACGAGACAGAGTAGACCGCGCCAACAGAATGGAGGGGATCAGGGGGGGCATGCGATTTAGTATATGGGTGACGGAGGGATGTGAGCAGGTTGGGGGAGTTTTTATATAAGGTGCGGATACCGTATGCTTTAAGGCTTCTGGCTATGTCGGCTGAGGAGGGGGAGTAGGGAAGGAAACATAATGATCTGTAAATTTTAGGGTGGTTGGGGGGGCCAGGTGTATATGAATGTCTGTTGATGAATTCAAGCGGAAACGATGCTATGGAGAGGTGCGATATGATGAGATTTTTCTCTATTTCTTTAAATATATCGAGCGAACAGTGGGTATAGATTCTTTTGGTGAGAGTTTTTACTATGTTGATTTTGTGGGAAATGGGGCAGTGTGAATTGAAATGGGTATAACTGGGGGGGACACTGTTTTTTGTAGTAGACTGTGGTGTGGAATGAAGATGCGGTACGTATTATTAGGATGTCTACGTACCGCATCTTCATTCCACACCACAGTCTACTACAAAAAACAGTGTCCCCCCCAGTTATACCCATTTCAATTCACACTGCCCCATTTCCCACAAAATCAACATAGTAAAAACTCTCACCAAAAGAATCTATACCCACTGTTCGCTCGATATATTTAAAGAAATAGAGAAAAATCTCATCATATCGCACCTCTCCATAGCATCGTTTCCGCTTGAATTCATCAACAGACATTCATATACACCTGGCCCCCCCAACCACCCTAAAATTTACAGATCATTATGTTTCCTTCCCTACTCCCCCTCCTCAGCCGACATAGCCAGAAGCCTTAAAGCATACGGTATCCGCACCTTATATAAAAACTCCCCCAACCTGCTCACATCCCTCCGTCACCCATATACTAAATCGCATGCCCCCCCTGATCCCCTCCATTCTGTTGGCGCGGTCTACTCTGTCTCGTGTGAGCAATGCTCTGCCACATACGTTGGCGAGACAGGCAGATCCGTCACCATCAGAATGTCTGAGCATTCTAGAAATATCTCCAACCAAGACACCAGGTCCCTCCTTTACCAGCACACACTCAATACCGGCCATACATTCAACACCAACCACCCCACCATACATTACAGACGCATTCATAACCAGCACCAGCGATTAGTTCTCGAATCCATAGAATCTCACAGACATAATAGCATCAACCGCAAAATAGATCTTCCTGATGCCTATCGTGCTCTCCTGGCCTTACAGTAATAGCATCATTTCCTAAAATTCTTTGAAATATCACATATCCAGTAATTTACGTTAACATATTCCTCTATAGACTCAAAACTCCAAATATACAAATGCCCTATTTGCCTACAATCTCTTTAATTACAATAGTCATAACAAATGAAAAATCCCCATTTGCATAGCATATTCCGCTAATATTTAAATAATCATGTGTATATATTCTCTTTCTAGCCACATTACCTATGTTATAGTGTCACGTCTACCACGCCTGTAGAAGGGGTTTTTACCCGAAAGCTCGCACCGTTATAATTTGTCTAATAAAGAAACTTTTCTTCTCTTATTCTGTTTTATCGCATAAACAATACCGAGAAGATTATCACTGTCGTTATACATAAGATATACTCGTACAATGCTATAATAACTAATTTTGTTTGTTATATACCTGGAGCAGTCGTGGGTTGGTCACCTTCTGAAACAAATAGATAATTTGACAATTAACATAATTTTATTGACATATTGTCAATATATGCAAATGTGCACAGTCTGTACTATTTTAAACAAATATTTAAGATAATCACAAAATATACAATCCTTGTCAAAATATATATATTTTTTCAAACTCTTTGCTATCTATTGACCATCTCTGTAAAGCTGGCAGACTTAGATCGGAGACAAAGTCTCTACACCAGGTTGGTCAAATTCGGAACGACAACTTGTAGACCGCGGTTTCGGAACTAATGGCCTTCGTCAATCTAAAGGCGCACTTTGGTTTCATGAAATTCACAAAATATTACTTATATGATTCGGTTAAAGAGAGATGTTCAATTAGATTGACAGAAAGTTTGCCTCAAAAATGTTTTTTAAGCCTTAACTATAATAAAAAAATTACTCTGAGAGAATAAATATACATGTATTTAAAGACTTATGTATACATCTTCATTTCTTTTAGAGGGGATGGAATTTGCATCCATAGAAAATAAATATATTTTATTATAAACACAAGGTAATAAGACAAAATCCAAATAAATAGTGTGTGATGTTTCGGTAACAACGGAAATATCTTAATTTACGGGGCTGCTAACCAGAATGGATGATTCTTGAGCCTCAATTCGGTAACAACGCTGTTACAGAAACGTCACACACTATTTATTTAATTGAATTTGGTCTTATTACCTTGTGTTTATAATCTTTAATCTAAATATGATACCTCATCATCTTTTATTATCTTTTAAGTGATAAACATTTCCTCCGGTAAAATTTCCATTTTCATGAATATGTATTCAAATTTAGAGTAAGCAATGTCATTTCAACCAAATTAATATAATTCCGAATCTAATTTTGAGGCATCTAAAATTGGATACATCTTTTTTTTTTCTGTATCTCTCCCTTAATATCTAAATGTGTATTCATTCTTCCAGTTGGGTTAAAAGATTATCTCCCAATGATTTTTGTCTGTCCAGTAAAAACTTGAATTTGTTTACTTCATGTTTACATAGAGTTACTAAAGTGTAGCTTAATCACCAACCTACCTGTAGGTCCTTGGGTAGTGCGAGGTTTAAAAGTTCCTAGAAGAATAAAACATTATTATAATTATTAAAAACGTCTGTTTTTTAAGGAGACAGTGGCTGTTAACACTTGGTTATCTCGTGTGTCTTCAATAAAGGTCACTGTAATATCTTTCAGAGTTATTGTCTGGATCCCGAAATACATGCGAAAATGTAAAACTTCTTTTAGGTTTGTCCATGAGTGTATACACACTTTGTTATCTCGTGTGTCTTCAATAAAGGTCACTGTAATATCTTTCAGATTTATTGTCTGAATCCCGATATACATGGTAAAAAGGTACAACTTCCTTTAGGTTTGTCCATGAGTGTATACACACTTGGTTATCTCGTTTTTCTTCAATAAAAGTCACTGTAATATCTTTCAAAGTTATTGTCTCAATCCCTATATATATGCTAAAAGGTACAACTTCCTTAAGTTTTGTCCATGAGTGTATATTGTTTAACTCGTGTGTTTTCAATAAAGGTCATTGTAATATCTTTCATAGTTATTGTCTGAATCCCGATATACATGCTAAAAGATACAACGTCCTTAGGTTTTGTCCATGAGTGTGTATAGATTTTCTGTGAGGACATTAACATAGTTTAAAACCATATTTTATAGATAACACGGTTACAACTTTAATTGAATGTAGAATTCACATTGATGTCATATGGTTGAAGCCATTTTAGTGCAAATATATCCTTTAATGATGAAAAAACTCCCTACTGTTATTGAAAAAAAGCTATTGGGAGGGCATGGCTCATCAGTGATGAACCCTCACAGCGGTTTCGCCAGTTTGATCTACCATAACGCTTTATAGAGTTCCACCATTGTATTGTACTATGTCGCTTATATATCCCGCAATGTATGGAGGAATGTTTGCTAATTGGTTATAGATATTAATATAGATATGGTATATGTTTGTAGTCACAAATAAATTTACTGGAAATGCGTTTCTTTTTAATATCATCAAATATTATCTCTACAGACCTTACTGCAATGATATGAGTTATTGAATGAGAGGGCTTGGCTCATCAGTAGTGAACCCTCTCAGCGGTCTCGCCAAATTAATCTCTAGACCGCTCTACTATTGTATTGGATTGGTTTGGAATATACCCTGTATTTTCTACGGAAGGCAGCTTAGGGGTGTTTAGTGAACTATGGATATAACCTTATAGGTCTGTAGAGGTACATACATATAATTTCAAGGTATTGCATCGATATTAATTTGGCGAAACCGCTGAGAGGGTTCACTACTGATGAGCCAAGCCCTCTCATTATCATTGCAGTAAGGTCTGTAGAGATAATATTTGATGATATTTAAAGAAACGCATTGCCAGTAAATTTATTTGTGTAAAAATTTTTAACGATAGATGGCAATTAAATTTAATTTACTAATATATGGTATATGTTTGTAGTCACAAATTAGAGAGGTTTGGATGTCAGTAATCACGATATGCAAATAAGGTAAGAATTAGTTACCTTTGATGCGGATTCTCTTTCGGTAGATAATCCTCCCGTTTTGTCCTTCTGAAAATTAAACAATATTATAAACACAACATAGGATTCAACGATTTCCTATATAAGATATTGTTGCATCATGATTAATGCGCGTATTTTAAAAATTATTTATAATATTATTTTTAATATATTAAAAATCAAATTATATATTTATTTATTTTTATAAAACAGATTATTACTATAAAATATTATGTACTATAAAACATTTGTATTTTGATACACTAAATACCCCACCTACTTTAAACTTTGATGTGATAAATAAAGAGAGATTCTAGGTGCTACCTAAATATATAGTTGTCTTATTATTGACTGGTTTAACCTTGTAGAATGGTTGAGACACGTTCTGGAAAGATGCAAGACGCGTCTGAGGAGAGAATCAAGACTGAGGAATATACCAAACCGCAGCCTGGTGCAACAATATAAATATTTTGTAATATGCCTAAAGGTGTATGCTAATATATACAGTTACATGCGTCTTGGGAGGTCGGCTTTACGTCCACTCTGTAGAAAGCTCCATATATTAGGTTATAAGAAATATAAGATATAAACACAGGGAGATGTCAACAGAATATTTACATACGCACACATACAGCTTTATTAAGACCACCGGTCTTATACAGATTCACCACAGGACGGAAGCATAGATGGAGCTTCTATACTCCAGTCAGCACAGAACCCAACAACAGCCTCCAGGTCCGACGTTATAAAAGAATACACACATACAGCTTTATTAAGACCACCGGTCTTATACAGATTCACCACAGGACGGAAGCATAGATGGAGCTTCTATACTCCAGTCAGCACAGAACCCAACAACAGCCTCCAGGTCCGACGTTATAAAAGAATACACACATACAGATTTATTAAGACCACCGGTCTTATACAGATTCACCACAGGACGGAAACATAGATGGATCTCCTATACTCCAGTCAGCACAGAACCCAACAACAGTCTCCAGGTCCGACGTTATAAAAGAAAACACACATACAGATTTATTAAGACCACCGGTCTTATACAGATTCACCACAGGACGGAAACATAGATGGAGCTCCTATACTCCAGTCAGCACAGAACCCAACAACAGTTTCTAGGACCGATATCATGTCCAGTGGCCACACCGTTATAGTTAGCGTATCACTAAGAAGATGAGTGTGGAATCAGCCGTCTCCTATATTTACAAGAGAAGTTATGACCTCACGTAACTGGTGATGATTTAGAGAGTAGGCTACTGCAGATTTTTCTGTTTGCGCCCTTATATATATATGTTATATAAAAATATTATCTTATTTTAGGTTATAATTTCATAGATTCAAATACTTTGCTAAATCGACTGCCAGAGGTCATGCTTCCCCTATAAAAACTCGTTGTTGTTTTATCCCGATGGCCGGCTCAAAACTTTTGTACATTATGTAAATATTCTTTTGTTTTCCTTATTCTACTCGCCTTAAGCCAGGCATTACTTTTATCAAATTATGTTTTATATATTCCTTAGCTTAAATAAAGAAATCTCTGATCAAAATTATTTTATTATTCCCACGACTGCATCACCATTACCATAATCCTCAACATGATCAAAAAAATCAAGCAGAAAATCTTATCTTTTTTATTTATAACATACTAGCGGATGTACCAGGCTTCGCCCAGGTTTTTCTCGAGGGAATGTTTGTAGTCTAGTAATAAGAAAATATACTACACCTAAAAACTATCAGAGAAAAGAGAAACCACGGAAGGTGAACAGAAAAATGCTTACAATGGATGTTATGTTTACGATATCAAGTTAAATAAAAACAAAGATAAAATTAGCATATGTTGGTCACTATAAATTTGTATATTTGTTAGGCGAAATTAGAAACATGATAAAACAATTGGGTATTTAAAAACAAATGTAGAAATAAAAGTTGAAGTATAATAAACAATGTTAAAGATTAGTTTTAATTATTAATCAAGATTGTGTGTGAATATGTGAGAAAGATGTAATATCGTTGTTGTTTTCTTGGCCGACTGTTTTACATATGGTGTTATCTTAAAATTGCTTGTTTTGAATATTTTTTAGATTGAGATTATTAGCTAGTAGGTAAAAAAATTAACTCTGTTGAAATTTAATTTTGTATTTATATATAAATAAAATTAACTCTGTTGAATTTTTTTTTTTTTTTGTATTTAATCGATAACAGCGAAGTTACGCATGTTAATGTTAGGAAATATATATTGATGTTAAGCAAAACCTGCTCCATCTCGTTTTACATAAATGTTGAAAATTTGGTTGAAATTGATGCATTGTAACGAAAGTTTTTAGTGATGTCCACTTATGAAATTTCCATTTTATTAATTAATAACATATATAAGATATCCTTTGAGTTTTTATACTTTGATTTAAATTTATATAACTATTTGATACTAATGGAACTGGAAACTGGGCCGATTTGTTCAGCTTCTGATAAAAATGGTTGTGGAACTTGGATGCTAATCCTACATTAGGCACTTTTTTCTCAAAAATGTTTCTTCATTACCCCTACCCGATTCTTGCAAAAGTCCAACCTCACCAGTGAGTGGAAGTAACCAAACGGAGCTATATGACACACTTGTAAGTGTAATAGTCGAACTGCTTTCAACATTGTGTAGAGATATGGTATACTTACAGTAAATATCACTTGCTCACTACATCAAAGTCTTTTCATTGTCAGGCAGAGAATCTTTTACCTTTCCTCGTAATTAAATAGAGATTTTATGAAAACTCGAGAGAGAAATTTAGATTTGACAGTGATCAGAGTTGGTACAGTATGACATACTCACCGTAATCATTACTGTAGATATCTGAAAACACGCAACATTCACACACATTTAAAATATAATATTACCAAGTGGAAAATTAGGAAAGACAAACTTCAGGATTAAGCCAAGAACAAACTATGAATGATAAACAAAAGATAATCAATGAGGGAAGTTTACAGAGTAGCAAAATATAAAGATATAAAATGATACTCTGTTAATAAAATAATAAATAATACAATATAATGCAGCTTATGATTGTAAAACAACGTTTGATAAGTTTTACCGCAAATGTTACTTTTGAACGAAAAATCGTATTTTAAGGAGAAATAACGACTATTTCTATCCTTAGGGATAAAGGATGAAAGGATGAATTGTGAAGAGTAATGATAAACGGAAAAATATAAAATTAACCAGGGATGGGAATCCAACCCACAGTGTTCCGCTTAACAAGCAGAATTACGATTTTTCGTTCAAAAGAAACATTTGCGGTGAAAATTGTCCAACGTCGTTTTAAAATGATAAATACTTTGTTGCAATATGCATATAGGGTAACATATATACATACCTGTATAACATCAATACTAGAAGTCTTTTATAGTTCTCTTATATAGAAAAGTAATTATTATTATGATGTGGAGAAAAATCACATCGAAATAAATAGCAAAAAGGAATTTGATGATGACTTGCGCCATCTATCGGAATAAATATCACCTAAACATATTTATTTATTCCAGAAAATAGTTGTCAAATAGTTGATCATAGAAGTTCTCGAGTCCAAATGTGCATTGCAAGGCAAAAAGATATTTATAACCCAGGTTTCTAGATCAAGAAATAACACCCATGTCTTGGTTTCTCAAGAAGCCTCTACGACCAAAAATCTTTTTGGTCGCAGTGGTACAGCCTACTCTACGCTGACGAGCGCCAACAGCGCGAAACGCGTTCGTGGATGGCTTTTCTTGATTTATCAAGAAATTGGGTTGGCCAAATATCACGGAGCAAGTTAAATAAACGTTTAGTTTATTTTTGCTCCACAAGATGGCGCTCTGCCATCTAAAAAGTACATGTGCTCGTGGTCAGGAGATGCTCTCTTTATTTTTAATATATATATATGTGGTGAAGTATGAATTAGTCGTGGTAGTTATGTGGTGAGGACACACAGGAGACAGGATCCAGGGGCAAAAACCCGTGGGCAGTAAATCAGGGAGGAAAGAGAGAAGGTCCGAGGACCACCCTGGGAACAACTGGTATCGGGACCATCTCAGTGCGAAATGCCCCTTATCATCACATTCAGCTCTCTTC
>CP092882.1:1379575-1411059 GCA_030710605.1 Cordylochernes scorpioides
TTAAAATTAATTTTGAGGTGTATACTTCTTTTTAAAATAATAAACTGGCGAAACCGCTTGGAGGGCTCACACTGATGAGCCAGACCCTCCCATTATTTTACCATTGCGCAGTAAGGACAGTACAAAATTATTAATATATAAAAAAAACATATACGTCAAAATAATTTGAATATTTCATACAAATACTTATAATATACAGTTTTTTTTTACATATACGGAATGATTGTAAAAATGAGAAAGAGTTGAAAATATAGTATATATATATGTCGTAGCGCTCGTGGTCGAATGGAAGGGCGCAGCCGTTGTGCATATTTACTTCAAAAAAGAACTGGTTGTACACTCGTGAGCGCGCGCGCACGCGGCGGAGGCGTAGCCTTAGCCAGATTTATTTAGTACAGATTTATACATGGATGAATTTGTATTTACATTTTAACGTTCTAATGGCAAAAATAAATTATACATATTGGGCATTAGGCAAATTATGACATATATTTCTAGATAGATTTTTTACAATTTTAATTTAAATTTTTCTTGAACGTCACAAAAAGATCATTAGAGACAAATTCCTTATTTTCCACTTCAATGGGCGGTGAGACACTTTCCATATCTACCAGTGAGAGAATATGAAAATAGAGGGACAGAATTAGCTTACCATCGAGGTATTTGATCCAATTCAGCAGATCTGAATAGAACAACAATAGGTTAGTGTTTATATAATTATCATACACTCATATACAAAACTCAAGGAAGTAGAAAATCTTTGATTTCAACAGTCGTCTTTTTTTTTTCTTTTTTTTTTTTTTTTTTGGGAGACAGAGACAATTTTGTTCCCACTTTGTTATCTCGTGTGTCTTCAATAAAAGTCACTGTAATATCTTTCAGAGTTATTGGTTGAATCCCGATATATACATGCAAAGATATTACAGTGACCTTTATTGAAGACACACGAGATAACCAAGTGCGAACAACCTCTGTCTACTTTAAAAAAAAAAAACAGACGACTGGCGACATGAAAGATTTTTCATTTACTTAAGTTTTGTCCAGAAGTATATTTAAATGAAAAGTAGATAGAGAATACAACGTTATTTTATATAAAAATTAATATAAATCTAGACGTTGATGATGATTGTTTTGGAAGAAGGAAAACCGAAACCAAAAACTTGCTCCTAATTATAACAGGATTCCGTGAACCAGCAGATAAGGAGTGTAAATCTTGCGGATTTCCTTCTGCTGCCCTGAGACATCCTCTCTGCTCTCTGGCCGGGAAATTTTCTTCGGTTTTCCAACTTTGAACTTTAGAACATTGAGCTGAGTTCTGAAGATCTTTGGTTTGTTAGAAGTTGATTCAGAGAAGAACACAGCCTGAGCTGTGTTAAGTTGAGTATTATAAGAATTCAAAGGCAATTCCTGAATATAAAACTGAAAGTCACTAATGGCTTGCGCCATCTATCGGAATAATTTCAACTAATCGTTGAATATCAAAAAATGATATTCCCAGAATATATTGGCTAAATACTCTTGTTTAATTAATCAAGAAGAGATAACTGCGTACGCGTTTCGGGCTTTTTACTCTCATCAGCGTGGTGCAGGCTGTATCATAACGACCAAAAAAAACTGGTGTTTGAGGCTTGATCCTGAGAAATCAAGGAATAGGTATTTAAGGTCATATTCCAGAAAATATATTGGTCAATATTCCGGAATAATCAACAATTAATTTATATTTATTCCGATTGATGGCGTAATCCATCAGTAACTTTCATTTGCATAATTAGATGTTTACTTAGCTCTTAATTTATCAACTTGTTTCCAGTACAATTTCAATTTTGTACTAATTTTTATTGAAGTGTGTTCTAATAGGTTTCCGGCTGATGTACACTAATGGACTAAACTTGAGTAAGTTGACCAGCGGGGAAACACAGTCCGACATCATGATGGTCATAGGCTCCTCTCTACTGAATCTCATCCATTATAATCATATACCCCACCAGCGAGTGCAAGTAACCAAACGGGGCTCTGGCACATTTGTAAGTGCAAAGTCGAACTACTTTTCACATATGTAGACATGTGGTGCACTTACAGTAAAAGCAGTCGTCTACTTCTACCCACCATGATTATCATAGGATAAGTAAAAAAAAAAAAAAAAAAAAAAAAAATGATTATCATGACCTGTACCACGTGTACTAGGGATAAGCGCGCGCAAAAAAAAATTAATGAGAAACTATATTCACAAATAACCTAATATACTAATCTATATTGATAAAATGAAAATTTCATAAGTGTTGTTCACTAAAAACTTTCGTTACAATGCATCAATTTCGACCAAATTTTCAACATTTATGTAAAACGAGATGTAGCAGGTTTTGCTTAACATCAAAATATTTTTACCTAACATTAACATGCGTAACTTCGCTGTTATCGATTAAATACAAAAAAAAATCAACAGAGTTAATTTTATTTATATATAAATACAAAATTAAATTTCAACAGAGTTAATTTTTTTACATACTAGCTAATAATCTCAATCTAAAAAATATTCAAAACAAGCAATTTTAAGATAACACCATATGTAAAACAGTCGGCCAAGAAAACAAATAACGTGTAATATATATATAATAAATATAATAACGGTATAAAGAAATAATGAGCCTATCGTTCAAATTTATAATTGTAACGAATAGTATTTTAATTAAAACATTTTAAAAACACACAGTTTGGAACGGGACGTTTCACAAGAGTGACATCCATGGCGCCAATTTATAATTGTAACGAATAGTATTTGAATTAAAACGTTTTTAAAATATATACGCACTCGGGTAAAGCCCGGGCGTTGCCCGGGCCATTCGTATTATATAAATATATAATAAAAAATATAATGTAATGAATATTATTATCATTATTATCATAATAGTCTATGTTCCGGAAAATTATTTTCAATAATATTCGTTAGGCAAACTTTCACTCAGATAAAACCCGGGCGAAGCCGGGTACACATCCGCTAGTCCTATATAAAATATATGTACTTACCGAAAATATCTTTAAATTTGTCGGATGAGTCATCTGAAAAACATCACACTTTATTCTACCATATTTTATTATATCTCGTCATGGTGATTATGTATACATAACATATTTACATATGTTATTATGATACATTAGCGCGCCATCTGTTATCATATTTCGAAACTATTATAGACGCGTATGATTCTTTTAAAAATTAATCAATTTCTACTGCCCTTACTGCAATGAAAAAAATTAATTAAAGGGAGGGCTTGGATCATCAGTGGTGAACCCTCCAAGCGGTTTACTGGCGAAACCGCTGGGAGGGTTCACCACTGATGAGCCAGGCCCTCCCTTTAATTTTTCCATTACAGTAAGGGCAGTAGAAATTGATTCATTTTTAAAAGAATCATACGCGTCTATAATAGTTTGTAATATTTACATATGTGTTTACAAATATGAATACAAAGAATATATTAGAGTTTAACCTTTTTACTTCAAAATGATCGATAGGCCAATCTTCAACAAGGATTTTTTGGCACTTTGAATTATGTTCTAAATAGCTTCGTTCTATTCTATATAGCTCTGTACCTTTGATCAGATGAAGGAAGCTATTCCGAAAGCTCTTCATTATGTAAATTAAAATAAATAGCATTGACCGTCTCTTAATTTTTAATATAAATGCGCTAAATATGAATCTCGTATGTTTCTTATGAGATTAAATCTTAAGCTGAAAATTATTTCTTTTATTGCTAGACCAAACGGTATCTTTCGATCATACGCTCTTCTTCAAGGATAAAGGTTGAAATTTCGCTATAAAATAGGTATATCGAATAGTAATAGAACTTTTTGTATATTGTGAAAGAATTGTTCCGTGTATATTTCCACAGTGATAGAGTGTGACCTGGATAAAATTAAATGGATGAAGTCAGACCTGGTCATCTCATAGTTTCCTTACCAGAATATACAAGAGTCAAATAACGAACTAATAGGCATATATACATAGAAATATATTATGATGTATTAGCGTGCCATCTGTTATGAAAATTCGAATAACACGTCTATAATATAGTTTCGAAATTTCATACATAGAATTGAAACAAAAAAAACCCTAATATGTAAATAGGATACATCTGCGCGCCATCTGAATTCAGAATTGTGAACTTTTTATAGCGTGAACGTTCCTTTTTTTTTTTTTACAAATTCCTATTACCTTTTAATACAATGATTAAAAAAATTTGGAAGGGCTTAGCTCATCAGTGGTAGACCCTTCCAGCAGTTTCGCCAGTTTGATCGACCAGACTATTGTATTGGGATATTTCGCCTATTTATCCATTACTGTAGAATTACTCTTAGTGATGGAGATATTTATACTACCAATGTTTTTATAATTATAGTAAGGACAGAAGAAAATTGTCTTAATGGTAATATAATAATATAAACAGTGATAAAACTAAAATAAAAAATAATAATTGCAAGTAAAACTTGTTGAAAAACACAAGTAGATTATATTTCTAAATATAACGACATGCTATAGACGCGTATGATTCTTTTAAATAATAAACAATTTCTACTGCCCTTACTGCAATGGAAAAATTAATTGGAGGGCCTGGCTCATCAGTGGTAAACCCTTCCAGCGGTTTCGCCATTTGGGGTTCACCACTGATGAAACTCCGCCTTTGCCGGTCCCAAGCCCGGATGAAAAAGAAGGAGGGGGAGCAGTAACAAGCTCACTAAAAAACCTGGGCTCAGCTGGCCCGGCTGATAGTACCCTGTAAGGGCTCCTGATCCAGGGATACAGGATGAGTCTGTACTCCATGTTAGGAGCAGCTGCACATGGTGTCTGTACCTCATGTCAGAGGCGGCCATTTATTTTGGAGCTAAGTCTGTGACCTGCCACTGAGTGGTGCTCCCAGTCTTAATTACAAAGGCAGACGCATTCTACTTCACCCAGTCATGATGGTTGTCAACAGACACCATCAAAAGTCTCAAGCTTTACAAGCTTGACACCCTAATATGATTGAGTGGAGATAAGAAAGAAGAAGAAGAAGAGCACTGATGAACCAGGCCTTCCCATTAATTTTTCCATTGCAGTAAGGACAGTAGAAATTGTTTAATTTTTAAAAAAGAATCATACGCGTCTATAATAGTTTCGAATTTTGATAACAGATGGCGCGCTAATTCTATATACAGTTACGAGCGTCATGCGTTCTTATTTCTTCAGTTTTCATCTCTGTCACCGTTTGCTTTTTTTTTTGGAATGGCACTCTCCTATTGGTTGGCTACGATCACGCCACCTTTGCCCCCCCCCCCCCCTCGCTTTTTGGTTTTTGTAGCTATTGTGTTGGAGCGGGTCGCACCTTAAATAAATGCATATATTAGTTAATAACTAAATGGAATCCTCTCTTTCTTTTTCCCAGTAAGAGACGCCTACGGAAGCCAACAGTACATAGACAGATAAAGCACATAGGCTATAGTTATTAACTAATATATGCATTTATATAAGGCGCCAATTTATAATTGTAACAAATAGTATTTGAATCAAAACATTCAATCGGGTAAAACACGGGCGTTGCCCGGGTCATTCGGCTAGTGTATCATAATAACGACATGTATATAATTTGGTATATTTACATAATTACAAAAAGAATTGGTGTTTGCTGGAGGAGTGGTAAAAACCCTCGATAGCAACCGCCCGTGTTCGAATCCCGCATTGGACACTTTTTTTCTGAAAAAGAAATTGCTTCAATGGGTTCCCGATTCTTACAAAATTCCAAACCCCATCAGTGAGTGAAAGTAACCAAACGGGACTATGACACATTGGTAAATCTAAAAATCGAATCGCGTCCTACATATGTTGACTTGTAGTAAATTAAATATTTAATTGCCATCTATCGTTAAAATTTTACACATATAAATTTACTGGTAATGCGCTTCTTTTAAATATCATCAAATATTATCTCTACAGACCTTACTGCAATGATATGAGTTATTGAATGAGAGGGCTTGGCTCATCAGTAGTGAACCCTCTCAAAACTTGTAGTGTAGCTTACAGGTATAAGACAGTCACTAACTAACCATTTTGAATATCATAACGTACTAGGGATACCATTACTAGTAGAAATATTACTTGTTAAAACAATAGCTGTTGAGTAAACTTTCACGGGAGTTTAACCAGGATTATTCAATTAGGGAAAAAATGGAATAAATGTGTACATTGAGACCGTTGTTTACCTGATTTAGGACGGATCGGGTAGAAGTCACCTGTAGACACACAACTTGCCTTTAGAAAATATAATATACTAGACGAATGACCCGGGCAACGCCCGTGTTTTACCCGATTGAATGTTTTTATTCAAATACTATTTGTTACAATTATAAATTGGAGCCGTGGATGTCACTCTTGTGAAACGTCCCGCTCCAAACTTTACATGTACATTAGGTCAGCTGGTATTACCCCTCATTTTCACCGCTAGAGGCGCGAGCGAATTGACTTTTTGTAAATATACATAATTATAAAGATAGAAGCTTCTATAGAAGATAATGATCATAATGATGATGCGCGCGCATCCGTGACATTAGGAATTGAGGACAGCGATGAGGAAAGACGGTCGTGACTATATATAGGGATGATAATAAAATAATAAAATAATAATAATAATATAATAATAATAATTATTAATATTATCATTAGATAATGATCATAATGATGATGCGCGCGCATCCGTGACATGAGGAATTGAGGACAGCGATGAGGAAAGACGGTCGTGACTATATATAGGGATATATATATATATTTATTATTATTTGCAAATCTGCCAATTTCGCTCACAAGCAGCACTTCTCGCGATATCTAGTGGAATTACATTTGTAAACTGTAAAATTTCCCAATGGTTTATTCGGTAGTTTTGGTGGAGAAAGGTAACAAACATCAATTTATCCTGACAAGAATAGATTCAGTAGAGATTAGATGTTTGCCTCAATAATATTGTCTAACAAATATCCGTTTAGCAACTTTTCATTCTGGTAAAATCTGGCAGAAGCCGGGTATAAGATATAGGGGATACTATTCTATCATCAGTAAAACATTTGTCAAAACGTCAATTTTTATTAAATATAATATGCAAATCAAAATTTATCACGGAAGAATAGTTGAAAAAGGTACACGGTTATTGTATTAGGCTCCATATCTGAATAAATACAAAAGATAAATCAATTCTCATTGCAGATATGAAAAGCAAAGTGTTTTATTCACCAGTAAACGTGTATTTTATGATAAAAAACCGTTTATATATTTAATTGGGACGAATTTATGTAATAATGTTTTTCTCTTATTGTCAATGTCTTATGTCTTTATACAGTTTTTGTTGATGTATATTTTAGTATAATTTACCGGGAAGATAAAAATTAAATGCATAGTTGAAGAGTATGTAAATATTGTACGTACCAGAAGATTCTGATGGAGAATAACTGGAGCTGCTCATACTGCTGGTGTCGTTCTTGTCAATTCCTGGGACATACATCAGTTAGTGTGGATGTACAAATCTATCTTGTATTGTTAGTTAGGTTATATATAAACCCTATTTCTACATTCGTCGTCTCCCGAGAACTATGGACAAGCTCCTATTATAATTCAGATAATCCTGACAGCTCCAAGTGTAGACTTCTCGTGAAATCTAAAAATGGGTAGAAAAGATCAAATTCATTTAAAAGTTTTAAAAATAAAACTACAACCTTTCGCTCACAAGCAGCACCTCTCGCGGTATCTAGTGGAATTACATTTGTAAATTGTAAAAATTCCCAACGGTTTATTCAGTAGTTTTGGTGGAGAAAGGTAACAAACATCAATTTATCCTACAATAATAGATTCAGTAGAGATTAGATGTTTGCCTCAATAATATTGTCTAACAAATATCCGTTTACTTCATTTAAAAGTAGCAAAAAAAAAAAAGATAAAAGATCAAATGGTGATATAAAAAATTATGGTGATATGAACATATATACATATTTTGACAATCAATAAGGAATCAAAGATTTCTTTTCTCATTTCTTTTATTTCTCGAGCTTTCGGGCTACGATACCCTTCAACTCGGAGATCTAGAAGTATCACTTCTAGCCAAACGTAGTATAATTATCTAGAAGTGATAATTCTGGATCACCGTATTGAAGGGTATGTTAGCCCGGAAGATCGATAAATTAAAGTAATGAAAAAAGAAACCAAACCCTATATTCCATATTGTTTGTCGATATGTAAAATCAGAGAAGCATATTTACATATTTACATATTTACCATGTTTCAGATGTCTCTTGCACGGGAAAGATTTCAACCAGGCCATCACTACGTTAAACCAACACATTATTTATAAAAGTTTCACATATGAAAAATGTAAGAAAAATTTTACCATCGCGGTAGTTGGTCCTTTTTTCGAGGTCGTGACCACCTAGAACATAACTGGGTTACAACAATGTTGGTTATATTCGCTATGAAGAGATAAAACTAACGAAGACAAGTTGTAAAACGATATTTGAAATACTATCCCGCATGTGTTTCTTTTCAACGAAAATTCAACATTTATGAGTTCCGGGATAATAAACCCTGCTAATGATTGCTTCCTCTTTGTTAGTCCTTCTCTCCCAGATTCTTAAGCCTTGTATTTATTAAATCTTTTAAAACATACATTGCATACATATTGGGTCGGGTTTGCATCCAGTTATGTACAAATTATGACATACTTGAAATACTATCCCGCATGTGTTTCTTTTCAACGAAAATTCAACATTTATTTTAAGGAGAAATAGCGATTATTTCTAACCTTTTGGATGAGGTATTAAAGGATGAATTGTGAAGAGTAATGATAAACGGAAAATAAAAGTGTCCAGGGATGGGAAGACTAGTTTCTTCATTAAAGACATTTAAGCTTGGAGAGCTTTCAGACAATAACAACCTTCAACAGGCTGTGAATAAAAGTATTGGTTTCGTATTACAGCGGCTGTTGAAGAACATCATAGTCTGAAAGCTCGCCAAGCTTATATCTCTTTAATTAGAGAAACACGTCGCAGTTAACTTTTATCGCTTCATTGCTGTTTTCATTTTGACAAATAATTTTTGCCATCAGTTATATAAGTTTCACTCACTTTTTATATTCATTTATTATTTTTATTTGTATTCTTTTTTCAACACATCTCTCATCGTCCCCTCAACTCCGATCAAAAAGATTAAATATTGTCATAAAATTAAATAAAGTACTTATGGCAAGTTTTTAAAAAATATATATTCATTTATTTGAGAGATTTTGGGTCGTGTTCTTTTTCAACCTTTAGACAAAAGTTTTAGTTAAAGATTGTGAATGGGCAAGACATGAAAGCTTCCAATAAATATTTTTAAAAAATACAATTAAAATATTCTCTTAATCTCCTTAAAAAGTTTTATTTGATAAATTATTTTACACTACACATTTTTTTACTCAGTTCATTTTTAAATTTTATAATTTTTACAAACTAAAATTTACTAGAAAAGAGCCTCTCCAGAGATTTCCACTGTGTTAGAAAGTCAGTAATGAGGAAGACCTGTGGTCTCTCTTGACAGGTTGCAACGTAAATACTCCTGTATGAAGAAGTGGTATTAACCGTCATTTTTCTGACAGCCATAGGTTCGAATCCCGCATTGGGAACTTTTTTTTCTGAAAAAAAAAAGAAAATTACTCTAATAGTCCAACCTCATCAATGAATGCAAGTAACCAAACGGAACTCTGGGACACTTGTAAGTGCAAATATAAAACTGGGGTTACTACATAGGTATAGATATGTGGTGTATTTACAATAAAAGGTAGTTGCTATCTACCATGATTATCATGGCTACGTGTTCTTGGTATATACACTACTACTACTGTAAAATGAAACATATGGTAAAGAATTGATGGGAAGTCAACTTACATGAGCTGCTGTCAGGACATAAACATGGAGAACCTGTCACAACATGTCACATTTTTTTTCAATTAAATATATATATACTAATTTAACTAAAATGAACAATGTGTGTGTGTGTGTGTAAACAATAACTTTAGGGTTAGAAGTTTATTTTTGAATTCAACCTATTTGCATATAGCTTTAGACTCGTATGATTCTTTTTAAAACCAAACAATTTTCTACTGCTCTTACTGCAATGATAAACTGAAGGGAGTGCCTGGCTCATCAGTGGTGAACCCTCCTTTAATTTTATCATTGTAGTAAGCGTATTTTAGAAAATTGTTTAATTTTTAAAAGAAACAGATGCGTCAAAATAGTTACAATTTGTTACAACAGATGGCGCGCTAATGCAACTTTTTAAGTTGCATATATAAAATAAGATTTATAAATATAACTGCCATCTATCGACAAAATGTGTAAATTTACTGGAAATGTGTTTCTATAACGTCGGTGGACCAGTAGGTAGCACCCTCGATTCCCGACAGTCATGAACTGGGATTAAATCCCACGTTAACATTTTGTTTAATATGTCTTCTTCTTCTTATTTCTTATATCCACTCAATCACACTAAGGTATCAAGCTTGTAAAGCTTGAGATTTTTGATGGTGTCTGCCGGGGAAGAGTAGATCTCATCAATTGTTTAGTCAATACAGTCAATAATATGTCTTGGGGTTGCAGGTTGACACTTAGTACATAGTGGGAAAACCTTGCAACCATTCTGGAAAGTCATTGTCCGTAGATGACCAGACTTAAGTCTGGAAATCAAAGACTGTTGTTCTCTTGGGAGGACAGAACCGGTGCTTGTCCCTGCTTAATATGTGAATTCACTTATCATTCATTGTTGCAAATATCATAAACTAGGTTGCTCTTGTTGAGCGGTACCTAATAAAGTGATTTTGGAACCGAATGTGTTTCTTTTCAATAATATCATCAAATATTATCTCTACAGACCTTACTGCATTGATAAAAGTTATTGAATGAGTGGGCTTGGCTCATCAATAGTGAACCCTCTCAGCGGTTTCGCCAAATTAATCTCTAGACCGCTCTATTATTGTATTGGATTGGGATATACCCTGTATTTTTTCTATGAAAGGCAGCTTAGGGGTGTTTAGTGAACCTATGGACATAAGCTTATAGGTCTGTAGAGGTACATACATATAATTTCAAGGTATTGCATCGAGCAAAGCTCTTCAGCAAATATGGTTTTATAACAACTATATATTAGTAAATTAAATTTATAAATTCAATTGCCATTCAGCCGAAACCGCTGAGAAGGTTCAACACTGATGAGCCAAGCCCTCTCATTCAATAACTTTTATCTTTATAGTAAGGTCTGTAGAGATAATAGTTGATGATTTATTTAAAAGAAACACATTGCCAGTGTATTTTTTATTTATTATAAAATAAATGAAGCTTCCAGGGCTAAGTTTCTTGTGCAACTTTTTATTTTCAAGTTTTCGGACTTGTCAGTCCTTCAACAGGAGTATCACGTTAATATATTAATGATAAATACTATTTTTATATACACATTATTTTGAAAATAGAGCAATTATTTTACCAATATTTCAGTTGGCTGAGCGCCAACCTTTATCAAGGTGTTATAACACACATTAATATGTTATAATACCTTGATAAAGGTTGGCGTTCAGCCAACTGAAATATTGGTAAAATAAATTATATTTTGATCCAATATATGTATTTTTAATCAAAAATACAAATTATTATTTACATATTATAAATAATTATTATATATTGATTGAGAAAATATATTTACATACTTTCTGTTTGAAGAATTTTATCTGTTACAAACTACTATGAAAGAGAGAAGGTACAAATAACGATTTAAATAAGTTAAGAAAAAGGCATCTCCTTATCGTGCAACTGAAAGTTGCTGATGGCTTGCGCCATCTATCGGAATAAATATGAACTATTCTCGTTAATTTCTAATTATTCCAGAATTGGCCAAATACTCAAATTGACCAAATTCAGGAATAATTAAAAATCAACGAGAATAGTTCATATTTATTCCGATAGATGGCGCAAGCCATCAGCAACTTTAAGTTGCACGATAAGAAGATGCCTTTTTCATAATTTATGCACCTTATCCCAGTACATTATCATATTTGTTTTAATTTTAATTATTTAATTATTCCAGAATTGGCCAATTACCCATTCTTGATTAATCAAGTAAAGCTAACCACGGACGCGTTTCGAGCTGTTGGCCCTCATCAGCGTGGTGCAAGCTGTACCTCAACGACCAAAAAAATTGGTCATTCAGGCATCCTGAAATATCATGAAACGGGTAGTTATTTAAATAAGGTTTTTATAAATATTTCTTGTAAGATATAGTTGCTATTGTTTTATTAAGCCCGTTGAAGAGCGATTATCGCTTGAAAGCTAGCGTTTTGTAATAAAAAGAAACTCATTGTGAGAAAATACTTTGTAATACAACCAAACAACGGCTGATTGCTCCCCCTCCCCTCTAAATTGCTTTTCCTCCTCACTCATGTACATATATAACCTTTCAGGGGAATCCCCTTGTAAGACAATAGTGTCTTAATAAAGGGTTTTGTTGTTGTATATATTTTGAATTTTAAAACGTTTTTCACAATTTTATCTTGAAAATGGATAGTTGTTACTTACCTCTAGCTAGTGCCACAAGGCCCAAAATCCCAAGCAGGACTCCGACTCTAAACATTTGATCCAAGTGAGCGCAGGACAACTGCGACGTCATCAATTTCCCAACATATAATTGTCTCCATCTGTGGTCAATTATACCATTTGTCACCTTCCCAGAATCACCTACGTGATCAGCAATTTCTCTGCCACATCATTGGTTGACTCGTATTTAGACACGGATCACATGACCACACTGTTAATTATAAAAAAAAAATTCCATTGATGGTTTGTGTTGAAATTATCTATATTCCATAATTTCTAATATTGAGGAATGTGTTTAGAATAATTTAGGTTTTAAAATTCAAAGAATAAAAATTCTAAGATAATTTTATACTTCAGAATGAGAATATATCAATAATAATATCACTTTTGTTTAGCTAGTCTCAGAAATCCAAGTTGATACATTTGTAAATTGTGAAAAGAAACATTCACGTCTTAATGTCTTGATCCGTTAGAAAACTAAACTATTAGGAAATTTTATGAGGATGGTAATTATAATTGAAAAATATAAGACGACATATATATAAAAAAGGTAACTCAAATATTCAAATGAATATATGCAAATTGAATTAGACAAATTAAACAGAAATGGAACTGATATAAGCAAACAGAAAACATTGCTAAACTGTGGTTGACAATGTGTATTCCTCATTCAATTGATTAAAATCTCGTGGATATTAATCGAACAATGCTACAGGTTTCTTGGAGATGGGTTTCTTTATCTTTATTTTAACGTAATCTCAAGCTTTCATGTATCTCTGTCCTTCTACAGGTGTATTTAATTAATAGATTGAGTACTTGTCACAATCTGATAGAGATACAATATATCAATAAAGATAATACCCAAGATAGAGGACATTGCGAATGCTGTGATAGAGATGTATGGGTACATCTGAGGCTCTTCATTGGACACGACAACAACAACAATAAAGATAATTACAACAAGTTTCTTTATTATTCTTCGTCCAGGAAAAGAACGTTGGTCTCCTGTAGGAAGCAGATGTCAATCTCATACTCCTTGAGAAAACAGGAGAGCTGGATTCTCCGGCGAAGAGCGGCGATGCCGCGCGTGTTCAGGGTCGCAACTCTGGAAGTTCATTTGGGCTGCCCGAGCAGAGTTATTAGAACGCAATAACTTCTTGTACCTGGCACGTTTTCCCTGTACGATCGGTAACTCGCTGGCCAGGTTGGCAATGGACTTTCTCTCTTCGGGGCTTGCTTGGATAAAAGCCTGTCCATCTTCCGTGAATGCCTGGGGGATGAATAGACCCTGCTTCTGGAGACGATATATGACTGCAGATACCTTATCGTTATTCTGGAGAACGTCCATCTGAATTTCAATCATAGAGCGCCGTTCTAGGGGAGTACAGGCACGCGAGATTCCTTTTGATTTCCAGATATATCACACTTGGTTATCTCGTGTGTCTTCAATAAAGGTCACTGTAATATCTTTCAGAGTTATTGTCTGAATCCCGATATACATGCTGAAAGGTACAATTTCCTTAAGTTTTTTCCATGAGTGTATACACACTTGGTTATCTCGTGTGTCTTCAATAGCGGTCATTGTAATATCTTTCAGAGTTATTGTATGAATCCCGACATATATGGTAAAAGGTACAACTTGCTTAAGTTTTGTCAATTAGTGCATATTTTCAAAATTAACTAAATACTGAACTTGAAATGTGAAAAAATAAACTAATGAAATCTCCTAATTAGAGGTGGTATTTAAAGAGCTAATTGTGTTGCAAGAAAGGCGGCCATGTTGTTCCAGTTGGGAGATTGCTGACATATGTTCCCCATGTCACCTGTTTCTTTCTTTTTTATCGTCATGTCATCAAGCTCAGCGAGGCGGTGTCGATATACGAGTTGGTCATCAAGTTTCACTCAGAGAAAGAGACAGAAAGAGAAATACATATTGTCACCCACATTAAGACAATCTTTTCTATTTTTTTTTTTTTTTTGTGCTTATCCCTAGTACACCTGGTACAGATCATGATAATCATGGTGGGTAGAAGAAGGCGACTGCTTTTACTGTAAGTGCACCACATGTCTACACATGTGAAAAGCAGTTAAACAGAAAAAAGTGTCCAATGCGGGAATCGAACCCGAGTCATAGTGGTCGAAAACCAAACGTTTTTTTTTTTTTCTGTTTAATTTTTCTAATTTGCATATATTCTTTTGAATATTTGAGTTACCTTTTTTACATATATGTTATCTTATATTTCAATTATAAATACCATAATCATAAAAACCCTTAGTAGTTTAGTCTTCTAACGAATGAAGACATTAAGACGCGAATGTTTCTTTTCACAAATAAATCAAACTTCTACTATCCTTACTGGGATGAAAAAAATATTGGGAGGGCTTGGCTCATCAGTGGTGAATTCTCCCAGCGGTTTCGCCAATTTAATCTACCAGACCGCTTCTTTAGATCTCTAATACTGTATTGGATATTTCTGCTTTTATATGCTGCACTGAAAGATGTATCATCATAAATGGAAAATATGGACATAAGCTTTGAAGACAGTAGAATTACATATAAATATTTACATCGAACAATGCTCTTCCGCAAACAATAAGGACAAGTTAGGCATAAATCAATATAAAGCAAAAACGCACTACCTATACATATAGCCAATTTTAAAAGAGACATCCGCGTCTCAATGTTTCCCATTTGATGTGTATAGATTGCACGTTATTATTTTATATTAAAATACACTCTATTTATGTAGCGATTTAATAAATTGAGATAAGGCAAGTTTCTTTAATCATTCAACGACGCAAGCTTTCGGGCAAAAACCCTTCAACAGGCAAGCTAAAGCATAAATACGACACTATGAAAGTAGATACTAATGGCTGAAGTGAATATGTATATACATATTATTTACATATCAGCTTGCCTGTTGAAGGGTTTTTGCCCGAAAGCTTGCGTCGTTAAATGATTAATGAAACTTGTCTTCTTTCATTTTATTAAATCGCTACATATCTTACTGAGAAGAATATTTTCTATCTACATTCTATTTACTTATTTCAGTTCCATTTATGTTTAATTTACCTATTTTAATTTGCATGTATTCTTTTGATTATTTGAGTGATATTTTTTAAACATATATGTCATCTTATTTTTCAATTACAATTCCCTTCTATTTATTTATTTCAACACACAAAAAGCGATATCCCGACTAGGGAAAATTAGGTCGATTTATATTTTTAAACAGGAGCAGTTATAAGCATATTATACAAAAAATAATAATAAATAAATAAACAATAAGATTAAAAAAGAAACAATAAGAAATATTAGAAACCTGATCCTTCCAGGTTAGAAAAAAAATCATAAATATATTTACAAAAATGGTTAAATCAATGATAACATTGTTTACTGTCTGTTGTCTAACGGTGAAGAAGAGTGGGCATTCCAGCAGTAGGTGTCTCGTATTTTTCATTCTTATTTTTCACTTACAAATACCATCCTCATAATCTCCCATAGTAGTTAAGTCTTCTACTTGTCCAGTGGATAGGTGTTGCCTGGCCATCTGTGTTGTTGTTGTGTCCATGTTTCCATCAAAGCTCGTCACAATCTTATTCCTTTTCAATGAAGGAACTCATCGCTGTTTGCCTTTTATCTTTTCTTAGACATGATATCGGGCGATTGATTCTGTTGTATATGTATTATACAAGAATACCCTGTTTGTTCTTCGAACATAATAATGATATAAATGAGTTTTTAAAATTGTAAAAAAAAAAAAAATGCATCGGCCGGGAATCGAAACCGGGACGCCCGCGTGGCAGGCGAGCATTCTACCACTGAACCACCGATGCTTATAAGAAATGGTCATATTTGGGTATTTATTCCATTCACAAAAGCAAACGATGACAGAATTGATTGTTGATGACTCTGATACTTGTATATAAAATAATTGTAAATATATTTGTATATTTACAATGGGGAGTATCTAATGTGGGGAGTTGCCTATAATAAAGAGTTGTTTTGTTGTTGTTGAGTTTATTAGCTTGGTCGATACAGTGAGAAAAAAGCGAGTGCCAATGTCAATAGTAACTATGTGGGATATAATCATGCGACCTCTATATTCACAGTACAATTTCATTTTTTAACTATAAAATATGATCGGGCAATAAATTGATAAAGAGGGAGAAATCTCTCGAAATATTTTGAATTTTTTTTTTCTTTACAGATCCAGCAGGTACGTTCTTTTATATAAACTTGATGGATCGCCTTTTGACTCAAACATACAAGTGGGGATCAATAAATAAGGTGAATTATCTTATTTCTTAAAAATTAAAAAAGCAAAAATAATTTAAACCACAGAATATTAAAATATAACATCGAGAGACTATTTAAGGTGTTCTGTTCCTTTTTCCCACGCGCGGCGCGAGACTTATAAATAAACTAAAATGGAAGCTCCCTTGAAGGATTGCACCACGCTTAAACAACGTGCAGTTATTCGTTTCTTGAATGCAGAGGTATTCAAACATCTCAAATATGCCAAAGAATGAAAAATATCTATGGTGAGTCTTGTTTGTCTCAAAAAAACATTTATAAATGGGTTAACGAGTTCAAAAATGGACGAATTACATGTTCCTCAGGTCTCAACGTTCGGCCGGTAAAGTTTTGTTAACAATTTTTTGGAATGTTGATGGACCAATCTGTCTTGTTTTTTTATCCTCAAGGCAACGTATGAACAGCGACCTTTATTGTGACATTCTTTTAAATAAGCTAAAGCCCGGTATAAGAAACAAAAGAAGAGGGAGGCTTAGTAAAGGTGTTCTCTTCCTTCATGATAATGCAAGGCCGCATACATCATGTAAAACTGTATCTACAATCATTAAATTAGGTTTTGAAGTTTTAGAACATCCTGCATATAGTCCAGACCTAGCCCCCTCTGACTATTTCCTTTTTGGACTACTAAAGAAGGAGTTAAAGGGAAAGCGATTTGACTCGGATGAAGATGTCCAGAAAGTGGTGCAAGAAATTTTTCACACGCTTCCTAAGAGTGCCTATAAAGAGGGTATTTACAAGTTGTCAGAAAGATGGAGACGATGTATATATAGAAAGCCAAGGTGATTATTTTGAATAAATCAAGTCCTAATTTTTAATATCGTTCTTATTTTTTTTTAATAAATTATAATTCACCTTATTTATTGATCCCACCTTGTATTTTGGCCACATATGGTCACTCTTCCCTATGTTTGTATAGAAAACTGAAGGAAATTTACAAACGTTCATAACGATGGGTGCAATAAATTGATAAAGAAGGAGCAATTTCTCGAAATATTTAGATTTTTTTTCACTTTACAGATCCAGGTACGCCCTTTCATATAAAATATTCAATCTAAAATACCCATTTCTTAATTTCTTGGAAGCCTCTTGGGTGGTCAGTCTTTTTAGTCACTGACGTTCGGTCGAGAATTCTCCAACATGATTCAATATAACCTATACAATTGTGGTATCTTCTGTATTTATTAGTGTCGGTCACGTCGATTTGGTGTCTATATAGACAATAAATATAAAATGAAAGGATTTAAAAGCACGAATGTTTCTTTTATACATAATACAAACTTCTACTGTCCTTACTGCGATGAAAAAAAAATATTGGGAGAGATTAAAACATCCTTTATTGACATCTTGTCAATTATGTTTTACAAAATTAATGAAGAATAATGGGAATATTTACAATGATTTATGAGTGAGGAAGGCTCCACCATCTTGATAGGGTCCTCCTCCAGACCAGGAGAGGGTCTTCTTGGACACCCCGCAACTCCAGGGTTAGGAAGTATTTGTAGATTCGGGTCTATATATTGGGAGTGCTTGGCTCATCACACAAATTAGACAATTAGACAATACATATCGCCATCTATATAATACAAATGAAAACACCAGGACGCGAATGTTTCTTTTCACAAATGAATCAAACTTCTACTTCCCTTACTGCGATGAAAAAAATTATATCGGGAGGGCTTGGCTTATCAATGGTAAACCCTCCCAGACATATAGACAAACTAGCCGAATGACCCGGGCAACGCCCGTGTTTTACCCGATTGAATGTTTTGATTCAAATACTATTTGTTATAATTATAAATTTGGCGCCTTAAATAAATGCATATGTTAGTTAATAACTATAGCCTATGTGCTTTATCTGTCTATGTACTGTTGGCGCTGTAGGCGTCTCTTACTGGGAAAAAGAAAGAGAGGATTCCATTTGGTTATTAACTAATAAATGCATTTATTTAAAGAGCGACCCGCTCCAACACAATAGTTACAAAAATGGGGGGGGGGGGGGCATGATGGGGGGGGGGGGCAAAGGTGGCGTGACCGTAGCCAACCAATAGGAGGGCGCCATTCCAAAAAAAAAAAAGGCAAACGGTGACAGAGGCCGATGAGGAATGACGCTCGTAACTGTATATAGAATATTCTCTAATTTAATCTGTTAGCGACTTTCACTCGTAGCTCATCTAGAAATCTCCCGGTAGCTTTTCTTGATGCTCTTCCACATAGCTTATTGGAGGTCTTCCTCTCTTCCTTCAAATTTCCCCAACGCCTTTTCTAAACCCTATTACAACTCTACTTACATATTTGTCCTTAACTATGCAATTACATGATTTCTCAGGAAGTTTCTTGGGTCGAATTTTGGTCATTGACGTACAGCCTGCACCATGCTGACGAGGGTCAACAGCACGAAATGCGTACGTATCTAGATTTTTGTGATTTATCAATAAAATGAGTTTGCCAATATTTTATGAAATAAATGTGAATTATTGTTTAGCTGATCCCACTATATAGCGCTCTGCCGTCTGAAAATGCCCATTTAAGCAGTGTTGATATTCCATTTTTCATAATATCACTTTTTTGTGATATTTTCTTTCATAAAATATATTTAATCTTACCGACCCCCTAAACCTAGTTAAGCTACCAATCTTGTATTAGTTGATTGAATCCTATCTAACAAGTTTATTTGTATATAAATCATACAGTACACCTATCCCCCGATTTACACGGTAGATACGTTCCTGAGAAAAACGTGTAAATCGAAAATTAAATATTTTGAAAATTAGAAATACAGACACAGTGTGCGCGTGCAGCAAGTCAGCACATAAACTCGGGATTCCTCGTGAGATGTGTACACAGCGCATGTGTTCAATCACAGTAGCATTTAGTATAGTGCGATAAAAACAAAAAAATACTTATTTGGAAACCGTGTAAAAGCGAAAACGTGTAAAACAAGTACCGTGTAAATCGGGGGATAGGTGTATATATTTAGCAATTTTCCATATCTACATGTATTATGATCTATATAAATAATTGTTACCTCTCCCGTCAAAATAGACATCAAAACTAGACGCCGTCTATTGACCGTCACCACAAACTAGAGTAGGTGACAAAGCCACAACACCAGCTTTGACAAACTGAGAAGCGTCCACCTAGAGACCATGGTTTCGGGCTAATGGCCCTTGTCAGTATAGGCCGGTCTTAGTGGATCCTATGTTCTCCAGGTGGTCACTTCTCAGTTTACCAAAGCTTTGCCACCGACTCGACTTTGTGACGATGGTCAATAGATAGCGTCTATTTTGACGGAAGAGGCATGTCTCTTGGTCAACCACCACCTTAACGTTTTGTACTGGAATGATGACCCAAAATAATGGCTATAGAAAAAATGTTAATTGTATATATATATATTTAAAGTAACACGGCTTAAATATTCATAATTTTTATATATAATGAAAACACTATTTTTATTAATAAAATCTCTATAGGAGGACAACAAATTCCTAGAGAATTTCAACATTTCATTGTAGGTTATCTCAATTGTATGAATCATATATATTTTTATACATGTTTTGTGTGAATATAGCCCTTTCATTTGGTTATCTTCAATAAAGGTCACTGTAATATCTTTCAGAGTTATTGTCTGAATCCCGATATACATGGTAAAAGGTACAACTTCCTTAAGTTTTGTTCATTGGTATATTTCAAAATTTCCCGGATAGACTTTTCTGTCGGGTTGTCCGATTTCACACACACATACAGTTTTATTAAGACCACTGGTCTTATATAGATTCACTACAGGAAGGAAGCATAGATAGAGCTCCTATACTCCAGGTAGTGCAAAGGTTAATATTTTATGGCTAACATGTTTTGGTTAATATGGGCGATTCCATATTTAAAGTAAAAGAAGAAATAAAGGTTAATGAGGCCGTTAATTTGTGAGAAAACACCTTTTTCACTAAAAAGAATAACTAAAAGAGAACAACAAACAGAAGAGTTTTATTATAAACACCTAAACTAAAAACTTAAAGTGTTAATGATATAGACATAGGAAAAATAATCAACGTTTTAATAAAACAACTTGTATGAAAACTTGTACAAAATTGAAAATATGTACTGGGATCAGGTGGATAAATTAATAGAAAGGTATCTTCTGATTGTGTAACTAAAAGTTGATGATGGTTTGCGCCATCTATCGGAGTAAATATCAATTGTGTAATAATATTTTAAAAATTCAACGATTAGTTGATGGTTCCGAAGGTTATTTATATTAAATCAAAAAATTCTATATTAATTGTGAAATATCTCAATGTGTATTTTACTCAAAAGTTGAAAATAAACGACTTGATAAATAAATATTTTCTCGATTTTGTACCAAACGACTACAGTTAGTAAGAAATCTTCCTTAAAAAGCAATTATATTTACAAATATCGCAATATATATATGTTATATGTAAATTAAAATTGAATTTAAAAAAAGGTTATTTCAAATATTAGCACTTTATTGAGAACAATTTTAATATATAATTTGAAATATTTATACACAAGATCGTATAAAATTTCAACATCGAATTATATATACATATATATTCCTGGCATAGGGACAATATGTAAAATGGTTTCACATAATGATATTGGAAGTAATAGGTAGATCATGAGGCCTCTCTTCTCCTCCTCCTCTTTCTACTTGGGTCAGCTATACACATTTACATATTGGTTGGTTACATTGACATCGGGTGTAATCCTAGCTAGGTGATAGATGAAGTGTTAGTTATGTAAAGTTATTAAAATAAATTCACCAATATTTGGATATATTCCGATATAAAAAAATTTGTCTTTTTTTAAATAAAGATGCTTAAAGCGAATAGCTACTTGTTTATTTGCAGTTTTGTATGAAGTCATAAACGAAGAAAATAAATAGCATGTACTATGTAAATAAACATCAATAAAGTAAATAACAAGTGTTCTCTAGTGTAGCCACGTTACAGTATGTTTGGTGTGGAGTAAATAAATGGGTAAATAAATATCAAGTTGAGGTAAACAATAAAATGTCTAATTAAAAGAGAAAACGAAAATATAACGTGGTGAGTTTCTTTTTATTGAAAATACAAGCTTTCAAGCAAAACGCTTTTCTTCAGGTAATCCAAGAAAATGTGTGGAGAGGTATATAATAAAATGTCTATCAACAGCGTGTTTTCGCCGAACTTTCCCTTACAGTTAACAAACATACGGCTGCGTTAAACACACCTATATACAGTAGAACATTGAACTGTAATACAAACAGCTCTGTAACTAATACGCATGTTATACATGGACCATTACATCACACTATGTAATGTACTATGTACAAACTGGAGATAATAAAACTGTGTAATAGAAGAAGCGTTGAGATAAATAGCAGAAAGTGAGATATAAAAGTCCAACAACGTGTAAGAACGAGGCTTAAAGATGTCGGAAGTTTCCAGAAAGTCGTAAAAAGGGTACGATGACCTCTTCTTCTTGGACTCCCCCAGTATTGCATCAGAGGAATGCCCAGTACTTCCGTCTTTGAGACTATATAAACCCATAAAAATCCGAAAATTGATCACCACTTCCAAGTCCTTTGTCAGTCCATCCTCTGATGCCACCATAGACCAAACTTCTCCATATTTCTGCTGCTAGCTCAACTCTTTCTCTTCACGGAAAATAAAGGAAATATGTAAATACACAAAATATTTACATATATAGTGAACCAGTCATGATGGTTGTCAAGTCTCAAGCTCTACAAGCTTGATAACCTAATATGATTGAGTGGAGATAAGAAAGAAGAAGATATATATATAGTTTTGAAGGTTTATATTGAGTATTTATTTTATCCTATTCATCCTCCCAACTCTGTGCTGCTTGTAGAAGGACAGTAAGTATCCAAAAGCTTGGTATACCAATAACGTAACACATTGATAATGTTTTTTATAAATTTTATAAATATAAAATAAAAGGATTCAAAAGCGCGAATGTTTCTTTTATACATAGAACGAACTTCTACTGTCCTTACTGCGATGAAAAAATATATTGGGAGGGCTTGGCTCATCAGTGGTGAACCCTCCCAGCGGTTTCGCCAATTTAATCCACCAGACCGCTTCTCAGAGCTCTAATACTGTATTGGATCATTCTGCTTTTATATGCTACATTGAAGGTTGGAGTCTTAGAAATGGTTTTCAAGTAAACTATGGACGAAAGCTTATAGGACAATAGCTCGAAGCAAATATTTGAATGTAATTCTATTGTCCTATAAGCTTTCGTCCATAGTTTACTTGAAAACCATTTCTAAGACTCCATCCTTCAATGTAGCATATAAAAGCAGAATGATCCAATACAGTATTAGAGCTCTGAGAAGCGGCCTGGTGGATTAAATTGGCGAAACCGCTGGGAGGGTTCACCACTGATGAGCCAAGCCCTCCCAATATATTTTTTCATCGCAGTAAGGACAGTAGAAGTTCGTTTTATGTATAAAAGAAACATTCGCGCTTTTGAATCCTTTTATTTTATATGTATAGATGGCGCGTTATTGCTTTGTGTTAATATATTTTATAAATGTGATTGTAATAAACATGTGTTTAAATATTGTTGAGGAATGGGTTATTTACCATCTCCAGCTCTATGTGTGTGATCTGCACAACACACCGCCTCTGTTATATTCCATGCCGATATGTAAATATTTATTTGCATAGTTTCATTATCTACATAATTGCCTTAAATTCTCCTTGAACATCATATTTCTTACTCGATATGAAATTTCAGGATACTATTGTTAAAAGAGACAAAAGGTAAAACGCGACAATTTTCTTCTCGTGTCCCGTTTACCTTTAATCTCCTTAAAAAATACAGATTATTACAATAGTAGAACGGTCTGGAGAATAAATGGGCGAAACTGCTGACAGGGTTCACAAATGATGAGCCATGCCCTCACTTTTCAATTCTCATCATTGTAGTATAAGGTCTGTAGGAAAGGTTTTCAGTTATATAGAAGAAGTAGCGTTAAAATTTGTTATTCCCTTTTAAATTTTACAGAACGTTATGGCGCTCTGCCATCTAGAAAAGCTCATGTGAGCCTGGTCAAGATGTGTCTCTTTTGTCATCAACACCTGACCTATTTTATATTTTTTATTGTTTTTTTACAGATATGTAAATATGTAATATTTTTTTTATTCTTCACGCCTCAAGTCAAGTATTTCTGCCTCAATTATTTTATCAGCCAATAATAATTCTCTATCTCAAAATAACATATATACATATATATGTCGTAGCTGTCGTGGTCGAATGGAAGGGCGCGACCGTTGTGCATGTATGCGTCAAAAAAGAACTTGTTCCACACTCGTGAGCGCGCGAGCACGCGGCGGAGGCGTGGCCTTCGCTGGCTCCCACCTTTATTTTGTACAGATTTATAAATGGATTAATTTGTATTTACATTTTAACGTACTAATTATGGTGAAAATAAATTATACATTTTGGGTATTATACAAATTATGACATATACACACATATATACATATTCTTTGATAAAAACTTACTGCGATAGTCTTTTGGCGACTTGATTTCCCCCGCTGTACATTGAGCAAATTAACTTTTTTTTTCTACCCACTAAATATAAAGTTGTATCTAATATTTTGTACTTTATAAGAGGCACCATTTTCTAACAATTATAAATAAATTTTGCCGACAATTCCTCCCACCTTAATCTACGGCTTCCCAATTTGTTATTTACTGTAATACATAACCTCAATAGAGCATTGACCAATAATCCATTGTCTTTTAACTGTATTATGTAAATCAGTATATTCACATATCTATCTCATATTTCATTGTATGTATATATGTATGTGATATTAAAGGTGGGGAAATAAACACACCACAAGTTGGAAGAGGAACCCAGGCAACCAGGGAGAGAGAGACGGAGCTGGCACAGCCGGGAGTACGTTCGTGTCGCACACAATCCCCAACTGTCTTAAAAGTCCCGAAGTGTTAACTGACGGACCCCATTTGCCGCCCTTTGGAATGTCGCTGGTGTCTCAAGTGACCGGACTTTACCCTCCCGTCTCTCTCTGGGTTGTCTGTAGGTTGACTTTATTATTCCTGGAAGAATATATATTATGACATATATATGGATTTGTTAGGTTTCTTATAAAATTTTAGTATCATAGTTATACCTGTCGAAGGGCTGTAACACCCGAAAGCTTGTATTGTCCTGATACACTCTTACCTCTGCGAATTGTCTTTTATTTATAATTTTAAATCCCACCTGGCAACTTCATGTAGTGGAGACTGGACAGAGAGTAACTAAGCCAGGAGAGAGATAAGAGGATCCATCCTGATATGGAGGAGGAGGACATTTACTTATCATTGATTCAACTCTACAGGAGAACATAGGTTAAGACTAAATCTCTACGCTCTGCAAACTTCTGTTTCCTTTGATCATTCAACAGGCTGCCCCCAGAATACTGAAGAAATTCGGGGAATGTCTTATATGGAAGTTCCCATCTCTCCTCCACGTGGTGGACAATAACAGCTAGGCCAGGAGAGAGATAAGAAGATACATCCTGATATGGAGGACATTTACTTATCCTTGTAGTTGGAAACTGTTTCTAAAGATAGATGAACCTACTGTTGTGTCAATGGTATATTGTTGTGGAAGGAAAGGTGTAGTTCCTTCAGCTGACCCGGCTGATAGTACCCTGTAAGGTCTCCTAATCCAGGGATACAGGATGTTTGTACTCCATGTTAGGAGCGGCTGCACATGGCGTCTGTTCCTCATGTCAGAGGCGGCCATTTCTTTTGGAGCTAAGTCGGCCTGCCACTGAGTAGTGCTCCCAGTCTTAATGACAATTGCAGACGCTTTCTACTTCACCCAGTGCGGAGATAAGAAAGAAGAAGAGAAGAAGATATTAAGCTGGCGACATCTCTAGGAGGGTTCATTACTAATTAGCCAGGCCCTCCAAATATTGTTTCACTGCAGTAAGAAGGATAGTAATGACAAAGGCAAACACATTCTACTTCACCCAGTCATGATGGTTATCAAACAGACACCATCAAGGGTCACAACTTGATATCCTAATATGATTGAGTGGAGATAGGAAGAAGAGGTTTAGTACCCGCGTCAATTTTCCCACGAAAATCCTCAATGGATGGACCAACGAATCGAACCTCAATACCCGCTGGAAGAGTTTGTCTGATGAGCTTCCCCATTCACCTCGTAAATCAAAGTTTTATTTCAAATAAATGTACTGTGTGTCTATAGACAAAACTTGTCATTTAATTATTCAAGAGTTAACTGAAGTTTGTTATAAACTTTTTCTTTTGTAGATATATTTTTTAAGGATATTTTTTGTACTTTTTTTATTTGTGTGTGTGTGTGTTAAATGTAATATGATCAACTTTATTTTTTTTTTAAATGAGAAAAAAAATTTCTTGATAAACTCTCTCTCTTTCTGTGTGTGTACATCTTCCGTCGAGATTAATGTAAATACCTCAACACCAGCTTTGTTAAATTCGATAAACTCATATCTATTTAAAACGTTAAATGAATAAAGGTTTCTTTTTCCCTAAACGCATGTTTGGGTTTAGTATCTTTAAAAGTGTTTTACCATATAAAATATCAATATTTCGGCAAATAGATAGAATATGTTGAATTATTTGTTCATATGACATATATATTAAAAATGTGTGTTGTGTGTGTGCTTTTTATTATATACTAGCCGTGTGACCCGGGTTTTACCCGAGAGCCTTTTCCCCACAGTGCGTATATATTTTTGAAATGTTTTAATTCCAAAGACTATTCGTTATATAATTATAAATAATATAAATGAGTTTTTTAAAAATTGTAAAAAAAAAAAAAATGCATCGGCTGGGAATCGAACCCGGGCCGCCCGCGTGGCAGGCGAGAATTCTACCTCTGAACCACCGATGCTTATAAGAAATGGCCATATTTGGGTATTTATTACATTCACAAAAGCAAACGGTGACAGAATTGATTGTTGATGACTTTGATACTTGTATATTTTAATTTCTTCCCTGGCTCAATTAGAGTTTATGGTAATAAAATATCGTACACCTTTATAATTATATCTGCAGCTGTCCTATCACATTAACCCTTAACTATAACTATATGTTTATAACTATTATCATGATGATGCATTAGCGCAACATCTGTTATAAGAAATTTTAAATATTTTTGGTGCGTATGATTATTTTTAAACTGGTGAAACCGCTGGAAGGGTTCACCACTGATGAGCCAGACTCTTCCATTATTTTAGCATTGCAGTAAGGGCAGTAGAAAATTGATTTATTTTTTAAAATAATCATACGTCTTGAAAATAATTCGAATTTCTTATACATTCATTATATACATATATTAACTGCCCAGAAGTCCTCCTCTACGTGGGGAGAAACAGCACAAGTAAGGGACTGTCCTGTAGTACGGTGTCGTGAGCCAATACAGTAACCGTGAACAAGGAACTGTGAAATGTGGCTGACTAACGGGACAATGACACTTTCCATGGAGAATGGACAAGACACCACCACCATATATAATAATATATATCTAAAGAGACAAGGGTCGCCTCTCCCGTCAAAATAGACGTCTAAAACCAGACGCCATCTTTTTTAGACATCTATTTTGACGGGAGAGGCGACCTTTGTCTCTTTAGATCAATTTCCTCCAGGCAAAAATTTTCAATAATATATAGATGTATAAACAATACTTAAAGTTACACCGCATAAGTTTCTTTTTTTATGAAAAATCAATATTTATTTCAAAGAGAAATATTTACTATTTCTAACTTTTTTGAATGAATTATGAGAGGGTGAAAATATGAAGAATAATGGCGATCGGAAAAATAAAAGTGTCCAGGGGCGGGAATCGAACCCACAACCTTCTGCTTACCGGGCAGGTGCCATGTCCACTAGGCTACCCTGGACGTATTCCTCCGATAGTAAATAATATTTAAAGTAACTTATAATACATTATAAAGGACTGCGGCGGGTGATTATAAACAATACTTAAAGTTACACCGCATAAGTTTCTTTTTTATGAAAAATCAATATTATTTTACGATCGGAGGAATACGTCCAGGGTAGCCTAGTGGACATGGCACCTGCCCGGTAAGCAGAAGGTTGTGGGTTCGATTCCCGCCCCTGGACACTTTTATTTTTCCGATCGCCATTACTCTTCATATTTTCACCCTCTCATAATTCATTCAAAAAAGTTAGAAATAGTAAATATTTCTCTTTGAAATAAATATTGATTTTTCATAAAAAAGAAACTTATGCGGTGTAACTTTAAGTATTGTTTATAATCACCCGCCGCAGTCCTTTATAATATAGATGTATATATATATATATATAAAGTGAGTAAAATATTGTTTCCATTTTATAAATGTAAAACTGGTACCGTAAGATCATGTTAAAAATACATACATATGTAAATATCTTATATATGTAAATATATAATGCATATTTAGTTTTGATAAAAAACTTACTGCGATACTCTTCTGGCGACTTGGATTCTGCCGCTGTACAATACGCAAATTAACATTTTATCTATGCAATTGTGTATAGTTATGCTGTTGTTGCAAAGTCCATTTTGCTCTTTGTTGGAAAATGGGTGCCCATTGGAGCAGAAACAGGAAATAGTGTTCCTACTTAGTAATGGTGAATATGATTGCGCCACATTATATTTTTTATAAAGGTCGCCTCTCCTGTCAAAATAGACGTCAAAGCTAGAGGTTATCAAGTGACTGTCTCCTTGAACTGGCGGACTCGGGTCGGTAACAAAGCTACAACACCACTATTGGCAAACTGAGAAGTGTTCACCTGGATAACATGGTTTCAGGTTAATGACCCTCGACAGCCTAAGGCGGACTTTATTCCACTAGGGATCAAATGGAATCAATCTGCCAAAAAAGGTGTTTAGCTGGTTAAGTGGCTAGGTCATAGTGCTGTGGCTTTGTCACCGACCCGAGGCCGCGAGTTTGCTGCGACATTCAATCTAATTTTGACGTCTATTTTGACGGAGGAGGTAAACAATTTTTTTTTTTTGCTAGAGAGAGAGAGATTGAGATTGAAACTACTTTATTTCAATGTCCATATAAGATTATATAAGGTTAAATACAGAATAAATATCAATATGAATAAATATGATTATATAATGATAAATATATGAATAAATAGATATAAATATATAAAATAATTGATAAATATACATATATAAAATATATACAAGGTCTTCATTGGTGGCGTTTGTATATGTATATTCACATCAGACATGAGCCTTCTCTGAAGGGACGTCTGGACAATGTCAAATGTTCAAGGCCGCCCTGAGTTCGGAAAGGCCCGTGCTTATAAAGGGTTTTTGTCCCCAACGTGCTCAATTGCATCGCCGAGGAAATCGTACAGAGAGATAGAGGTTTGTTTTCTTTTTTAATAATCATATAAATTGGCCATATCTTTAGTTACGTTAGGGACTCTACATTTAAGCTTCTTCATTTTTCTATTACTGTTAATTTGTAAAATCTTTACTATAGGTTACCACGAATAAAGGAGTCAATAGTTTTCAGCAGCTCATTTTTTTTCTTTTTCTAAAAGATCATTAATATAATACACCCCGTTTAGCTGGCTAAGTGGCTAAATCTATGGCCAGAATATAGATGGAAATTTTGCCGGGAGAATATTGTGATCTATATAAAAAATAAAAGTTACCTTTCTCGTCAAAATAGACGTTAAAGATTGACGTCATCTATTTTACGGCATATATCCTCTTGGAAAAATTTCCACCTACATTTGAATGTAATTCTACTGTCCTATAAGCTTATGTCCATAGTTTTCTTGAAAACCATTTTTGCGATTCCATCCTTCAGTGCTGCGTATATAAGCAGAATCGTCCAATACAGTATTAGAGCTCTGAAAAGCGGTCTGGTGGGTTAAATTGGCGAAACCGCTGGGAGGGTTCACCACTGATGAGCCAAGCCCTCCCAATATATTTTTTCATCGCAGTAAGGGCAGTAGAAGTTTGTATTATGTATAAAAGAAACATTCATGCTTTTAAATATTTTCATTTTATATTATATTTTGTACATCATACAGTAGCTTAGTAATATTGAGATCACACACTTACCTATTTGTACCTTTTCATAGGTTACCGTGAAGTTGTGAATTTGCGCTGTTCACAAAGTTGGTTATATAAATATATAGACTACATAAAAAAAACGGCATATATTGGATCGAAAAATAAAGAGTTTATTGTACGTTATTTCGATCCAATATGAGCTATTTTTTATTACACACACAAAGCCTTTATTAAGACCTTATTGGTCTTACACAGATTCTCCAGAGTGTAGACAACCATGATCAGGATGAGTGGAGTTTTATATGTACAATATTACATGAAATGCAGTAAAAAGCATGTTATAACAAAAGAAGAATAGAAGTTTTGAAAATTAATTATCATTATTATAATGGAAAGACTAATTTATCAGATCCTTAGACGATAAAAACATGGCGAAGGAAGACGAGTTTCTTTTATTGATGCATTAGAGCAAGCTTTCGGGCAAAAACCCTTCAACAGGTAAGATAAAAATCGTTCATAGTGTCGTTTTTATCTTGCCTGTTGAAGGGCTTTTACCCGAAAGCTTGCTCTAATGCATCAATAAAAGAAACTCGTCTTCCTTCGCCATGTTTTTATCGTCTAAATTCAATCCAGGAAGAATTCTTTATCTATATCAGATCCTTCATAACTCTTCTGAAGAAATTATATACAGATAAAGCAATATATCAGATTTGATAGAAGAGAGGTAAAGGCGGCCTCTCTCAGATACAAGAGTTTCTCTCCGTCATAAGAGAGATCTTTTTTATTTGAATTTATGGGTATATAGAATGATATTTTCATAAAACACGGGGGGATTATACATATGTAATAAAAATGTTGTTAAATTCGACCGATTTCATAATTCGTCTCGATGGATGTTATGGAATCGAAGCCACCCCTGTACTGATGAGGGACATAAGCCTAACCTAAGGTATACTGGTTGATTTTTATCTGAATTTTCCGAAACTGGTTTTGTGGCTTTATCACCAACATTTAGGATAATAAATCAACTATATGCAGGAGGAATTTTGCATAAGGATTGTATTCATGTACCAAAAGAGACACGTTTCCCTTTAAAAAGTTCATTAAAACAATGTATCAATTTGTCCGTGGTTAGCTTTTCTTGATTAATCAAGAATGGGTGATTGGCCAATTCTGGAATAATTAAAAATCAACGAGAATAGTTTATATTTATTCCGATAGATGGCGCAAGCCATCAGCAACTTTCAGTTGCACGATAAGGAAGTGCATTTTTTCATAATGTATTTTTAATTTTAAAAATCATCACAATGTATCTGGAGATGAGTTTCTTTTCACTTTTCACTAACAAAATCTTATGATTTTTGTAATAGTTTAGCATCAGGCGGCGTTTTATTTGTTTATTTATGTTCTCCTGAAGAAGGGCAGAGATGTCCGAAAGCTTGACGTTAATAAAATATAAAC
>CP092882.1:1411159-1450420 GCA_030710605.1 Cordylochernes scorpioides
ATTGCGTCGATTTACATTTTTAAACAGAAGCCTTTATAAACATATTATACAAAAAAAAATAATAATAAAGAAACAATAAGATTAAAAAAGAGAAACAGTAAGATATATTAGAAACCTGATCCTTCCAGGTTATAAAGATAATCATAAAATATATTTACAAAAATAGTTAAATCTGTGATAATTCTCTCTGCTATTTACAAATTGATATAGATCTACAACATTGTTTACTGTCTGTTGTATAAGGCTAAAGAAAAGTGGGCATTCCAGCAGTAGGTGTCTCGTATTTTTCATTCTTATTTTTCACTTACAAATACCATCCTCATAATCTCCCATCGTAGTTAAATCTTCTACTTGTCCTGTGGATAGTTGTTGCCTGACAATCTGTGTCCATGTTTCCATCAAATCTCGCCACAATCTTATTCCTTTTCAATGAAGAAAATCATCGCTGTTTGCCTTTTATTTATTCTTAGACATCAGGCGATTGATCCTGTTGTATATGTAATATATAATTGTAAATATGGGGGGGGGGGGGGAGAAGTCCCCCCTGGACCCTTGGAATATTCGACCAAATTCTGGTTTCTTTTCCAAGGTGACTAACGTTTCAACGGCACCCATTTTCTAATGAAGAGCAAGATAGTGGATATTGCTGCTGCTGTGATAGAGATGCATGGAGACATCTAAGACTCTTCTTTGGACACGACAAAACAACAACAATAATTATAAATATATTTGTATATTTACAATGGGAAGTATCTAATGTGGAGTGTTGGCTATAATAAAGGGTTGTTTTGTTGTTGTTGTTTAGTTTATTAGCTTGAACAATACAGTGAGAAAGAGAGGGTGCCATGTCAGTAATAACTATGGGGGATTTAATAATTCGACCTCTATATTCCCAGTACAATTTCATTTTTTAAACATAAAATATAATCGTGCAATAAATTTTATTGAGAGAGAAATCTCTCGAAATATTTTGATTTTTTTTTCTTTACAGATCTAGGTACGTTCTTTTATATAAACTTAATTGATGGATCGCATTTTGGCTCAAACTATTCTGGCCACATATGGTCATTCTTCCTTATGTTTGTATAGAAAACTGAAGGAAATTTACAAACGTTTATCACGACGGGTGCAATTAGAAGGAGCAATTTCTCGAAATATTTTGAATTTACTTTTTCATTTGCAGATCCATATACGCCCTTTTATATAAAATATTCAATCTAAAATATCCATTTCTTAATTTCTTGGAAGCCTCTTTGGTCAGTCTTTTTGGTCGCTGATGTTCGGTCGAGAATTCTCCAACATGATTCAATATAACCTATACAATTGTGGTATCCTCTGTAGTTATTAGTGTCGGTCACGTCGATTTGGTGTCTATACAGACAAAATATATAAAATGAAAGGATTTAAAAGCACGAATGTTTCTTTTATACATAATACAAACTTCTACTGTCCTTACTGCGATGATAAAATATATTGGGAGAGATTAAAACACCCTTTATTGACATCAAGATGTCAATGTTTATGTTTTACAAATTTAATGAAGAATTATAATGGGAATATTTACAATGATTTATGAGTGAGGAAGGTTCCACCATCTTGATAGGGTCCTCCTCCAGACCAGGAGAGGGTCTTCTTGGACACCTCGCAACTCCAGGGTTAGGAAGTATTTGTAGATTCGGGTCTATATATTGGGAGGGCTTGGCTCATCACACAAATTAGACAATTATACAATACATAGCTCCATCTATATAATACAAATGAAAACACCAGGACGCGAATGTTTCTTTTCACAAATGAATCAAACTTCCACTGCCCTTACTGCGATGAAAAAACTATATTGGTAGGGCTTGGTTCATCAGTGGTGAACCTTCCCAGACAACACCCAGACATATAGACAAACTAGCCGAATGACCCGGGCAACGCCCGTGTTTTACCCGATTGAATGTTTTTATTCAAATACTATTTGTTACAATTATAATTTGGCGCCTTTAATAAATGCATATGTTAGTTAATAACTATAACCTATGTGCTTTATCTGTCTATGTACTGTTGGCTTCCGTAGGCGTCTCTTACTGGGAAAAAGAAAGAGAGGATTCCATTTGGTTATTAACTAATATATGCATTTATTTAAAGAGCGACCCGCTCCAAACCAATAGTTACAAAAACGAAAGAGCGAGTGGGGGAGGCAAGATGGGGGGGGGGGGGGGGGCAAAGGTGGCGTGACCGTAGCCAACCAATAGGAGGGCGCCATTCCAAAAAAAAAAAGCAAACGGTGACAGAGGCCGATGAGGAATGACGCTCGTAACTGTATATAAAATATTTTCCAATTTGATCTGTTAGCGACTTTCACTCGTAGCTCATCTAGAAATCTCCCGGTAGCTTTCTTGATGCTCTTCCATATTGCTTATTGGAGGTCTTCCTTTAAATTTCCCCAACGCCTTTTCTAAACCCTATTATAACTCTACTTACATATTTGTCCTTAACTATGCAATTACATGATTTCTCAGGAAGTTTCTTGCGCCAAATTTTGGTCATTGACGTACCGCCTGCACCATGCTGACGAGGGTCAACAGCCCGAAACGCGTGCGTATCTAGATTTTTGTGATTTATCAATAAAATGAGTTTGCCAATATTTTATGAAATAAATGTGAATTATTGTTTAGCTGATCCCACTATATAGCGCTCTGCCTTCTGAAAATGAAGTTTTGATATATCATTTTTGATAATATCTATTTTGTTATTATTTTCTTTTATAAAATATCTTTAATCTTACCGATTCCCTAAACCTAGTTAAGCTACCAATCTTGTATTAGTTGATTGAATCCTATCTAACAAGTTAATTTGTATATAAATCTTACACTATATATATAGAAAATTTCCACATCTACATGTATATTGATCTATATAAATAATTGTTACCTCTCCCGTCAAAATAGACGTCAAAACTAGACGCCGTCTATTGACCGTCACCACAAACTAGAGTAGGTGACAAAGCCACGACACCAACTTTTACAAACAGAGAAGCCTCCACCTAGAGACCATGGTTTCGTGCTAATGGCCCTTGTCAGTATAGGCCGGTCTTAGTGGATCCTATGTTCTCCAGGTGGTCACTTCTCAGTTTACCAAAGCTTTGCCACCGACTCGACTTTGTGACGATGGTCAATAGATAGCGTCTATTTTGACGGGAGAGGTATGTCTCTTGGTCAACCACCACCTTAACGTTTTGTACTGGAATGATGAGCCAAAATAATGGCCATAGAAAAAAATGTTAATTATATATATATATATATATAGATTTTATTTTAGGTAACACGGCCTTGATCAGAGACTGGACAAATTCAAGGGAGAACTCAGGACCTTGAGACCCTCCTTCTCAGAGGTTTTGAAATCCCAAACAGCGAGAGAAACTATGCATAACAAACAAAGTAGTGATAAAGAGTTTGTAATTATAGCGCAGCCTTTCAATGAAGGAAACATTAAAGATGTACACCACGCTATTGCTGATAGGATCAGAGTGTTAAGAGAGGAAAATAAGAGGGTCCGAGTCAATAAAATTATAAACACAAGAAAATCAATTATTATAAAAACTTCGGATGAGAAATAATCTAATTTCCTAAAAGATGAATTATGCAAATCAACCCAACTTACAAATCTATGCAAAACATTCATTCCGACCAAAAGAGATCCTACTATAATGGTTAAAAACGTTAGTAAAATCACCGAGGTAAATTCCTTCGAAGAAACAATCTGTCAGATGAACGATGAACTAATGGATATGAAAAGCGAAATTAAAGTGCTATTTTGCACTAAATCTAACACCTCTACCCACAACATAGTTTTACGAGTTTCTCCTAGAGTATATCAAACCATTAAGAAATTAAACAATAAAATCTACACTGACTGGGAACGATGCGTTGTTGTAGATCGGTTTCTGGTGAAACAATGCCAGAAATGTCTGAAATTTAACCCCACCCACAAAACGGCAGAATGCCCTAACACCCCAATATGCAGGACATGTGGAGTTCAGGGAGTTCATGATTGCTCAGGAATTCCTAAATGTTTCAATTGTTCACAACATCCTAAGTATAGAAACAGGCCCTCATCACACAGAGCAAACTCAGAGGAATGTCCTATGTATAAAACACAAATAGACAGAATAATCGAGAGAACAAGTTATTTCCCAACTGAACAACCAAGTAACTAACTAGTACAAGTCGAACAGGATCAAATGCAAGTTCCGTGGATTAAGTGTGAGCAACCCTAAATATAAAAATAGCTCAACAAGTCATAGGCCAAACTCTAACGTGTGCCCGCTTTATAATATACAAACAGATCGAATAATCCAAAGAAGACAATATTCTCCCAAAAATGAAGAATAAAAAACACCCAGTTTAAATTATGTCATTGGGTAAAGGAATTAAATGTTTACAACAAAAATTAAGAACAAGTTTAATGGCATTGAGTGAGCTTCAAGCTGCAATAAAAGACAACCCACCAGATATCATCCTAATACAGGAACCCTATATAATTAATAGAGATGTAATTTTCTATTTAGAATCTCAAATAGTGCATTCAACGACAGATGAACAAATATACACTGCAACGATCTTTATGAATAAGTGCTTAAAATATAATAAAATCAATAAATTCACAAACTCCTTTTGTACAACCACCTCTATAAATTCAGCAAAATCAAATACTGTTATTGCAAACTTTTATATACATCCACATAGATTTAATGACACTCATCAAAAATTTATCAAGGAGCTTCTGGATACCTACAATCAACAACCTATTATACTATGTGGTGACCTCAATTCTAGACACCCAGTCTGGTTTGATCCGACGACAAACTCCAATGGTTTCAAATTCCACTCCATCATAGACGAACACAGCCTATTTATTCATAATCTTAAGATACCCACCTGCCGAAATTCAAGCATTATAGATCTTACGATTTCAAACAAAAAATCAATAAGTTTTGTACATAACTGGAAGACGACTATATTGACGCACATTTCAGATCACGTTGCAATAACCTTTGACATTTATCATAATTTTAACAGGCAAAGGACAGTTCAAAACGCAACATGGAAATTTATAGAAAAAGATGCTGATTGGAAAACATTTACCGAAAAAATAGCAATACAAGACGTAGATAATATTATCACCATGATAAACCACGCGTCAAACATCAAAGATATTGACAGCATTGTAAAGACTCTCACACAAATAATTAAAGAGGCAGCTTATCTGTCACTAAATGTCAAGACAAGAAGCGGAAATCATGAAGCAAATACATACTGGTGGGATGGGAAGCTGGAGAATATGAAAAACGATTTCCACTATATTAGAAATTTGTATTATCGGCATGGAGTGGTCTATGAAAAGACCTATAAATCAATGAGAAATAAATATGCGAGTTGGAGAAATTTTATAGAAGAAAGTCATTCAACTAAAGCATTTGGTAATGCTTATAGGATTTACAAGTCATTGAGATCGAAAAATAGGAATTTAGGATTACCTCTAATAGATAATTTACCAGATCATTTAAAGATCGACAAAATAAAAAGTTTAATGAACGATCTATTTCAGGATGATATTGGAGGTTTGGATAAAGATGATCATATTTTGATTAGAAATTATACGCCTAAATATAAAAATAAAAATAGTGTTTATATTGAATCCAAGGAAATAGAAGAAACAATTTTAAAAACTAATGTTAAAAAAAGCACCGGGCCCTGATTACATTAGTAACAATATGATCAGACAAGCTAAAATAAAAATAATACCAATTCTGCATCAATTATTCAATAAATGTATAGAAATGGGATACTATCCGGATGAATGGAAAAAATCATTCTTAAAAATAATTCCAAAACCAGGCAAAACGAATTATGAAGTAAATAAAAGTTATAGACCTATCTCATTGACATATAATCTCTCTAAAACATTTGAGAATATAATAAAAAATAAATTAAGTAACTATTATTTAGAAAATAATCTAATGAGCTCAAGGCAGCACGGCTTTATGAAATCTAGATCAACTATTACAGGAATGGAAAAAATTATAGAAACTAGTTTGAAACATAAACAAAAAGAATTGACTTCCTTGATAGCTATAGATATAGCTGGTGCATTCGACAATGCATGGTGGCCTGCGATTATAAAACGAATGGATAATGATAATGTTCCCTCAGATTTAATACGGATCATAAAATCTTATTTGAATAATGAAAGGGAGGTGAAATTTACATACGAATCAGAAACTTTTTATAAGAAACTAACTAAAGGATGTCCACAGGGTGGACCTTTATCACCACTTCTATGGAATATTTTGCTAAATGATTTGTTGATAAATTTTGAATCAATGAATGCAGATATTATATGTTATGCAGACGACGTTACAATAATTTGCTGGAATAAGACTATCGAAGGACTAAAACCGTAAGCGAATACATCTTAAATTATGTGATCCAATGGTGTAATAGAAATAAATTAACGATCAGTACAGAGAAAACTAATTTGCTATACCTGCATAACAGAGAAAAAATACCTATTAAGGTTATTAACAATATAATTAGGCCGGTCAAGCAAGTAAAAATTCTGGGAATGAAATTTTCAAATCACAAATGGAAAAATAAAGTTAACTTTACTCCGCATGTAAATGATATTCTGTGTAAGGCAGGGCGTATGAAAAATTTATTATGTTCACTAAGCGGCAATATGTGGGGTTTAGATACTCAAAAAAGGTTAACTTTATATAAAACAATAATAAGGCCTGTACTTACATACGGATCAGAAATTTGGTTTAAATATTTAAACAATCGTTCTAAACAAAAACTGAATTCCATGCAGTACCAGATCATTTTATGGGCAGTCAGAGCATATAAAACTACTTCATCAAACTGTGTGCATGGTTTGGCAAAAATTCCACTCCTAACAGACTATATAGAATCTACAATAATCAAATATGATCTAGCTCATCTGTCCACTGAAGATCTAATTGCTTACGAACCCCATGCTCCAAGTATAGTCAAATCATTCTTACACGCAAAAATGAAGGAAAATTTTGATAATACTAATGAAATTTTCAGAAGCTTTTTCGTGTCTGGAATCCCAAGATTTTTTTGTCCAAATTTTTATAATATCCAATTCATTACAGATCATGGTAATTTTGGGAAATTTTTGTCAACTATCGGCGCGGTGAAGGAACCGGGATGCTTCTGCGGAGGTGAAATTCAAGACTCGAAACATTTACTAATGAATTGCCCAATTTTCCGGGTTTATAAGGAAAACAAGTTTGGTCGTATTGGACAGCTTGATGAATTTGTAGACGATAAAGAGAGGTGTAAAAGTTTTGATCAATTTTGCAAATTTATTTACGACTTTCTTTTGAAATGGAAAAGGGAGAGGGAAACTTAGAAGGAAAAGATTGCGATGCTTGCTTTGTTGTTTCGCTTTGTTGTTTGTTTTTCTCTTCGGACAATTTTCTTTGGTTAATTATGTAAAATAATGAATTGAAAAGGATTGTATATAGTCGATTTGTTGTGATGTAGAGAGAGGTATCGACGCAAATGTCCCTGAGTTTGGGACATCGCGTTTCATGATGTTAATAAATAAATAAAAACACGGCTAAAATATTCATAATTTTTATATATAATGAAAACACTATTTTTATTAATAAAATCTCTTTAGGAAGACAACAAATTCCTAGAATGTTTCAACATTTCATTGTAGGTTATTTCAATTGTATGAATCATGTATTTTTACACATGTTTTGTGTGAATAGAGCTTAGTGATCTTTATTGAAGATAACCAAATGAAAGAGCTATATTCACACAAAACTTGTGCAAAATATCTTTCAGAGTTATTGTCTGAATCCCGATACACATGTTAAAAGGTACAACTTTCTTAAGTTTTGTCAATGAGTGTATACACACTTGGGTATCTCGTGTGTCTTCAATAAAGGTGTGTGTGTCACTGTAAAATCTTTCAGAGTTATTGTCTTAATCCCGATATATACATGCTGAAAAGTACAACTTCCTTAAGTTTTGTTTATTGGTATATTTCAAATTTTCCCGGATAGGTTTTTCTGTCGGGTTGTCCGATTAAAAGTTTTCACACACATATACGATTTTATTAAGACCACTGGTCTTATACAGATTAACTACAGGAAGGAAGCATAGATGGAGCTCCTACACTCCAGGTAGCGAAAAGTTAATATTTTATGGCTAACATGTTTTTGTTAATATGGGCGATTCCATATTTAAAGTAAAAGAAGAAATAAAGGTTAATGAGTCCGTTAATTTGTGAGAAAACACCTCTTCCACTAAAAAGAATAACAGTTTTAACTAAAAGAAAACAACAAACAGAAGAGTTTTATTATAAACACCTAACTAAAAACTTAAAGTGTTAATGCTATTGTGACAAAGTATTTATTATTTTTTTTTTTTGCTTATCCCTAGTACACGTGGTACAGGCCATGATAATCATGGTGGGTAGTTAGCGACTGCTTTTTACTGTAAGCGCACCACATGTCTACACATGTGAAAGCAGTTCGTGTTTGTGACAAAGTATTTATTATTTTATTAGCAGAGTATTATTTTTTATGTTATATTTTGCTATACTCTGTACACTTCCCTCTTTTGCTTATCTTTTGTTTATCACTGATAGTTTGTTCTTGCCTTGAATAAATTGCTGGGTCATCCCGAAGTTTGTCTTCCCTAATTCTCCACGTGGCAATATAAACATAGGAAAAAATCAACGTTTTGATAAAACAACTTGTATAAAAACTTGTACAAAAGTGAAAATTTGTACTGGGATCAGGTGGATAAATTAAGAGAAAGGTATCTTCTGATTGTGTAGCTAAATGTTGATGATGGTTTGCGCCATCTGTCGGAGTAAATATCAATTGTGCTATAATTGTAGAAAAATCAACGATTAGTTGATGATTCCGAAGATCATTTATATTAAGTCAACACATTCAATATTAATTGTGAAATATCTCAATGTGTATTTTACTCTAAAGTTGAAAATAAACGACTTGATAAATAAATATTTTCTCAATTTTCTTACCAAACGACTACAGTTAGTAAGAAACCTTCCTTAAAAATCAATTCTATTTACAAATATCGTTATATGTTATATAAAATTTATCTATTTTAAAATTATAATTTCTAGAAAAACTACTCAGTTAAGACGACCACCAGAGGTCGCCGCTTTCCTTATATAAAACTCGTTGTTGTTGTTTCCCGCTGGCTGGCTCAAACCTTTTGTAATTATGTAAATAAGTCTTTTTATTTCTTTATTCGTAATATGTAAATTAAAATTGAATTAAAAAAAAAGTTTATTTCAAATATTAACACTTTATTGAGAACAATTTTAATATATAATTTGAAATCTTTATACACAAGAACGTATAAAATTTCAACATCGAATGTCTAAAATTATATATACATATATATTCCTGGCATAGGGACAATATGTAAAATGGTTTCACATAATGATATTGGAAGTAATTGGTAGATCATGAGGCCTCTCTCCTTCTCCTCCTCCTTCTACTTGGGTCAGCTATACACATTTACATATTGGTTAGTTACATTAACATCGGGTGTAATCCTAGCTAGGTGAGTGGAAGTGTTAGTTATGTAAAGTTATTTCTATTAGAATATATTCACTTTACCAATATTTGGATATATTCCGATATATAAAAAGCGAATAGTTGCATGTATATTTACAGTTTTATATAAATTCAATCGAAGAAATAAATAGCATGTACTATGTAAATAAACATCAATAAAGTAAATAACAAGTGTTCTCTATTGTAGCCACGTTACAGTATGTTTGGTGTGGAGTAAATAAATGGGTAAATAAATATCAAAGTGAAGAAAACAATAAAATGTATGTTGTCAACAGCGTGTTTTCGCCAAACTTTCCTTTACAGTCAACAAACACACGGCTGCGTTAAACACACCTATATACAGTAGAACATTGAACTGTAATACAAACAGCTCTGTAACTAATATGCATGTTATACATGGACCATTACATTACAATATGTAATGTACTATGTACAAACTGGAGATAATAAAGCTGTGAAATAGAAGAAGCGTTGAGATGAATAGCGGAAAGTGATATATAGAAGTCCAACAACGTGTAAGAACGAGGCTTAAAGATGTCGGAAGTTTCCAGAAAGTCATAAAAAGGGTACAATGACCTCTTCTTCCTGGACTTCCCCAGTATTGCATCAGACAAATGCCCAGTACTTCCGCCTTTGAGACTATAAAAACCCATAAAAATCAGGAAATGGATTACTACTTCCAAGTCCATTGTCAGTCCATCCTTTGATGCCACCATAGACTAATCTTCTCCATCTTTCTGCTGCTGCTACCTCAACTCTTTCTTTTCACGGAAAATAAAGGGGATATTTACATACACAAAATATTTGCATATATACACTGAACCAGTCATGATGGTTGTTAAGTCTCAAGCATGCAAGCTTGATAACCTAATATAATTGAGTGGAGATAAGAAAGAAGATGATATATATATATAGTTTTGAAGGTTTATATTGAGTATTTATTTTATCCTATTCATCCTCCCAACTCTATGCTGCTTGTAGAAGAACAATAAATATCCGAAAGCTTGGTATACCATTAACGTAACACATTGATAATGTTTATATATAGTTTATAAATGATTGTAATAAATATGTGTTTAAATATTGTTGAGGAATGTGTTATTTACCATCTCCAGCTCTATGTGTATGGGCTGCACAACACACCGCCTCTGTTATATTCCACGCCTATATGTAAATAAATTTATTTGCATAGCTTCCTTATGTGCATAATTGCCATAAATTCCCCTTAAACATCATATTTCTTACTCGATATGAAATCTCAGGATACTATTGTCAAAGAGACAAAAGGTAAAACGCGACAATTTTCTTCTCGTGTCCCGTTTACCTTTTATCTCTTAAAAAATACATATTATTATAATAGCAGAACGGTCTAGGGAATAAACTGGCGAAACTACTGGTAGGGTTCACAACTGATGAGCCATGCCCTCACTTTTTAATTCTCACCATTGTAGTATAAGATCTGTAGGGAAGGTTTTCAGTTATATAGAAGAAGTAGCGTTAAAATTTGTTATTCCCTTTTAAATTTTACAGAACGTTATGGCGCTCTGCCATCTAGAAAAGCTCATGTGAGCCTGGTCAGGATATGTCTTTTTTGTTTTTATTATCAACACCTGTCCTATTTTATATTTTTTATTTGTTTTTTTTCACAGATATGTAAATATGTAATTATTTTATTTATTCTTCACGCCTCAAATCAGGTATTTCTGCCTCAATTATTTTATCAGCCAATAATAATTCTCTATCTCAAAATAGCATATATACATATATATGTCGTAGCTGCCGTGGTCGAATGGAAGGGCGTGACCGTTATGCATGTATGCGTCAAAAAGAACTTGTTTCACACTCGTGAGCGCTCGAGGACGCGGCGGAGGTTCGCCCGCGCGCGCTGGCTCCCACCTTTATTTTGAACAGATTTATAAATGGATTAATTTGTATTTACATTTTAACGTACTAATTATGGTGAAAATAAATTATACATTTTGGGTATTATACAAATTATGACATATACACACATATATACATATTATTTGATAAAAACTTACTGCGATAGTCTTTTGGCGACTTGATTTCTCCCGCTGTACATTGAGCAAATTAACTTTTTTTTCTACCCAATAAGTTGTATTTAATATTTTCTACTTTATAAGAGGCACCATTTTCTAACAATTATAAAAATATTTGGCCGACAATTCCTCCTACCTAACTTGATACCCTAATATGATTGAGTGGAGATAAGGAAGAAGAGATGTAGTACCCGCGTCAATTTTCCCACGAAAATCTTCAATGGATGGACCAACGAATCCAACCTAAATACCCGCTGGAAGAGTCTGTCTGATGTGTTTCCCGCCATTCACCTCGTAAATCACAATTTTATTTCAAATAGATGTACTGTGTATATAGACAAAACTTCAAAAAGAGTTAACTGAAGTTTTTTATAAACGTTCTTTTGTAGATATATTTTTAGGGATCTTTTTTTTTTACTTTTTTATTTGTGTGGGTGTTAAATGTAATATGACCAACTTTATCTTTTAAAAAATGAGAAAAAAAAATATTTTTTTGATAATCTCTCTCTCTCTCTGGTGGCGGAGTCTTTCTCGCGGTGGGCGCCACCAATGAAGACCTTGTATATATATTTATCAAATATTTTATCTATTTATATCTATTTATTCATATATCTATTATTATTAATCTTATTTATTTATTTTATGTATTTAACCTTATATAATCTTATATGGACGTTATAATAAATCAGTTTCAATCTCAATCTATCTCTCTGTGTACCTCTCCCGTCGAAATTCATATTAATGAAAATACCTCAACACCAGTTTTGTTAAATTCGGTAAACTCTATTTAAAACGTTAAATAAATAAATGTTTTTTTTTTCCCTAAACGCATGTTTGGGTTTAGTATCTTTAAAAGTGTTTTACCATATTAAATATCAATATTTAAACGGATAAGAATAGATAGAATATGTTGAATTATTTGTTCATATGACATATATATTAAAAATGTGTGTTGTGTGTGTGCTGTTTATTTACCCGAGAGCCTTTTCCTCACAGTGCGTATATATTTTTGAAATGTTTTAATTCCAATACTATTCGTTATATAATTATAAATAATATAAATGAGTTTTTTAAAAATTGTAAAAAAAAAAATGCATCGGTTGGGAATCGAACCCGGGCCGCCCGCGTGGCAGGCGAGCATTCTACCACTGAACCACCGATGCTTATAAGAAATGGCCATATTTGGGTATTTATTTCATTCACAAAAGCAAACGATGACAGAATTGATTGTTGATGACTTTGATACTTGTATATTTTAATTTCTTCCCTGGCTCAATTAGAATTTATGGTAATTGAATATCGTACACGTTTATGTCTGCAGCTGTTTTATCACATTAATCCTTAACTATAACTATATATTTATAACTATTATCATGATGATGCATTAGCGCGAGGTCTGGTATAAGAAATTTAAACTATTTTTGGCGTTTATGATTATTTTTAAACTGGTGAAACCGCTGGAAGTGTTCACCACTGATGAGCCAGGCCCTTCCATTATTTTAGCATTGCAGTAAGGGCAGTAGAAAATTGTTTTATTTTTTAAAAGAATCATACGTCTCGAAAATAGTTCGAATTTCTTATACATTCATTATATACATATATTAACTGCCCAGAAGTCCCCTACGTGGGGAGAAGCAGCACAAGTAAGGGACTGTAGTACGGTGTCGTGAGCCGCTACGGTAACCGTGAACAGGGAACTCTGAAATGTGGCTGACTAACGGGGCAATGGCGCTTTCCATGGAGAATGGACAAGACACCACCACAGTATATAATAATATATATCTAAAGAAAACAAGGGTCGTCTCTCCCGTCAAAATAGACGTCTAAAACCAGACGCCATCTTTTTTAGACGTCTATTTTGACGAGAGACGCGACCTTTGTCTCTTTAGATCAATTTCCTTCCGGCAAAAATTTCAATAATATATAGATGTCATAATTTGTATATAATTGTATGCTCCCCGACCCACTATGCATGTACAAATGTATGATTTTCAAAGATTTAATAAAAGAATAAGGTAACTGGAGGAAAGAAAGTAACAAAAGACATAGGAAATAGGCCTAAAGCTGGCACGACTATTCTGGGCACCCCTGTGTCAATATTGTAGGGGCAGAGACCGGACGTCTCTAGTAACCGCAGAAGTTATATTAGTCGCGAATCACTCAATACTTCCTGACAAAGCAGGACGTATCTGGTATCCACAGAAGTTATATTAGTATAGAGACACCCCATACTTCCGACCCAAGACCGGACGTATTTTGATAACGCGGAAGTAAATAAAATCGAAATAGCACTCGACACTTCCTATCAGGCAGGCCATATCTTTCACCAAAGAGAACCGCGGTCCAATCAGAAGACAACACCTTAAGTAGGTCAACCAATAGGAAAAGATCATGTGATCATCTCTCAACCAATCAGAGAGAAACTGAGTCTTGGTGTTAAATCGAAAAGCAAGACTGGTCAGTAACGTTTTCGCTCTCATAGGAACAACACCTAGAGTTGTTCACTTGCTCTCGCCGAGTTCAGACCCAGTCATCGACTCGACCCCACCAAGGTAATGTCTGCTCACTAGAGACCTCTCTCTCCGCTCATTTCATCTAAATCCAATCATCGCCATGTGATCAACTAATTAATAAGTCAAATCGCTCCGCTCTTCTCAAGCTTTCTTTCCTCCAATCCAGTTGCCTTTTATTTTCAAACCTCATCATGTGTCCTGATTATTCCTAACTGTGTGCTTCACTTACCACTCAACGACTGCGCTTCAACCAATCCTCACCATTCAAATCGAACAACAAGAAATTCCGCAACGATATTGTCACAGAACGGTTAAGTCGACAGAATTCTACAACAGTGTAATACAACAAATATTACAGTGTAATAACTTTTGCATCATATTACATAGATGTATAAACAATACTTAAAGTTACACCGCATAAGTTTCTTTTTTATGAAAAATCAATATTTATTTCAAAGAGAAATATTTACTATTTCTAACTTTTTTGAATGAATTATGAGAGGGTGAAAATATGAAGAGTAATGGCGATCGGAAAAATAAAAGTGTCCAGGGGCGGGGATCGAACCCACAACCTTCTGCTTACCGGGCAGGTGCCATGTCCACTAGGCTACCCTGGACGTATTCCTCCGATCGTAAATAATATTTGAAGTAACTTATAATACATTATAAAGGACTGCGGCGGGTGATTATAAACAATACTTAAAGTTACACCGCATAAGTTTCTTTTTTATGAAAAATCAATATTATTTACGATCGGAGGAATACGTCCAGGGTAGCCTAGTGGACATGGCACCTGCCCGGTAAGCAGAAGGTTGTGGGTTCGATTCCCGCCCCTGGACACTTTTATTTTTCCGATCGCCATTACTCTTCATATTTTCACCCTCTCATAATTCATTCAAAAAAGTTAGAAATAGTAAATATTTCTCTTTGAAATAAATATTGATTTTTCATAAAAAAGAAACCTATGCGGTGTAACTTTAAGTATTGTTTATAATCACCCTGCAGTCCTTTATAATATAGATGTATATATATATATATATATAAAGTGAGTAAAATATTGTTTCCATTTTATAAATATAAAACTGGTACCGTAAGATCATGTTAAAAATACATACATATGTAAATATCTTATATATGTAAATATATAATGTATATTTAGTTTTGATGAAAAACTTACTGCGATACTCTTCTGGCGACTTGGATTCTGCCGCTGTACAATACGCAAATTAACATTTTATCTATGCAATTGTGTATAGTTATGTTGTTGTTGTAAAGTCCATTTTGCTCTTTGTTGGAAAATGGGTGCCCATTGGAGCAGAAACAGGAAATAGTGTTCCTACTTAGTAATGGTGGATATGATTGCGCCACATTATAATTTTTATAAAGGTCACCTCTCCTGTCAAAATAGACGTCAAAGCTAGACGTTATCAAGTGACTGTCTCCGTGAACTGACGGACTCGGGTCGGTAACAAAGCTACAACACCACTATTGGCAAACTGAGAAGTGTTCACCTGGATAACATGGTTTCAGGTTAATGACCCTCGACAGCCTAAGGCGGACTTTATTCCACTATGGATCAAATGGAATCAATCTGCCAAAGAGGTGTTTAGCTGGTTAAGTGGCTAGGTTATATGTGCTGTGGCTTTGTTACCGACCCGAGGCCGCGAGTTTGCTGCGACATTCAATAGATGGCATCTAATTTTGACGTCTATTTTGACGGAAGAAGTAAACTTTATATATATATATTAGAGAGAGAGATTGACAATTCAATAAATATTCCCTTGTACCAATATAGAGTGAAAATATCAGGCCTCCAAGGAAAGGTAACTTTTCGAAAGCTTTTTTTTTTATTCTCTTTTTACTCAATATTGATACAATGAATTATTTTATTGGATTGTCTCTAATATATATATAAAGTTTACTTCTTCCGTCAATATATTGTAGCGTAGAAATCAAGTCTTTGTATATCTGGAGATGTAAAAGTATTTATTGATGACGTCACGGCGACCAGTCGACAATTATTAACAACTCAACCAAACTATCTACAGCTAGAGAATATCGAGCAAGCAAGCTAGGTAACTAAATGATGATTTATATATAACAAATGTAAAATTTTAAATCTGTTTCAAATATTTTCGTTGGATGATTAAATTAAATAATAAATTATTTCTTCGCCACAATATATATATATATGTCGTAAATATATATACATATTGGCATTTTATTTTCATAGAAGAACTCTGTGAGAAGTCCAGATGGCGCTGTGTAGATAAAAAGATCAATTGTTGTTTTTGTTAGAGAGAGAGAGAGAGAGAGAGAGGGATAGAAACTGATTTATTTCAAAGTACATATAAGATTATATAATGATAAATATATGTATAAATAGATATATATTGATAAATATACATATATATAAATATATATATATGGAAAGACTCCGCCATCGATGGACTGCGAGAGTTCTCAGAGAGAGAGAGGAAGAGTTAAGTTTGTTTTCTTTTTTATAATCATGTAAATCGGCCATAATTTTAGTTACGTTAGGTAATCTACATATAAGATGCCTCAATTTTCTATTTCTGTTAATTTGTAAAACTTTTACTATAGGTTACTGTGAATAAATCAGACAATAGTGTCCACCAGCTCATTGTTTTTTCTAAAAGATCATTAATATAATACACCCCGTTTAGCTGGCTAAGTGGCTAAATCTATGGACAAAATATAGATAGAAATTTTGCCGGGAGAATATTGTGATCTATAAAAATCACCTCTCTCGTCAAAATAGACGTTAAAGATTGACGTCATCTATTTTACGGCATATATCCTTTTGGAAAATTTTCCACCTACATTTGAATGTAATTCTACTGTCCTATAAGCTTATGTCCATAGTTTTCTTATATTCATTAGTGCTGTAAAGACCAGGATATCCTAAAGGATATTTGGTCATCAGTTGGTGATATCTGTCGATCAAAAGATCTAGCCCGAGGGCGCATGCCGGCCATCACCTTCCTCGGAAGAAGCCGCTCCTAACATGGAGGACAGACGCTTCATCAGCCGTTCCTAACATGGATGCAGACGCTGGAGTAGTTGTTGTTGGCTACAGCCTTTGGTTGATTACATGGCGGGCTGGACTCGCCATTTGACTCAGAGTCGTCATTGGGCTTTTGTGGCTTTTTGTAGAGGTACCAGTGCCACCTGATACCCCACCACGCCCTGGTAACACTGACGCTGCTTGTTCGCGACTGCTTATTTGACCAGTTGTCTGATCTTATTCGCAGCTAACCATCATATCTGATGGCCGTTCCCCTATCCACAGCCCGGGGACGCGCCTGGCAGCATGCAGCTCTGCTTTCCTTGGGAATTTGCCCAAGCTCCAGGATAGTTTTCTTGAAAACCATTTTTGCGATTCCATCCTTCAGTGCTGCGTATATAAGCAGAATCGTCCAATACAGTATTAGAGCTCTGAGAAGCGGTCTGGTGGGTTAAATTGGCGAAACCGCTGGGAGGGTTCACCACTGATGAGCCAAGCCCTCTCAATATATTTTTTCATCGCAGTAAGGACAGTATAAGTTTGTATTATATATAAAAGAAACATTCGTGCTTTTAAATCATTTCATTTTATATTATATTTTGTACATCATACAGTAGCTTAGTAACATGGAGATCACACACTTACCTATTTGTACCTTTTCATAGGTTACCGTGAAGTTGTGAATTTGCGCTGTTCACAAAGTTAGTTATATAAACATATATACTACATTAAAAAAAAGATATATATTGGATCGAATAATGAACAGAGTTTATTGTACGTTATTTCGATCCAATATGAGCTCTTTTTATCACACACACACACAAAGCCTTTATTAAGACCTCATTGGTCTTACACAGATTCTCCAGAGTGTAGACAACCATGATCAGAATGAGTGGAGTTTTATATGTACAATATTACATGAAATGCAGTAAAAAACATGGACTAACAAAAGAAGAATAGAAGTTTTAAAAATTAATTATCATTATTATAATGGAAAGACTAATTTATCAGATCCTTAGACGATAAAAACATGGCGAAGGAAGACTAGTTTCTTTTATTGATGCATTAGAGCAAGCTTTCGGGCAAAAACCCTTCAACAGGTAAGATAAAAATCGTTCATAGTGTCGTTTTTATCTTGCCTGTTGAAGGGCTTTTACCCGAAAGCTTGCTCTAATGCATCAATAAAAGAAACTCGTCTTCCTTCGCCATGTTTTTATCGTCTAAATTCAATCCAGGAAGAATTCTTTATCTATATCAGATCCTTCATAACTCTTCTGAAGAAATTATATACAGATAATATTGTCTATCAGACTTGATAGAAGAGAGTGTATGGTGAAGGCGGCCTATCTCAGAAACAAGAATTTCTCTCCGTCATAAGAGAGATCTTTTTTATTTGAATTAATGGATATATAGGATGATGTTTTCATAAAATACGGGGCGATTATACATATGTAATAAAAATGTTGGTTAATTCGACCGATTTCATAATTCGTCTCGGTAGATGTTATGAAATCAAAGCCACCCCTGTACTGATGAGGGACATAAGCCTAACCTAAGGTATACTGGTTGATTTTTATCTGAATTTTCCGAAACTGGTTTTGTGGCTTTATCACCAACATTTAGGATAATAAATCAACTATATATACAGGAGGGATGTTGCAGAAGGATTGTGTTCATGTACCAAAAGAGGCACGTCTCCCTTTAAAAAAGTTCATTAAAACAATGTAGTTTTTGAAAAATAGTACAAATGTAATATTGTACTGGGATGAAGTGCATAAATTAAGAAAAAGGCATCTCCCTATCGTGCAACTGAAGTACAATATTACATTTGTACTATTTTTTTCACATTGTGTCGCGGTCTCACGCAATTCTGGCCTTAACTACCCGTTTCATGATTTTTCAGGATGCCTGAATGACCAGTTTTTTTGTCGTTGAGGTACAGCTTGCACCACGCTGATGAGGGCCAACAGCCCGAAACGCGTCCGTGGTTAGCTTTTCTCGATTAATCAAGAATGGGTATTTGGCCAATTCTGGAATAATTAAAAATCAACGAATAGTTAATATATATTCCGATAGATGGCGCAAGCCATCAGCAACTTTCAGTTGCACGATAAGGAGATGCCTTTTTTCATAATTTATTTTTAATTTAAAAAAATACCACAATGTTTCTGGAGATGAGTTTATTTTAACTTTTCATTAACGAAATCTTATGATTTTTGTAATAGTTCAACATCAGGTGGCGTTTTATTCGTTTATTTATGTTCTCCTGAAGAAGGGCAGAGATGTCCGAAAGCTTGACGCGTTAATAAAATATAAAGAAGCCCATCTCCAGAAACCTATGGTTTAATTTATGTCCAGAAAATTTAAATCAATTGGCAATATTGTTCATCACGCCAGGAGAAAAAAACGTTATGGGGATATTAAGTATATCTTCTTTCTTATCTCCACTCAATCATATTAGGGTATTGTGACCCTTGATGGTTTCTATTTGACAACCATCATGACTGGGTGAAGTAGAATGTCTTTGTCATTAAGATTGGAAGCACTACTCAGTGGCAGGCCACTGACTTAACCGTAGATTGAGTGAAGCAAGAAAACGATTATTCTTTGAGTGTGAAAGCTTGTAAAAAAATAGGAACTTACCCTCTATTATTTATTTTGTTTATTTTTTACTTTGTCGTCTGTTTTTGCACAAGTAGAATTTGGTTATAAGGATGTATGTAAATTAGATGATTCTTTTGTTGCCTTAAATACGAGGTAATTAACTCTCTCTATATCTAAACATGTTTGAAGTTTAATAAATTAATTTTATGAATCTTGTCTTCAAAAACGATCCAACATTAAGTATATGATGTGGTGTTATAGGCCATTCTTTACCATCAGTAAAGTTTTACCAAGGTTGATGTACATCGTTCTGAGGTATAATAAAAGGGAGAGGTGCCTCTCTAGGTGAATATAGATAATAATGATTCTTCCTTGCTTCTTATATTTTAAATAAATCAATAAGAAATTTAGGGCTCGGGTTTTTTAAATAATTCTTTTATTGCCCGAAAAAAAAAGATCGAGAAATAAAAATAGTTCCGAAAAGAAACCGAACCCTAGATTCCTTATTGATTTATATACCGTGTATATATGCAAAATTGTTACAAGAGAAGGAATCACCAGACATCATCTTGAAGAAGGAATCAAAGTTTACGGCGACGTGCTTCTTTTATCTATGCGGTATAATCTTGGATAGCTTTCGGACTGTGACATTCTTCAACAGGCTACTATCCAAGAAACTAGAGGAACTATATTAAGAAAAAGGCATCTCCTTATCGTGCAACTGAAAGTTGCTAATGGCTTGCGCCATCTATCGGAATAAATATCAACTATTCTCGTTGATTTTTAATTATTCCAGAATTGGCCAAGTTTTCCTTGTTCTACTCTCCTTAAGCCAGGCAGTGCTTTTATCAAATTATGTTTATTATATAATCCTAAAGCTCAATTAAAACAATCTCTGATCAAAACAATTTTTCATTATCATAGTTTAAAGATTTCAACCACGACTGCATTTCCATACCATAATCTTCAACATGATCTAAAATTCAAGCAGAAAATCAAATCTCTTCTTTTTTATATAAGATATATATATGTTTTATCTTCTAGTTTCCTGGATAGTAGCCTGTCGAAGAATATCACAGTCCGAAAACTTGCTGATTATACCGCATAAAGAAACACGTCGACGTAAACTTTGATTCCTTCTTCATATAAGAAAAAAACAATAGAAAAAAAGTAAACTAAATCAATAATGAATCTAGAGTTCAGTTTCTTCTCCTCATATATCCTATTTTTGATTTCTTAATTCGTTTATGTGCAACTAAGATCTAATGATGAATGTAGGAATGATGGAATAAGTGAGGAAGAAAGCACTTACCTTGTCCTAGAGAGTAAAAAATGGTCAAAACGCCAACAAACGCCCCGACTTTATTCATCTGGACACAACTTTACCGATCTAACCTGCTGTGTCGCCACCTTCCCAGCATTCCTCACTCTCTCCTCTCATTGGTTGGCTACTCTAGAGGCTGAACACGTGACTGGAGGTGATGCTCTATCGTATTTTTAATAGGTTTTATTAAGTATAGATAATTTTGGCTTAATGATTTTATTTAAAAATTTTGAAAAGGTTAAAACCAAAATATATATAACAACACACAATTTAAAAATAGAACGGTATGGTAGGTAAAACTGGCGAAACAGCTGGAAAGGTTCACCCCTGATGAGCTAGAGGCCTTCCCATTAGTTTATCCTTGCAGTAAGGGCAGCAGAAAATTATTTTATTTTGAAGGCTTATAGGCGACACCAATAGTTCAAATTTCTCATTGTGTTTCCTTTAAAATACGTAACATATGTAAAATAGTTTCTAATTTGAATATTTCCTGATTTGCACGTTTTGTGCCAATATGCAGATATGTTTGAAATAAAGGCGATCATGAAGAAAACTTTATTGATGGATATCCAACATAATTTGGAAGAGTAAATTTGATGTCACAATAGTAGTTTTTTTTTCAATGTAAAACTATTATAGAAATGTTGCTAAATTTTCTTTGTGATATCCTTCTAATTCTAAACTTAATGTAAATAAATTTATTATATGGAAATGTGTTAAAATAAAAATATAATAAATAAAAAATATACATGTTTAAAATCATTGACAAAAATTAAGAAAGTCTTTGATGTCGCCGGTCGTCGTTTTTTTTTTTTTTTTTTTTTTTTTTAAGGAGACAGAGACTGTTCACACTTGGTAATCTCGTATGTCTTCAATAAAGGTCACTGTAATATATTTCAGAGTTATTGTCTGAATCCTGATATACATGGTAAAAGGTACAAATACCCTAAGTTTGGTCCATGAGTGTAAACCTAAGGAAAACAGACAATTTATAAGAAAAATAGTCAGAAAGGAATACATTGATAAAAGGATTTTTATGGACCAATTACAAGGTCGACGGTGGCGCTCGAGTGGCGAAAATTGGAACTAAAACTGACTTATTATTTTTATGTCATTTTAAAGTAGTTTTACGTGTTTAAGGGTTGATAATTATTAATTATAAATAAAATATTGATTAATAATTGAAAATATTAAACCACACGTAAATATGCAAATACAATTTTAGTTCCAACTTTTGCCACTCGAGCGCCACCGTCGAGCTGACATTGGGCCTATAAAGCTAACTAAAATGAAAGTTCTTTTGTGATGTTTGTAAATTGTTTTATTAAAAACTTTAAAGTCTCGAACATATACAATAATTTTTATTTTATATTTTTTCCGGCTTTTTTTTTTTCTAAATATAGAGAGAGTTATTGCTGCTCCATACATAATTCATGCCTATAACACATCCTAAAATGTAAAAGTTTCCCATTTCACCAAGACGAACTTTAGAAAAATGTTCAAAATATATTTTGAATATATATTCTAGCCCTTTTTATAAATATATATTATATAAGTTATACACTTCAATCTCTATAGATATATTTTTTTGTCAGGGAACACGATAAATCGACGTTTAGTATATTTTAGTCCTGCTAGATGGCGCTCTTCCATCTAAAAAGCTCATGTGAACGTGCTCAGAATATACCTTTTTTGATTCTAATATATTTTTGTATAATAAAACGATATATATATATTGGCAATTTAATATTAAATAAAATGTTTATTTTATTTTTGATCCAAAATATGCTATTCAATTAATATATATATATATTTTATTATTTTTATTTTGACACAAACGAGTTATCCCCTCTCGTGTTATTTCCTTTTTATGTATATATATTTACTAGCCGAATGGCCCGGACAACGCCCGGGTTTTACCCGATTAAATGCTTTTATTCAAATACTATTCGTTACAATTATAAATTGGCGCCGTGAATGTCATTTTTGTATAATATATAAATGAGTTTTTAAAATTGTAAAAAAAAAAAATGCCTCGGCCGGGAATCGAACCCGCCACTGACACCGATGGTTATGAGAAGTGGCCATATTTGGGTATTTATTCCATTCACAAAAGCAAACGGTGACAGAATTGATTATTAAGAATTGTTGCTTGATGACTCTGATAACTGTATATATTAATATTTAACGAATGAAAACATTCGCATTTTAATGTTTTCATTTGTTATATAGAGATGGCGCGGAATATTATTACAAATTTACATATAACTATTTAAGGCTATGGAGGAATGGTACAAATTGCCGATTATAATCCCGCGGGATCGAATCCCGCCTTGAGCACTTTTTTTTAAAGAAAAAAAATATATTTCAACGGCTCTCGATTCTTGCAAAAGTCTAGCTTCACAAAGAGTACAAGTAACCAAACGGAACTCTGACACCTTAAAGTACAAAAGTAAAACTTCTTTCTACATATGTAGACATGATGCATTATCACGTCATCTGTTAACAGAATATAAACTATTTTTGATGCTTATTTTCTTTTTTGAATTAAAAATGAATCTTTACTGTCCTTGCTGCAATGATAAATTAATGGAAGGGCCTCCCAGCGGTTTCACCAGTTTAATCTACCAGACCGCCTATATACTATATATAGGTGTGTGTGTTTGTCTAGAAAGTAACTAAAAGTTGCTGATGGCTTGCGCCATCTGGAATAATTGATATTCAACGATTAGTTGATATTTATTCCGATAGATGGCGCAAGCCATCATCAACTTTTAGTTACACAATCAGGAGATGCCTTTCGCTTAATTTATCCAGCTGTTCCCAGTACAATCTTTCTTACCTTTGTACTATTTCTTCAGACACACACCTATATATATAATTATTTGTATTTATACTGTCTTCAAAGATTGTTTCCCAATTCTGTATTTGAAATGATTTTTCTGAGAGTTTATTTTCAAGTTTATATATATATTACAATTACGAATATTTTATTTCCAACGCGCTATATCCCGCAAGGGATACTTGCGCCAAACAAGGAGAAAAGTTTATTTACATAAGTTATTTACATTATTCAACGCATGAAAACATTAGAGATCCAGATTATGTAGAAAGTTTAGAATGTATTTACAAAATGAATTGAACTTTGAATATGATTTTTTATCGGAAATCAAATCGTTAAGTTTATATATATATATATTGTAGCAAAGTATTTATTATATATATATATATATTATTAATTTTTAGATATTTTTATTATTTATATTTTGTTACTCTGAAAAATTCCCTCATTGCTCATCTTGTATCTTATAAACGTTAACTTTGTGCTTGTCCTAAATAAATTGCCGTGTCATCCTGAAGTTTGTCTTTCCTCATTTTCTACGTTACAATATATATTAAACATCACAATACAAAATGAATGGTAGAATGGTATAGTAGGTAAAACTGGCGAAACCGCTGGAAAGGTTCACCCCTGATGAGCCAGAGGCCCTCCCATTATTTTATTATTGTAGTAAGGGCAGCAGAAACTTATTTTATTTAAAAGGATCATATGCGTAAAAAAATAGTTCAAATATTTCATTGTTTCCTTTAAAATACTTAACATATGTAAAATAGTTTCTAATTTGAATATTTACTGATTTGCACGTTTTGTGCCAATATGCAGATATGTTTGAAATAAAGGCGATCATGAAAGAAAACGTTATTGAAAGATAGTCAATATATAATGTGTCAAATAAAATGGAGTAAAATTGATGTCACAATAGTAGTTTTTTCAATTTAAAACTATTATAGAAATGTTGCCAAATTTTTCTTGTGGTATCCTTCCAATTTTAAATGGTTAAAAATTCTCTGATGGGGAATTTTTAATAGAAAATAGATGATGATAAAAAATATACACGTTTATACTCATTAACAAAACATAAGGAAGTGAAAAATCTTAGATGTCGCAGTTCGTCTGTTTTTTTTTTTTATCAGACAGAGCAATTTAATTCACACTTGGTTATCTCGAGTGTCGTCAATAAAGGTCACTTTGTATCAAATACCTTAAGATTTATTGTCTGAATCCCGATATACTTAGGCTTAAACATAATGAGAAGGAATCCATTGAGAGAGAGAGATGAAAGTCTTTTTATGGACCAATTACTAGGTCGACGGTGGCGCTCGAGTGGCGAAAATTGGAACTAAAACTGAATTATTATTTTTGTCATTTTAAGTGGCGTTACATGTGTATGGGGTTTATAATATAATAAATAATAATAAATATTAATAACAAATCAAAAATATTCATTAAACCAAACGTAAATATGCAAACATAATTTTAGTTCCAACTTTTGCCACTCGAGCGCCACCGTCGAGCTGACATTGGGCCTATAAAGCTAACTTAAAATGAAAGGTCTTTTGTATTGTTTGTAAATTGTTTTTATTAAAAACTTTAAAGTCGCGAACATATACAATATTTTTAATTATTTTTATTTTCCGATTCATTTTTATGAAAATAATTATTGCTGCTCTGAATATAGCTCTATTCATGCCTATAACACATCCTAAAATGTAAAGTTTTCCCATTTGACCAAGACGTTATTTTTGAAAAATTTTAAAAAGATGTTTTGAATATATATTTAATCCCTTTTATAAATATATATTATATAATTATAAGTTACATATTATATCAAATATACGTTTTATTTCCTATATATATAAATTTTTGTATAATAAAAGATATTTTTATTATTTTATTTTTAACACAAACGTGTTATTTCCGCTCGTGATATTTGAATAATGTATATTTATATTATTACACATATTTGCATATAACTATTTGAGGCTGTGAGGGAAAAATTGCCGATTCAACAACGAACCGGGATCGAATCCCGCCTTGAGCTCTAAGTGCAGGCTGTTGGCCTTCGACATCGATTAATTTATATTTATTCCGATAGATGGCGAAATCTATCAACAACTTTAAATATCATGATCAAGAGATTGATCTCAATTTTACCACTAATCTCGTATATTTTCTCGCCTTTTTCTTTATGCATTCCAATTGTAAAAAAAAAAAAGAATTAATTTTGTTATAAAATTTTGAGAAAATATAGAATAAAAATAATGTATTACTAACGTTTTTATTTTGTATTTTCTTAAAATGTAATAATACCAAATCACACATAACTTTATTAAGACCACCGGTCTTATACCGATTCACCACAAGGAAGCATAGATGGAGCTCCTATACTCCAGGTAGCATAGAACTCAACAACAGCCTCCAGGTCCGACACAGTAGCCACACCGTGCATATGTCAAAGTTAGCGTATCAGTAAAAAGGCGAGTGTGGAATCAGCCGCATTTCTAGTCTTCACTCTCCTCATCCAAATAAACCACGAATAATACCAAATCCAGATAGTGTGTGACGGTGATAACGTTATCATACAAAAGAACTGAATCTATAAAGTACTTTAAATATTAGGTACTTTTGTTAAGGATGGTGACAGAGTTTTTACCGAAACATACTATTTATTTGGTCTTGTTTACCATGTGTTTCTAATCTGTAATCCAGATTGTACCTAATCTTTTCCATGAGGAGAATGATAGCGGGTCACTGAAATGTCAGAATTAAATAAATTATTGGTTGATGAAGCTATGTTTTTCCAAAATATACTTCCAGCCAACAACTGATCATTTCTGTATTTCCTCATTTCAATGTTCCAATCTCCCAAATATCTTGCCTATTTTCATTATAAAATATTCCTTAAAACTTTTTTTTAATCTGTTAATTGCTTTTCTCGAATACACACAATACTTTACAATTTGATTTCATTTAACTAAATTTGCATACCAACCCTTTGTACATATATCAATTGTGTTGATATATGTATTTTTAATATTTTATTCTAACTAACTTGCATACTAATTCTGTACATATTTAAAATATCTTTCTTTCTCTTCTTTAAAAAAATTGTTTATTTTTAAAGTGCAAGTGTCCCTTAGGGGGACATAGCGCTCTAAGTCGAAATAAAGAAATGTTCCAATCTCCCTAGTAGGACATAGCGCTCTAAGTCGAAATAAAGAAATGTTCCAATCTCCCTAGTAGGACATAGCGCTCTAAGTCGAAATAAAGAAATGTTCCAATCTCCCTAGTAGGACATAGCGCTCTAAGTCGAAATAAAGAAATGTTCCAATCTCCCTAGTAGGACATAGCGCTCTAAGTCGAAATAAAGAAATGTTCCAATCTCCCTAGTAGGACATAGCGCTCTAAGTCGAAATAAAGAAATATTCCAATCTCCCTAGTAGGACATAGCGCTCTAAGTCGACATAAAGAAATGTTCCAATCTCCCTAGTAGGACATAGCGCTCTAAGTCGACATAAAGAAATGTTCCAATCTCCCTAGTAGGACATAGCGCTCTAAGTCGACATAAAGAAATGTTCCAATCTCCCTAGTAGGACATAGTGCTCTAAGTCGAAATAAAGAAATGTTCCAATCTCCCTAGTAGGACATAGTGCTCTAAGTCGAAATAAAGAAATGTTCCAATCTCCCTAGTAGGACATAGTGCTCTAAGTCGAAATAAAGAAATGTTCCAATCTCCCTAGTAGGACATAGCGCTCTAAGTCGAAATAAAGAAATGTTCCAATCTCCCTAGTAGGACATAGCGCTCTAAGTCGAAATAAAGAAATGTTCCAATCTCCCTAGTAGGACATAGCGCTCTAAGTCGAAATAAAGAAATGTTCCAATCTCCCTAGTAGGACATAGCGCTCTAAGTCGAAATAAAGAAATGTTCCAATCTCCCTAGTAGGACATAGCGCTCTAAGTCGAAATAAAGAAATGTTCCAATCTCCCTAGTAGGACATAGCGCTCTAAGTCGAAATAAAGAAATGTTCCAATCTCCCTAGTAGGACATAGCGCTCTAAGTCGAAATAAAGAAATGTTCCAATCTCCCTAGTAGGACATAGCGCTCTAAGTCGAAATAAAGAAATGTTCCAATCTCCCTAGTAGGACATAGTGCTCTAAGTCGAAATAAAGAAATGTTCCAATCTCCCTAGTAGGACATAGCGCTCTAAGTCGAAATAAAGAAATGTTCCAATCTCCCTAGTAGGACATAGCGCTCTAAGTCGAAATAAAGAAATGTTCCAATCTCCCTAGTAGGACATAGCGCTCTAAGTCGAAATAAAGAAATGTTCCAATCTCCCTAGTAGGACATAGCGCTCTAAGTCGAAATAAAGAAATGTTCCAATCTCCCTAGTAGGACATAGTGCTCTAAGTCGAAATAAAGAAATGTTCCAATCTCCCTAGTAGGACATAGCGCTCTAAGTCGAAATAAAGAAATGTTCCAATCTCCCTAGTAGGACATAGCGCTCTAAGTCGAAATAAAGAAATGTTCCAATCTCCCTAGTAGGACATAGTGCTCTAAGTCGAAATAAAGAAATGTTCCAATCTCCCTAGTAGGATAGTTGAAGAGAAACCTGACAGCATATGTCTCAGATGTATCATGTACATTCCCTGTTTGGTCCATGGTAAGAACTACTTCTACAAATCTTGGGAGCATATCCATAGTAAAGCTTAGTTTGATGTTTAGACGTCGGTTTTTCTTGTTAGCACCTTTCCAGAGAGTTGATACATTGTAGGTTGGTCTCCTCGGATTTATTATTGGTTTTTTATTATATTCAATCAATGCATAACAAATACGTTTTAATTTAATAAAACTTTATTTATCATTTAGATACAAACATACATATGTAAAACTAAAATAAGAAGAAGAATAACAACCATTGATGATGATAACTATATTTATAAAAATCTATTGATAAAATATTCTGTGATATATCTTAAATTCAACAAATGCCCCCGTAAGATTTAGCTGAATATTTTACCATGGTTTTAAAATTTATAAGTATAGACAGGTAACTAAGGTAGTAGTTGGAATGGCCGAGCATTGCGTCATAACAATGACGTCATCTAGATGGCGGCGACATCCCCATTTATTTGTTTACAACTTTTAGGTATTGTTAAGCCTAAATATTTGAATAAAGCAATATTTGACAAAAGATATAAAATCAAGTATTTAAACTAATAATATTACAATTTAATTTGAAACATATGATTAAATGAAGTCAACAATCTGTTAACACTTCATATGAATATAGTAAAATATGCCTTATATTATTCAAGTTACAATAACCTTTAGTTATAGGCTAATATTTTCAAATTTTATTAAAGTTCAGTAGTTAAAGTTATGAGATAATATTGCAACAATTTAAAAAATAATGAAATTTCCCTTTACTTAAGGGTTTTGTTAAGATGTCAGCAACATTTTGATCAGTATTTATATACATAATATCAAAGCTATTATATACACATAAGTTGGTATTTAAAAAAATTGATGGTTCTAATCAAGTGGTTAGATTTATTGCTAGTTTGTCCAGATTTTATCAAAGTAATTCCTGATTGATTATCACAAAATATTGTTGGCTTACAATTTTTGCCAGTTAATTCTTCAATCAGATATCGTATGTAAATACTTGTCTTTACACCCAGTGTAAAAGCATAAAGTTCAGAATCTGTAGTTGAGAGACAAACATTTGGCAAGCTTTTACATGACCAAGAAATAAGATTATTTCCAAATTTAAAGGCTATACCTCCAAATGAACATTTAAAATTCTTTGAATTCCAACTTGCATCTGTAAAGCCTTCTAGCTTGGTGTCACCCACAGTATAAACTAAACCTAATTTTTTTGTGAATTGTAAATATCTTAATACTCTTTTGGCAGCATTCCAGTGAATTTCTCTAGGATCTGTATTGTATTTACTTAAAACAGTAACAGAAAATGCTATATCTGCCCTAGATTTACATGCCAAATAAAGCAAACTACTAATAAGTTCTTGGTATTTATGCTGATCTATCTTTTTAGAACTGTGGAAATTTCCAAAATCTGTGTTAACATCCATTGGTGTAGAAACACCTTTGCAATCTTGCATATGGTATTTTTGTAATAATTTGTTAATATAGCCCTCTTGTTTTAGAGTTATTTTATTTTCATGCTGAGTAATCTCAAATCCTAAAATGGTAAAATTATCAGCATTTCTTTTTAATTTAAACTTTGATTCAATTTTGCCTATGGCCACATTTAATATATTGATATCTGAGTAAATTATTATCATGTCATCAACATATAGGCCTAAAATAAGATTAGAATTTCCAATTTTAAATTCAAATAAACATTTATCAGAATTAAATCTAGTAAACCCTATTTTAACCAAATGATCAGAAAAAGTATTGTACCATACCTTACTTGACTGTTTCAGCCCATACAATGCCTGGTTTAACTTACAGACAAGATTTTCATCAGTAGGCTGATATCCTTGAGGTGGAAGTAGGTAAATGTCCTCATCTAATTTTCCATATAGGAATGCAGTCTGTACATCACAGTGTATTAAGCTCCAACCCTGTAACACACAATATGCTAAAAGTGTTCTAAAGCTGTCACTTTTCATCACAGGTGAGCAGATATTCTGGAAGTAGGTTCCATCCTTTTGGCAGCATCCAAGAGCCACAAGTCTTGCTTTGAAGATAGTTTGTCCTGTTGATGGATCAACCTTTGATGAATATACCCATTTAGATTTTATGGGTTTTACCCCTTTAGGTAGATAAACATGGTCCCAAACTTGATGTTCTTGTAGAGAATTCATTTCCCTTTGCATGGCCTCAATCCAATATTCTGGATTTTTGCTATTAATGGCCTCTTCATATGAGTTGGGTATAGGAATTTCATCCAAGGCAAAAAGGTTGTGTTCTGTAGGATCAAATGTTGGATCAAGTCTTGAATCATCTGATAATTCTTCTTCATCTGAAGAAAGCTCACAATAATATTTATTTCTTGCACTTGGCCTGAGGTAGGGAACAACATTATTTTGTTGTTGTTGTGTAGCTTCTTCAAGTTCTTGAATGTTGGACTCTTCTGATGGTTTATTTTCTGAATCATAATCAAAATTTTCTTCTGGAAACTTAAAGATGCAATAGTCCTGTACTTCATTTTGATCACTCTTTAGTAATGATACTCCTTTTTTATTTTCTATAAATTTTACATCTCTTGATTCAACTATTGAATAAGTGTTTGGGTTAAAAATTCTATATGCCTTTCTGTTTGATGAGTAGCCCATGAATATACCTGAATGTGTAATCATGTCAAATTTTGCTCTTTTTTCTTTTGGTATCCAAAATTCAGCAATACAACCAAATGTTCTTAGATGTGCCACTGTAGGCTTTTTACCTGTAAAGAGTTCTTCAGGTGTTATTTTCAAATTATGTTTGTTTGGTGTTCTATTTTTAGTATAAACAAAGTTATGCATGGCTTCTGCCCAAAATTTGGTGGGAAGCTCTGATTCTACAAGTAGTGTTCTTGTTCCATTTATGATGCTTCTATTAGCCCTTTCTGCTATGCCATTTTGCGGTGGAGTGTAAATAGTTGTTTTTTGGTGTATAATGCCTTTATTTTTCAGATAATTCTCAAATTCTTGATTTACAAATTCAAGCCCATTATCACTTCTTATGCATTTAGCTCTTTTATTCAATAGGTTTTCAGTACTTTCTAAAAATTCTTTGAATATTTCTAAAGTATCAGATTTTGAATGTAAAAATTTAACAAATATTTTTCTTGAAAAATCATCTACTATAGTTAAAACATATTTTGCAGATCCAATTGAGAGTTGTTTGATTGGACCTATCAAATCCAAATGTAGTAGCTCAAGTGGCTGGTTTGATTGATTTTCAGTAACTGTCTTAAAGGGTTTTCTTGAATACTTTCCTTTTATACAGCTGATGCAATTTTCCATTGATTTCTGTTCATTGTAGTCAAATTTATAAACTAATTGATTCTTTTTCATTATTTCCATGTATTGATCATTTATATGTCCAAGTCTTTTGTGCCACACCTCCCATGGGATATTAGTTACTTTGAAAGTGATATCTATTTTATTATTATTTCCTTTTATAAAATATAGGTCTCCTACTTTGTTTGCTGTAATTATAGTATATCCAGCTTGATCAATAATATGTCCTCCTTTTTGATCAAAAATCACTTTGTTATTTTCTTGTACAAGTTTGTTTACGGAAATCAAATTATCAGTTAAACTAGGGACATGTAAAACATTATTTAGTATTAAAAAATGATTCACACCATTTAGTTTCACATTTCCTATGTAATTTGATTTGGTGTAGCTCCCATCAGCTAGAACAATTTTTCTTTCATCAGGTTGAATGTCTTTCATTTGCTCAAGAGAGGATGTCATATGACAAGTTGCTCCACTGTCTAGAATCCAACCTTGATATTTATCTTCCTTTATCTCCTCTTCTTTACTGATTGTGGTAAATGTCTGTTCTTCTTTTACTTTAGCAGCTGTAGCTCTGGGCACATTTTGTCTTGTTTTCCAAGAATGTGTGTTTGATTGTGGTCCATTGTTCTTTCTTGTGGAATTTTCTCCTTTGTTTTTTGGGTTGTACCAACAATCATTTGCTTTATGTCCATATTTACTGCATATGAAGCATTGAATCTTCCTTTTAGGTCTTGTATTTTCAAATGTTGTATTCCTATTAAAGTGCACATTTTCTTTAGTGAACATTTTATATGCATTAGGATTTTCTTCTTTTTCCTGAAATTTGTATCTCTCTAGATAAAGTTGTACAATTCTTCTTATGTCTAGAATTCCTGGATCACTAATGCTGCTCAATTGCATCACTATGATATTGTATTTTGTTGGTAAAGCCTTTATAAATGCATCTACAAATTCCTCTTCTTCAATACTGTTTCCCAATATCCTTGCAGTTTCTAGTAATTTTTCTGATCTAAGTAAGAACTGATTTAAATTTTCATCCTTTTTCATCTGCATTCTGAAGAGGTTATTTTTAGCCTCAATTTTTTGTTTTTTTATATCTCCTTCATATCTTCTATGAATTGAGTTCCAAATGTCTTTTGTAGTTTTGCAATTCAAAATTAAACTTACTTGACTATCATTCATTGCACTAGTCATTATTCCTTTTGCTTGGGCATCCTTGATACTCCAATCTGTCTTATCATCTAATTGTGGCGGGTCTTCATATAAATACCTTTTTAATCCCTTTCCTTCAAGGAAGGCTTCTATTCTGAATTTCCAGCTATGGAAATTTTCTCCATTAAATTCAGGAATTCTTATATTTTCCGCCATTTTGAATGTTCTTATTTTAATTACGTACCGCTTTAGATTTCAGGAAAATATTTTATTTACTTACTTTTATCAACCACGGTCTGCTACCAATTATTGGTTTTTTATTATATTCAATCAATGCATAACAAATACGTTTTAATTTAATAAAACTTTATTTATCATTTAGATACAAACATACATATGTAAAACTAAAATAAGAAGAAGAATAACAACCATTGATGATGATAACTATATTTATAAAATTTATTGATAAAATATTCTGTGATATATCTTAAATTCAACATTTATATTAATCTACTATTTGGCTGATGGCAATTTTGAGGAATTCTCGGTGAAAGACAACTATAAACATATGCTTTGAAAATGGGAGAAATATTTTATAAATATATATAAATATATTATGATGCATTAGCGCGCCATCTGTTATGAAAATTCGAAACTATTTTAGACGCGTATGATTCTTTTAAAAATAAAACAATTTCTACTGCCCTTACTGCAATGGAAAAATTAATGGGAGGGTCTGGCTCATTTGCACACAATTTCTACAATTAACAATTATTAACTAAACCTATTCGTTATCAATTAGTAACTAATTGGCCCAGTATTTGCCATCGCAGTGAGGGTAGTAGGAAATCTTTTGAACTAAGGTTACATTTCGCCTTAAATAGTTTTATTTTTAACACAGAGATGGCGCTGTAATGGTCTTATATGCAAAAGTGTATTGTGTAATGTAATCACGCCAGTATGTAAATATGTTGTCCACAATAACACGAGACATCATGATCATAGAAGTTTATTGTTCTATGTAGAGCTAATATATTGAAACAAATATTTTACATATTTGGGAAGGAGGAGGTACAGCTAAGTTGGATATAGAAGCTGACGTGGTCCTCCTTCTGAAGTGGGGAGATCTGGAACATTCTGTTGTTAGAGTTGGTTATCTTTGACGGCCTAGCTAGATAACTACATAGCGACTTCAGGGGAAATATATATAGAAATATCTAATGTTGGTGACAAGGTATCCTTTAGGTAGAGGTGTCCTCTTACTGAAGACTTGCTACAACTACCTCTCTGTAGAGGACATCACCTAGTTGCAGAGCCAAAGTGTCCTATAGAAAGGGAAGTCCTCATCTTATCTGAAAGTTGCTAATCAGTAAAAATGGTAATTTTGACAATGAAAACTTTTCTTTGTTGAGAGATGTCTTCAGGAGAGAGTGTTCCTATGTGCTACTGAATAACTAACGATTTGTTGATATTTATTCCGACAGATGGCGCAAGGCATCAACAAATTTCAGTTACACGATCAAAGGATGCATTTTTATTAATATACAACAGTAGTTTTTATTTTTTAAAAGAAAACTTCGGGCTGAGTTGTTTCATTTCTTATACACAGATAAAACCTAATGTTTGATACTAATGTCTTTGCACATTCCGAAATTTTGAACAGGGTAAGTTATTTATTTTTCCTCTCTATAAAAAAAAAAGAGGTGGAGGAATTTAACAAATTGATTATAATATTACCGTTAGTTTACGGAACGCCTCCTCCTTCTCCGCCTCCTTTTACTGGGGTCAGCTATGCAACACATTTACGTTATTTACATATTATAGGGCGTGTAGATATGTAAATGAGGGGTGTTTTAGTGTCTAGGTGTAATGACTAGGTTTATTGTATCCTCTAATATAATTAAATGGTTTCTATAGATGATTAGACACTAAACTACTATGTAATTACAATATTTATACAAATGTACTTACACTCATGGACAAAACTTAAGGAAGTTGTACCTTTTACCATGTATATCGGGATTCAGACAATAACTCTAAAAGATATTACAGTGACCTTTATTGAAGACACGAGATAACCAAGTGTGAACAGCCTCGGTCTCCTTCAAAGACCTTAAAGAATCTCTACTTTCTTATGTTTTGTCCATGATTACGGCTTTGTAGTGATATGTACAATAACTATAAATACAATGTACTTGGCTACAGGAGTACCACTACATAGGATATTATTGGTTTTAGGTCTGTAAACGAGTGGTACGAACCGTCGACAGCCAATACACGGGATCGTTTCCCGCAATGGGTACTTTTTCTGAAGACAAATAATTGTCTCAATGCCCACTAATTTTGGTGAAATTCCAACCCCAACAATAGGTGCAAGTAACTAAACGGGGCTCTGACACATTTATAAGTGCAAAATTCGAACGGCTTTCTACATATGTAGACATCGTGCACTTACAGTAAAAACAGTCGCTTACTAAATTTTTATGTTTATCATGGTCTGCACCATGTGTATTTTGAAATTCTCATAATCCCATATTTTTCATAACGATTTAAAAAATCTACAAAAGTTTCATCTTTTTTGTAACTTTACATTGTGGTGTGTAGAGTTCGCATAGAGCGAATGGTGTACGCCGGAGAAATAAATTGGGGTATACGTGTTTTATTACTATATATATGTACAAAAAATGAGAAAAAATATAAAAATAATCATATATATAATGTTTTTCTTACAATTAACAATGGGTAAACATTACCAATAAAGCGCTATGGATAAAATGCCCAATGTTAAAATGTTGTTTCCTCGCATCAATTATGTGAAATGTTGTTAAGGAATGTGTTATTTACCATCTCCAGCTCTATGTGTATGGGCTGCACAACACATCACCTCTGTTATATTCCACGCCGATATGTAAATATATATATAGATATATGCAAATATGTTAAAATATATCATATATATATATACTATTATATATACAATATTTTTTTCATCATTTTGGAACCTGGAAATACGTATTTGCATATTTCAATGGCTTCATATAATTTTTTATATTTTCTTTTTTTTTTTTTCAATGAACTATATTCAAATGTTGAAGCCACGAAAGTTGAATAAACAATATTTTCGAGAGGTAACTTATTGAAAATGAAGACATCATGAATTTATATCGATACAATATTTTTAAAGGTACCCCTTTTGATACATAAATATATTAAATTATAAAACTAATTTAGAGGCGTAATATTCTTTTTTTTTTTTTAATAAAACAATTTCTACTGTCCTTACTGCGATGGAAAAATTAAATTAAATAATTTTTCCATCGCAGTAAGGACAGTAGAAATTGTTTTATTTAAAAAAAAAAGAATATTACGTCTCTAAAATAGTTTTATAATTTGATAACAGATGGCGCTCTAGTACATCGTAATATATATATATTGATTTGACTAAAAAAGCATATATTGGATAGAAAAAAAATTACATAATAATAAATATTGGTAAAAATTATTTTTTTGATCCAAAACATACCTTTTTAAATAAAGATCTATTTTTAGATTGCTATCTATTTTCAAAACAAATTATATAATTTGATATTTCGAACTATATTTTTAAATATTCCTTAATGATTTCAACAGATTATTTTTCAAGGAATTATAAAGAGACAAATGGTTATTTTTTTTTAAATAGGCTCTATGGTGGGGGTATCTCTACGTTATGTAAATAAATAATACATTATGTTAACATTATGTGAAGTAAACTTATATGCATATGTGAAATTTGACAAATACTTACTACGATAATATTGCGGTGACTTGGATTCGTCATCTGTACAATATGGAAATGAGATTGTGTATGTATTTACATAAGTTATATGGAATAGTGAAACAATGTGAAAGCCAAAGTACGAATTCAGGATAGTAAAATTAATGAGAAAGTCATCTCCTGATTGGTAAACAATACATTTCTGATAGCTTGCACCATCTATCGGAATATTAGGCATTCTGCACCAAGCTAACGATAACTGATATATTTCTATTATATGTTGAAGATTAATAGTCAAGGTTAATTTATATTTTATAAGAAATTGCACTTTATATATTTAGATATCGTTAAAATCTTGAAAAATAAAAGATACGAAATTTTATGCTACTATAATTATTTTATTATTTTACAATTCTTGCATACATTATAAACAAAGTCTTCAATAATTATGATAAACATTCGATTCGTTTCGAATCAAAACAAAGTAATAATATATCACTGATATATTATCTTTAAACAAAACAGATCAGATCAATAATAAACCGTCATATTTCGACAGATGGCGCTAGCTATCAGCAACGTTCAGTTTACTGATATGGAGATACCTTTTTCTTATAATAGTTAAGGTATTTAGCTACAAATGTATTATTTTGTTAAATTATTCTATTGTGTTTTACGTCGTGTTTAGGTCATTTCACGGCAAAATGTTTTCTATACTCACCCTCGGGCTCTTCTTGGACAACTGCACATACAATAGGTAAATATGTAAATTGATCCAGGTAAAAAAAATATTTAAATTTACAATAATGGGCTTTTTATTAAGACACTTCGTATTAAATAGACTCATCTCGTTTTCCAAGAATAAAATTAAAACGAACAATGATAAAAGTATCAATAAATACACAGTCAATTATAGCTTCTATGTGTTACATACATGTTATATATGCAAATATATATATCACACTTACTTTCGGTGTAGACCTCCGTGTAGTATTCTACGTCCTCTGTTCACACAGTTGGTTTCACACATTTAGCTTCTATCATATTTACATATATATCCACATATATATATATTACATAGTTGCGGGTAGATGATATTCATATACCTTCTTAAAGAGGCACCCTTCCAAATAATTATACATCAGAATGGTGCATTATGTCTATCACCCTGGTAAAATACTTTTACTGGTGCTGATAGAAATGACCACCAACACCAGTTGTGGGTATTTCAGGCAAATATTTACATATATCCCTACATACATATATATATATATATATATGAAGAAATAGTACAAATGTGATATTGTACTGGGATAAGGTGTATAATTATGAAAAAGCCATCGGCAACTTTCAGTTGCACGATAAAGAGATGCCTCTTTTCATATACAGTGGTACCTCGACATACGAGTTTAATTCGTTCCGCAACCTTGCTCGTATCTTGATTTACTCGTATCTCGAAGCAAATTTCCCCATACGAACAATTGAACTACCATTAATCCGTTCCAACCTCCAAAATGTCACCCCAGTTATTTTTGTTACGTGGTTTTAAATAATAAAAACGTATTTATAAATATCAAATATTTATTGCACAAAAACAAAAAAGAGAATGTAAAGAAATAAATTAGATATACTCACTGGTCTTTGCCTTTTTCGCTACATTTTTCTCGCTTTCACCTGTAGGCCGTTTAGAAAAAAACATGTCCAAGGAGGTTTGTTTTCTTCCTCCCTCTCAGAATGTTCCGGAAATGAGTTAGGCAAGTGTCATTAAAAAGGTCAGATGCACGACCTGTTGCAACTTTTTTCTGGGTGTTTTTTTCCACGAACTGTGAAACTCTCTCCCACATTCCTAAGATCTCCTTTATCTCACTTGTAGAAATTTCACGTTTTAATTCAATACTCATCATCTTTTTCTTAGCACTTGACTTTTTACAAACTTTCTTCCGATCCATGGTTATAAAAATGAATGAACTAAAACTGTAAATGTAAACGCAACACAAAACGCGAACACAAAACACAAATTATCACAGCGGAAGCACGCTGCTAACTGATCGTGATGGCGCGACTGCGTGTTACTACCGAACCGAACTCGTATCTCGAATTTCGCTCGTAACTAAAAGCAAAAAATCACTTGCTCGTCGGCTCGTATCTCGAAAAACTCGTATGTTGGGGCGCTCGTATGTCGAAGTACCACTGTATATATATATTAAATGCTGAATAGAGGTCTGTCACTATTTACTGCCAAAACTACTGAATGAATCATTAGGAATGTCACATGAAGGGAGCGTAATATATATATAAACAGAAAGTCCATTCAAACCCTATGCAAATCAACCCAATACCAAATCGATGTACTACTGAAAC
>CP092882.1:1450520-1504237 GCA_030710605.1 Cordylochernes scorpioides
AGAATATGGTCGCATCAGCCTTTCTTATTTTTATTTATTTTCCCCACGTTTCACGGTGTCTCCATTCTTTTTTCAACCAATTGCCATCCAGCAAATATGATTTTCGATACCATAATAATTGATTTATATATTTTAATGTATAAAAATGATGGAAATAATGACAAATTAATTATATTCATTTAACAGCTATTGCTACCACCACTACCCAACTTTCAATAGAATTCGTATATTTGAATAATTAATATTGGTTAAAACACATTGTTGGGCAAACTTCCATTAGGGAAGAACTCAGGCGAAGCTATGAATCCCTGTCATGGCCAAGAGTAAAGATCCTCCATGATAGGAACGATCTTTTCTGAAGCAAATCAGACTTTCACAGTAGGTACTGCTGATTCTTATTTTCAACGTATTCCAATCTCATTAATCAACTTGGTACCCTCTATCGCTGAATATTATACGTATTTTTTTAATAATTATATTTTTATTCATTTCTCAGTATTAGGAATGTATATAAATAACTTTTATTTATTTATGCAAAAATAGAAAAGTAGAGTACTTATAATATCCAGAATCCCAATGCTGGAAGGTAAGCAAGTTGAAGGACAAACTAACATATTTACATACCGTTTTGTTCTACGTTTGTGTAGACTTCAGTGTAAGATTCTTGTTGCTGTTGCTTTGCAGTGTAGACTTTGGTGAAGGTTTTGGTGTAGGACTCTTGCTGCTGGTCATTATTGGTGTAGACTTTAGTAATGGGCTGTTGGTCTTTTTTGGTGTAGACTTCAGTTTTAGGCTGGACTTTCTCGGTGTAGACTTTAGTAATGGGCTGTTGGTCTTTCTTGGTGAAGGATTTGGTGTAGGTATAACGGTCCACGTCATTTTTGGTGTAGTCTTCAGTTTTGGGCTTGCCTTTCTCGGTGTAGACTTTAGAGGTTTGCTGTTGATCTTGTTGTCTCTTGGTGTAGACCTTGGTGTAGGACTCTTGTTGGTTCTGCGTCTCCGTGTACCTGCCCCCTAGACACAGCGTGCGTGTTAGATAACACGTGATCTCAATTAGCCAATTATCGTTGAGTTCATTAACCAAACTAGAAGTAATGGGTTTATTACAGCTCACTCTGGTTGCATTGAACAACGAAATACACTCATGGACAAAACTTGAGGAAGTTTTACCTGTTAGCATGTATATCGGGATTCAGACAATAACTCTGAAAGATACACTCAAGGACAAAACTTGAGGAAGTTGTACCTGTTAGCATATATATCGGGATTCAGACAATAACTCTGAAAGATACACTCCTGGACAAAACTTAAGGAAGTTGTACCTTTTAACATGTATATCGAGATTCAGACAATAACTCTGAAAGATACACTCCTGGACAAAACTTGAGGAAGTTGTACCTTTTAACATGTATATCGGGATTGAGACAATAACTCTGGAAAGAGTTTATACATAGAGACATTTATTGAAGACACACGAGAAAACCAAGTAGGAATAAAATTGACTCTGTCTCCTTAAAAAAAAACGACCGGCTACATCAAAGACTTTCCACTTCCTTAAGTTTTGTCCATGAGTGTATATATATGTTATCGCAGTAAGTGGAGTAGGAAGATGGTTTATTTATAAAAGAAAAAAACTTGCTGAAATGGTATAATTTATTGTTAATAGATGGCAAGCTATAGTGTCTTATGATGAAATAGGTTATCATGGAAGAGTATACAGAGAGTACATTTACGCTCGTGTATTCTGACTTAGAAGTTGGATTTTGTTGTGTATTTGCATACTTGGGATATTTGCAGAAATGCAAATATCCTCTTTGCATACTCGATTCTGACTGAATGCATAAATAGCGCTACAAGTTGTTAGCAGCGGTCAGTCAGTCCGTAGTGTAGCAATTCGCGTACTAATAAATTCTAAGAGAATGTAGTTGCCTGGTATTGAGCAACCCACACAGAGGCAACACAACAGATTTCATTTTTTATTTTATACCAACTTTGATGAGTTGTTCATGGTCTGTTTATACCAATGGTTCTCTTCGAGGGGACAAATCATTTAATGACGGTGAAGGAATTTACATATCAAGTTCTTTATTAATACAAAATATATTTATGATTATCTTTCTAACCTGAAAGGTTCAGGTTCCTAATATATATTATTGTTTCTCTTTTTAAAATTATTTTTCTTGTATAATATGTTTATAACTGTTTTTGTTTTTAAAAAAATGTAAATCGACGCAATTATCCCTAGCCGGGATATCACGTTTTGTGTATTGAAATGAAAAAAAAAATACAAAGTATTGAAGCAGATTCTTAGCAATTCTTGGCTGAAATTTGTGATAACAATGATGGTATATATACAGGGTGATCCAAAAGTCCCGCACAACTTTAAAAATTAATAACTCCGCGAATATTTGCGCTAGAGCAATGCGGTAAACACCATTGTGCTCAGGATGCAATGGGATTTTTTATGGCAAATAATGAAAAATTCGAAATTGATTTTAGTTACAACTTTATTCGCTAGATGGCGCCCTACCAGAATCAGCGATTCAGCGGCCAAATTGTTTGATAAATTGAAAAATATAACTGAACGACACGTATTTTTACTTTTTGAATACCAGGAAAGAACCCTAATAATATCAAATGATAAATTAATAAAACACCATTTCGCCAAAAGTTAGAAGAAATGGTTAACGATTTTTAAATACAATCTGAGATATGTAAAATAGGTATATGCAAATTAAAACATGTAGCAAAAAAAAAAAACCTGATATTTTAGATGCGGTTTGCTGGAATCCTCTCAGCTATTTATATTTCGAATATAATTTTTTTTTTTTTTTAAATTCAACTCTCTCTCAGTATCGATTATATTTATTTTAATTCATTGAAAAATATTTATCTATCTCTGATGATGTATTTTACTCTGGAATACCGTTGTTGTTTATGTCGTGTCCAATAAAGAGCCTCAGATTCTTTTGGTTTGGCCAACAAAAAATGTCCAATTTATATACACATATATTCTTACATAATGAGACTTTAAAGAATGCAAATAATCTTAATCTATTTACATACACAACACATCTCCCCCCTTAATAATACTCCAGTCGGTCTAGGGGTTTCCTGGCTCTCTGAGGTCTAGGACTGCGGACGGGCACTTGCACAGCGGCAGCCTCCGGTTTAGGAGTGCAAAAGGGCACATGCACAGCAACTGGCCCTGGTATAGGAGTGCAAGAGGGTACGTGCACAGAAACAGTCTCCTCCTTGTTTCCTGATGTAACCTCTGGAACCTCCTCTTCACTTTATTTCTGACTTCCACATACAGGCTTCTCTCCTGATGTTCGAGGAAGTATCAAATTTCTTGTCTCCACTTGTTTCTTTCTCACAGGTCGCAATTGATTGATATGCCTCTTATACACGACGCACTCCCAACTTATAAGGTAGTGACGGTAGCTCACCAAAATGGTACCTTTTTACCGTTTAGGTCCAGTTGCATAGTTGCGGAAATAAACCTCGCAACCTGTAGTAAACTTCTTACGGCCTCATGAAATACCTCTCGCGGATTTCCCATCTTGGTATTAAATTCGAGAATCTTGATCTTAAACTTCTCTTCATTAGCAGTTCCGCCGGGGAATTCCTTTATTACAGTTTGGGGGAATGCTCTATGAGCAAATAGGAAACTTTGTAGATTCGTCTCTAAATCATCCTTCCCATTATTCTTTCTCAAAAGGTTTTTAAACTCTTTTACATATCTCTCAGCTAAACCATTTGTACTAGGATTATACGGACTGTTCTTAGTGTGCCGTATACCATTCATTTTGGTAAATTGCTCGAATTCACCGGAGACAAACTGCCTTCCGTTATCTGCAACAAAAACTTAGGGCAATCCAATTCTGGCGAGAATTTCTCTAAGATGACTTATAATCGTTTTTCTGTTAATATCTTTGATGATAAAAATTTCTATCCACTTCCCATGAACGGACCCGCTAGATCAAGATGAAGTCGATGCCACGGTTTTTCGGGCCAAGTCCATTCCGAGATGGTAGCCGGGGGCATGTTTGCCGATTCTTGGCATACTCTACATTCTCTAGTTAACTCCTCGATGTTACTGTCTATGCCTGGCCACCAGAAAATACCGTCTGGCAATCATCTTCATCTTAACAATCCCCATGTGTATTTCATGCAAGTCATTTAAAATTAAAGATCTTAATTTTTGGGGAATTACCACTCTTTCACGCCATTGAAGACAACCAAACTCCAAACTTAATTCCTCATTGATCTTATAATGAGGAGCTAGTGGGTTTTCTCTCGGTACCCTTGTGAATTTCCACACAGTTGCCTTCTCTAACATTCCTTAATACTATAGACAGTATTTTATCTTGGGGCGTCTCATTAGTCACCTCCATAAAAGAGAACGGTACCTCATTCGACTTCCTAAGAAGAAGTACCTGGTCTTCATCAAGAGACTCCCTGACACTCAATTCTAAAGGAAGACGTGACAATGCGTCAACATTGGAATTATCACTAGTTTTTCGAAATTCCACAGTATAATTAAATGCAGCTAATTTTAAGGTCCATCTTTTAATTCTGAATGATGCACATATAGGAATTGGTTCATGAGGTGAAACTATATGAATTAAGGGTCGGTTGTCTGTGACCAATATAAAAATTTTCGTCCCAGTAAGTATTGGCTGAATTTCTCAACGCCAAAAGTTATGCTCAACGCTTTCTTTTCTAGTTGAGAGAAACGTTTTTCCGCTTCAGTTAATGTTCTAGAAGCAAAAGCTATAGGGCATTCTTCCTTTCCTAATTTCTATGACTCAGAATTACGCCTAGTCCATAGTCCATTAATAATGATTTACATTTTTAAAATAACACTCGATATCTTTTCGTCCAATTCCATCTACAATTTTTATTCAAAAGTTGATAGAATAGCGCTAAAATGTTTGCTATATTCTTTATGAATCTATAATAATAAATTAAGAGTCCTATGAAAGATCTCAATTGCGAAACATTCTTTAGGTTCAGGCGCCTCTATCACTGCTTTAATTTTATTTTCTAAGGGATGCAGTCCATATTTATCCATTTTAAACCCTAAATATTCCACCGATTTCTTTTTAAATTTACATTTATATCTGTTTAACTTTAAACCTTTTCTAGCAATCATCTAAACACTAGATCCAACTTTTGTTCATGATCTTCAAAGTCTTTTCCTGCAACCAAAATATCATCTATGTAGCAGGCCACACCTGGCAAATCAGAAAATAGGCCTTCCATAATCCTCTGAAATTTATTTGGTGCTACCACTACGTCATATGGTAGTCTTTTATAAGAAAACAACCTCTTTGTTGTGTTTATATCAACAACAGCTTTGGCTTCTTCCGCTAACATTACTTGTAAGTAAGCCTGTGATAGGTCCAGAGTCGAAAGTACGGTGCTTGTAGATAATTTTGAAAAGATCTCATCGATCGATGGAATGGGATACCTATCTAATTCTATTGCTTTATCAGCTGTACATCTAAAATCACCACATATCCTCACACTACCATCCTTTTTTGATGCCGGTACTATTGAAGTGGTCCAATATGCATGGACTATAGGTTATAAAATGCAAGAATTCACTAAACGATCAATTTCATTCTCTACTTTGTTTTTTGGAGAGAAAGGTAAAATTCTGGCCTTACAAAACACAGGAGTCACATCCTTTTTTAAATTAAAATTTATTCTAACATCCTCTAGACAGCCCAAATCTTTGTTAAACAAATCTGCATACCTATCCATCAAATTTTTATATATTTAAATATATTTCTATTATTTAAGATGAGTAATCCTTTCAATATATTATAATAACGAATAGAATCAAAAAGGATAAGTTACTTGAAATTGTTTCCAATATTCCTGTAGAAGGGCTGTTTACGCCCGAAAGCTCGAATCAATTTTACAAATAAAGAAACTTATCCTTTTTGATTCTATTCGTTATTATAATATTTCTATTATATTCATTATTTAAAATTTTAATGCTAAACAATATAGAATAATCAAGTTTCAACTGTTTAAGCCATTCTCTTCCTAATAAAATTACCTGGATTTTTTCATTTACAACTATTAATCGTAAATATTGGTTGGCTTCTTTTACAAAAACATTTCTTTGATCTATAATCTCTATTGATTTACCACAAAAGAATTTTAATCTTAATTTTGTTGGAGATAATCTTTTACCTTGCCAATAATTCTTATAAATATCTTTAGGTATTAACGTAACTGGACTTCCTGTATCTATTGTAAAGCACAAAGAATAATCATCTACTGTTAAATTTATTATGGCATCAGTTTCGCCCTGTACAGAATATATAGAGTCCTCTTGTACAAATTTACATCCCCACATTCTTTTACTAGCTTTGCAGACCCTACTTAAATGACCCAGTTTATTACATTTTAATACAAGTCTTTGTTCTATGAGGTAAAACAGATGCCACGTGTGAATGTCTTTCACCACATCTATAACACACTATTTTGCCTTTGCCACTTTGCCTGAAAGGCCTATACTGCGCCGTACTATTATTGTACTCACTTTTTTTATCCTTTCAATTCACAGGGGATATCTTGGCCACTAATTTATATTGTAATTCTCTTGTATTTATCTCCGCCATTTCGAACGAGATCGCCACTGCAAAAACTTTATCCAGGGTGACATCGTCGTCCTCTTGTAGTAGCTTCTTTTGCAGGATTTCCGATTTGATTCCAGCCACAAAACGGTCTCGCATCATGGTTCCCAACATATCGACGAAATTACAATTTATTGCCAAATGTTTCAATTCTCTAAGATATTCCGAAATTGATTCTCCTTCCTGTTGAATTCTCTTTAAAAATCTCCATCGCTGTGGTATCACTTTCTTCTTTGGATCCAAATGCAGCTTAATTCTTTGAATGATAGTATCATAGGGTTGATCCTTCATTAGATCAGGAAGAAAATGTCGTTTCCCTGCTTCAAAGTTTCAGAATCTGGTAGCGAGGTAAAAATCAGCACTTTAATCTCCTCCTTCAGATGCCAAAAAGAAAGCCTCAAATTTTTGTACAAAAAAATCAAAGTGTCTTCCACTGGGCTATAGCATCTAAAAGGTACTATTAACTTTGAACTTGTCATGCTGATCTTTTCTACTCCTTTGTTTTCTTGATCCAGATAGTTTAAAAGATGTAATCTTAACCCATTTTCCTATTTTTCCTCTCCATAATCCGAGAGTCAGATTTGTTTAAAAGATGTAGTTGTTATACTTGCATAGACGCCGTTTTCCTCAGCTTTTTACTGGCTCTGTAGATCGCGCATCCTCGTCGCCACTTTTGTTGTGTCGTAATTAGACGTACAAGAGCTCAAACTTGACCATGGCCAACAACAAATGTCCAATTTATATATACATATATTTTTACATAATGAGGCTTTAAATAATACAAATAATATTCATCTATTTACATAAACAACAGTTAATATATAGCGAGAAGAGTAGAGGACTGAGCACAGATCCCTGAGGTACACCAGCCCATGTTCTTCGGTCCTTGGAAAATGTTCCATTGACCCTAACATTTATCCTTCTTCCCCTTAAGAAGTCTGCAAACCAGAATAAGGTTTTTCCTCTTACTCCGATGTTGTGCAGCCTTTCAAATAATTTCTACACTCGAACAAAAGCTGAGGTCATATCCAGGAATACGGCCGTTGTCTTCTTTGGCGGTTTTTCCTAGAAATCTATTATTGATCGACAGAAGTAGAACAGTTTATCAGTTGTACAGTGTCTGGATCTTTAGGAAGTTTGGTAGAAGTTTATTTTATTATTGTTAGTGAGCCAGACTATGAGCCTAGAGTGGATAATTCATTCTGTTATTTTACAAAGTATGCTGGTAAGAGCAATTGGCCGAAGGTTCTTGCATTCCTTGGCATCTTTGTTTGGTTTCAGTATTGGCACTATAGTTGATATCTTCCAATTCTTTGGTAGTTTACCAGTTTGCCATGGAATCTTCAGTATTCGTAGGAGTTGATTTTTAGCTTCGTCTCCAAAGTGTTTAATCATTTGACCAAAGATTAGAGCATCTCCAGGTGACAGCTTGGATTTAACTCTCCTATTGATGAGTTTAGCTCATTCAGTGTGAAGTTTCTCGAGTAAATATCTTGTTGATGGTAATTTCTTGCTTGTTTAACTAGCCTGCTTACATTATTTTTTAGAGTCCTGCCTTCATTCGTATAGCTGAGTCTGGAAGTGCTTGAAAGATATTCAGCAATTATGTCAGCCATCTATTTGTTCGTTTTCGCTGTTCATATCACCTAGAGTATTGGAAGATTAGTCTGGTCTCAACCTGACTGCCAACAAATTTGCAGCTGGATGAACACTCTGATGGTTGATCAGGGTCTCTCCCTCGGTTTATATAAATTCTACAAGGCCGCAGTCAATGTCCGTTGGAGAACAATGGAAGCGCCGAATGTCGTGGTTTGCTTGGAGGAAGAAAACGAAGATTGAATGCGGCTGATTCAACACTAGCCCTCACAATGATATCCTAACCTTGACATATTTTAAACATTGGTACTTTAATTTAAATTTTTAATCATGTATGGTTCCTTTTGCTCTGTATGTTTATTTTTTGTATATATGGTTATATTTATTTTTTTTTCTTTCTTCTCACTTTTCTTTTTCCTTATTACTTCCTGCATTCTAGTTTTTACTTTCGAAATATCTTCCATTGCTAAATCCTGTAGAGGGGAATCATGTATAGGGCTGGATGCCCCAATAAAAAGGCTTGTGTGTGTGTGTATTGGAAGATTAGTGTTGGTTTTGATTGTTTTATAACACTAATTATATTCCAGTGATGGCTTTCCTTTTCTGGATCCATTTTTTCGCAGAATTCTGCCCATTTTTCTTGTTTGAATATCCAAATTTCTTGTTCGATTTTGTGACTAATTTCAATGAGTTCCTTTACGATTTCTCCTGTTTTATTTGTTTTATGGATGTTCCTTGATATTGTCTCTCTCTGCAATCATTGCCTCGATATTGTGGTCCTTCCAGTAAAGTATTCACAGGTCTTTACGTCTACCTCTAGGTATCGATACTTTTGCAGCTTTGGATATGTTCGAAGAGAAAATTTCCAATTTTTTGTCAATCGGTCTGTGATTTAATTCTTCGTTGCACAGTTCTTCAAGCTTTTCTGTGAATCTTTTTCCAGTGTTGTTTTATTCTGTTGGAAATTCTCAATTTTTAATTTTAGGGTTGTTAAAATTGGTCTGTGGTCACTGATTGCACTTTTCAGAATTTTCCATTGTGTTGTGGGCACCCACAAGATGTTGTAATTTACCGCTGTGATGTCTATTGCGGATTCTGTGCCTGTGAACTTGGATAAATAGGTGTTCTTTTCGTTATTTAACGGTGTAAGGTCGAGGTCTGTTAGCATGTCCTCAACCTGCTGACCTTTGTTATACTGGACAGGTGATCCCCAAGTTGGTCTTTCGGCGTTAAAATAACCAAGTATGATTGCGATATCCGAAGACGCTTCACTTAATGTCTCTATCAGGCCTGTATTGATGCTAGTATTATCGTAGTCATAAACATTTATGATTGGAATTGTTTTATCTGTAAGATAGATTTCTATTGCCTGAGCTTCTGTCGTGCTTTCTCTAGGCTTACTCTGATTATAGGCGATTTCCTTAAATTTGATTTCTAGAGTTTTAATCAAAACGGCAAGTCCTCCTCCGAATTTTCCCGGTCTGTCCATTCGTAGTGTTGTATAATATTTGATATTGAATCTCAGATTCTGATTCAATTTTGTCTCCTGAGGACAATTAATATGTACATTGTTGTCAAAGAGAAGACAAGTCAGCTCTTTATTTTCCTCTGGGTACCATTTATATTGAGTTGTAGTAGATTGAATTGTGTCCTCGTAGTAGATTTCTCATCATGAGCTCGAGCTGCAGCTCCTGACGCGGCGGTTACCCCGGACGCGGTAGCATTACTGGAGATAGCGGTAGTCAGCGGTAAAGAACCAATGAGTTGCTACTCTCTAAAGCGATTGATTGAAAGTTTTGAGAAAACTGGATCTCTGGAAGCAAAACCTCGGAGTGGAAGACCATCGACATGCAAGTCAGTGGCTGTTACGGTTTTGCAGAATGCTGAAGCTATTGAAACGTTATCCACGTATGGAGAAGTAAGTGCTAGACAAGTTTCTCGACAAACGGGGATTTCGTATGGAACAGTTTGGAGAGAACACACATTTAGAATTTTTCTATAAAAATATCCTAACAAAATTCAAAGTTTTCACGAGTTGAAAGTCAGCGATTTTGAGAAGCATCAAGAATTCGCTGCATGGGGTTTCCGGCAAATTGATATTGATGAAAACTGGCTGTCAAATGTTATAAGAACAGATGATGCTCACTTTTATCTAAAGGGAGAATTTAACATTCAAAACTGCCTCATTTAGGCAACAAAAAACCCTAGGATTTTTATAGAAATACCACTTCATCAGCACAGAGTTACAGTTTTGTGTGGGTTCACTTCTTTTAATATTGGGCCATTTTTCTTTGAAAAAATCAATGCAAGAACTTTTAAAACTGTTTTTGTAACTGGTGAACGTTATGTTCAACTTTTGAGAGAAAAGGTTATTCCCATATTGCAGGACAGACAAGCACTAAGCGAAATAACATTCATGCAAGATGGAGGACCTCCTCATATATTCCGCGGTGCCAAACAATTGCTGAAGGATACGTTCGGTGGAATTCGTTGATAAGTCGCCACTTTATATACCAGTGGCCTCCAATATCACCAGACTTGACGCCTTACAATTTCGGTTATGGGGGTACATTAAGTCGCGTTTTTATCGATGCCGGCCTACCACATTGGCCATGTTGAAGGCTTCTATCAGATGGCACGTTTTATAAATTTCAACTATTTAATTGTGACCATTCTGTCATCTATCGTCTGCAGGCGGTGTTTGAGAATGAAGGGCGCCACATTGAGCAAGGATTGTGACCTAATACAAGAGAGAAGGCAGTTACCTCATGTGTTATATTTTGCAGCTCTTCGTTTTGGGTTACGGGAATAATAAATGCTGTCCTCACATCTTGACTCTTTTTTTTTTCTGTAAACAGTAATATTTTTGTTTGTCATTTGCCCACATCTTATATTATGTCGGGCAGGCCAAAGTGTTATAACTTCTCGAATAACACTGGTATACACAATTTTACCCCTTATGTTTAGTTTATCGCTTTTCGCTCATTAGAAGAAATAGCGTAAGGAATAATCTCTGTATCTCCCCCCCCCCCCCCCCCCCCCCCCCCCCCCCAACTTTAGATATTTTGCGCAAAAAAATAATACAAAATGATTTTACTACCACGTTTTTCAACGCAAAAGGTCGATTTAAAAATGATTTTTTTGAGGGGATACATTTTCAAAATTATGTACAGTATAATAAACAGTGATAACATTTGACAAACCCATAGGATATTTGGAATAAAGTACGACAAATATATTTTGTCACTCCCCTCTATATTTCATTTTTGGATCATGACAAATATCCAGTTAAATAGTCAAGTGTCGACAATTAGTCAAGAAACTATACATTCCTTATAGCACGAAATCCTATTAGTAATGCCATCATAATTTTTGGTACTATATTAACATTTCAAAAATCGTGTATTGATATCAGTAGTTATTTTCAAACATTCAATTTATTTCACAAAACTCCATCTAAAATATAAATATTTTTTGCTACATGTTTTAATTTGCATATACCTATTTTACATATCTCAGTTTGTATTTAAAAATCGTTAACCAATTCTTCTAACTTTTGGCGAAATGGTGTTTTATTAATTCATCATTTGATATTATTAGGGTTCTTTCCTGGTATTCAAAAAGAAAAATATACGTGTCGTTCAGTTATATTTTTCAATTTATCAAACAATTTGGCCGCTGAATCTCTGATTCTGGTAGAGCGCCATCTAGCGAATAAAGTTGTAACTAAAATCAATTTCGAATTTTTCATTATTTGCCATAAAAAATCCCATTGCATCCTGAACACAATGGTGTTTACCGCATTGCTCTAGCGCAAATATTCGCGGAGTTATTAATTTTTAAAGTTGTGCGGGACTTTTGGATCACCCTGTATTTTAAACTTTATCTCTTATATCGAAAGTTGATTGTTTTCAGATTGAAAAAAATGGGGTTTTAGTTTGTAGATTTTGATGTTATTAATTTTGTAAATATTATCTTCAACTAAAAAACTATATTTCAAAGGTGACTTAAAACCTTTTCGATATTAATTCGCTATATTAAAGTCAATATATTTATGTCCGATATATTTATAGGAACCTTATAGTGTGTGTGTAAAAAGATTACGTGTATATAACACTTTATTTATTAAATATATTTACCTTTTCCTCCATTTCTATCATCATCTGAAACAGAAATTATTAAGTTATAAAAAATCATACATCTTTTTATTAAATAAATCCGTAGCAGACAGATATGTAAATAGATGAAATACTAGAAGTAATAACCTGAGGTAAGGTCTTCTGGAATTTATTTATTTTCATCATTCAATAGTATCATAGCGTTTTAACCATTTATACAAATTTTTCTTTATGTAGATAAATATTTGCATAGTATATATGACATAATGAAAATATGATTTTTATTATTCATAAAATAATTAAAACTCTATAATCACAGAGTTAAATTTTAAAATGAAAAGGAATCCTTAACAAAAGGAATATAACCTAAATTTATTTTTATTTGTAAATAGATAATAACATTGTTAGTTGTATGTATGCAAAAACTGTTTACTTTAAAAAATAATCAAAATAATAAATATTTTTTGGGACAAAAGTTATCATTCATTTTTACCATCCACGACTGCATGAATTGGTAACGTAAATAGAATATACGTCCTTTTTTATGACATATATATATATAAACTAGGCAAATATTATATATATATGGGGAGTTAAATCTTAGTCGAGGTGAAGTGACGAACGCAGGAGTTAAGAGCAAGGGCAAGGTAAAACGGGAAAAGAAATTTGAGCTCCAGCAGAAGCAACTCTGACGTATAAACTTTTTAATGTCAAATTCCTAATTATAAAATTCCCATCTCGTTTTGTTTCTATACTTCAAAATTGTAAATAAATATAAAATAGGATGCTCGGATCTAGTAGGGATAATATGGAAGCATCATACCTCCGCTGGAGCCGCGTCCTCTACCACCTGGAACATAGGACCGTTTAGGATATTTCACACACAGGCTGGACTGATGAGAAGGTTCTAAAAAGAATAAATGCGATTTATATAATATAAAGTTACGGGAGGATGGTATTCATGTACTAAAGTGGCATTTCTCACTTTATATATACATACATTCACAAAATTCATTTTTAAAAGAAAGGTGTCACTTTTAATACAATTTATATATTATAAAGTGCAACTATATTTTATGATATGACCATAGTTTCCTTCAAACCACTTTCAGAGATATTGCGGTGTATGTATAAACAGACGATACAATAGTTGGGAGTTCTAATAGACTGATCTGTAAGTAATCAGTTATCATAATTTGTGTGTGAATCTAGTTTATTGATCTACTATAGATATGCAAATACTTGTCATATATATATAGTAGAATTAAATATAATTTATATGAAAGATAGTTGTAAATTAATGATGATTAAAAACAAATTATAAAATATTACTATTTGGGTATCAAAAAGTTTTTTTTTTATGTAACAACATAGGGTTATAACAAGTTCATGCTGTTGCTTCGGCATTACGCGTCATTTAAGCAGAAAATATAAGAAAAAGGAAGAATTGAAGGTATTAGGGTAAGAAAAAGAGCAAAGACAGAACCATGTTATCTTTTTATAAAACATTTAAATTTAAAGTTATACTCTCAATTCGACATCAACATTTTCTATAACTTTCCTTAAATATCATAAAACCTTTATATATATATGTATAATCTCTGATAGAGGTCATTGTGAATATCTACAACTAAAAATATATATATGCTTTATGTAAATAAGATGTATTACAGCGCCATCTTTTATCAGAAATTTGAACTATTTTTGACGGTTTGTTTTTTAAATAAAACAATTTTATACTGCCCTTATTTTAAGAATAAAATAATGGGAGGGTTCACCACTGATGAGTCAGGCCCTTCCATTATTTTTACCATTTCATTAAAGGCAGTAGGAAGTTGTTTTATTGTATAAAGAAAACATAATCTTCAGTTCCTCTTGTGTAGGTCCTGGGTTAACTCTATTTCTCTAGTTTCATGTCTTTAAAACTTCCCTCTCCAATCCTTCAGTTCACATCTTCACGTTACTTTACCCTCCAGAACTGTGTCATAGAAACTTGTTTCACACAATATTTCCAGGTCTCATTTATGTATACTAATTTATTTTAATTATCTCTATTTGAATTATAAAATTCTTATATATTATTATTTTTACGTTATCATTAGTAAATATTATCGTATTTTAGGTATTTATATAGACCATAAATTTATATCGGGGGTCGGTGGAAGGCTGATTAAACCGTTTGGTTTTCGACCACTAGGACCCGGGTTCGATTCCCGCATTGGACACTTTTTTCTGTTTAAAAAAAAAAATGCTCCAATGGCCCCCGATTCTTGCAAAAGTCCAACCCCACCAGCGAGTGCAAGTAACCAAACCGGGCTCTGGCATTTGTAAGTGCAAAGTCGAACTGCTTTTCACATGTGTAGACATGTGGTGCGCTTACAGTAAAAAGCAGTCGCTAACTACCCACCATGATTATCATGGCCTGTACCACGTGTACTAGGGATAAGCAAAAAAAAAAATAAAATAAATTTATATCCGCTATTACAAGTATTATATATAGATTAAAATATAAATCTCAAGAGATATTTCTCTCAATATAGTAGAGATGAGCAATTATAACAAATATGGAACTTACTTCTGTTGGAGTCACTTCCTCTACCACCTGGAACATAGAAGGGTTTAGAACATATGTAAATTACCATCAAATATAATCATTAATCTCAACCTGAACGAACCCTGCAATAAAAAAGAGAACAAAATCATACTTAAAAAGAAAGGACTTGACACAATTGATTTATATGATCAGAGAAATTATTTATTAGCATACACAGATGGATCATCAGACCTTACCCTGAGTAATGGAGGGGCCGGAATTAACATAATACTCCAAGATGGAACACACATCAAAATCAAAGAAGGAGCAGGAAAGATTTCGTCAAACTTCACTTGTGAACTGACAGCTATCTGGAAAGCCCTCGATGTATGCCTGAACCAACCATCCCTGCATCAAGCAGAAAGAATCATAATATACCGTACAGCGACTCCAGATCCGCTCTAGAAGCAATTCAGAAGGGCAATACTAGAATCACGCAGAAAATACACTCATTACTTACCCAACTGAAAACATTGGAGAAGAACTGCATTCTACAATGGATTCCTGCCCATGTTGGGATCGAGGGTAATGAAATGGCAGATGAATTGGCAAAGGAAGCCAGAAAGCTGAGCCAAAGGAAAGAACAAATGTCAGTATTTGACGCTGATGCTTTGGCAAAATACAAGATAATCAAACAAAAATAAGAAAAGATCAAATATGTGAAATAAAATCTGAGAGAAAACTGACAAAAACTATAACAAGACTTAGAACAAAACACTATAAAGGAATGACAATACATCCAGATGGCACAAGAACTTATAAAGCATGCAACAACTGTCCTGGTGTGGAACTAACACCTACTCACATATTCTCATGCCCAGCAATGGCCGCAGCCTTGCAGAAAATTGACTTAGACCCAGAGCAGCAGCTTTACACACCCAAGATAGTGGATATTGCTGCTGCTGTGATGGAGATGCATGGAGACATCTGAGACTCTTCTTTGGACACGACAACAACAACAACAATATATATAGATTAAAATATAAATCTCAAGAGATATTTCTCTCAATATAGTAGAGATGAGCAATTATAACAAATATGGAACTTACTTCTGTTGGAGTCACTTCCTCTACCACCTGGAACATAGAAGGGTTTAGAATATATGTAAATATGTTGTTTCACACAGTTGTAAATCATTGGTGTTCGGGAGATAATTCTATTTACACTCATGGACAAAACTTAAGGATGTTTCATATTTTCATGTCACCGGGCATCTATTCTTTTTTCTTTTTTGAAGGATACAGAGGCAATTTAGTTCACACTTGGTTATCTAGTGTGTCTTCAATAAAGGTCAGTGCGATATCTTACAGAGTTATTGTCTGAATCCCGATATATACAGGATAAAAGGTACAACTTCCTTAGGTTTTGTCTATGAATGTATACACACAAGGTTATCTCGTGTGTCTTCAATAATGGTCACTGTAATATCTTTCAGAGTTATTGTCCAGATATACATGCTAAAAGGTTTCTCAAGTTTTGTCCATGAGTGTATAGGTATAATAAACATGAAACTTACTTCTGGAGCCACGGCCTCTACCACCTGGAACATAGGAGTGTTTAGAATACGACAAGAGTTTCCACACAAGCCAAATACATTCAAATATTGTGATGTAATAATATGATTGCATTAGCGGGCCATCCGTTATTATAAATTAAAACTATTTTGGACACGTACGATTTTCCATTTTACAATGAAGAGCAAAACCAATATCTCCAGATATTGACATAGACCCAGAGCAGCAGCTTTACACACTCGAGATAGTGGACATTGTGACTGCTGTGATAGAGATGCATGGAGACATCTGAGGCTCTTCATTGGACACGACAACAACAACAACAACGCGTACGATTCTTGTTAAAATTGCAGTAAGGAGGTGTAGAAATTGTTTAATATCGAAAAGAATCAAACACGTCCATAATAATTTCAATTTCTATTATTCAAATAAACATATTACATAAAATATTTTATGTAAATTCGACTTTATATTAAAATTGGCTAAAACGGAAAGTAATCGATCCAATGTTCTTGAAATAAGATACACTTGGGCTAGTAGATATTGTCACGTATATGAGCCTTCAAAACACCTACAACCTCCGCCAATAGATGGCGCTTTCGATTGTTTCCGATCTGACACTAGTTTGGGAATCGTCGACAGCTGTGGTCCTGTTTCCTCGGGCAAATTATTGTAAATATCCATTGTGATATGTGGTGTAACTCTCCTTGGATTTATATGAATTCTCTATCTGTGCATAAATATATATTATTGTGAACACACAAGAGAGTTTCCACTAAACTAACGTCCAATATTCAGTAAAATAATCAAAGAAATGAGAAAGGGACGCCATCTACAGGGCTCAATTAGAACTATATTTAAACTTACCTTCACCGCTCCTGTCACTTCCTTTACCACCTGAACACATTTAACACACGGCTATTAACACGTGTACTTAAATGATTCAATGTTTTTATTAATATTTATGTAAGGTCTTGGATTGTTTAATTATTTAGAAGCGGTCACCTAAAACCTAAGAGCCATCTATTGACAATCTCCGCTGACTAGTGGAATCGGGTCAGTGACAAAGCCACGATAGGGCCATTAGCCCGAAACAATAGTCTCCAGGTGGATGCTTCTCAGTTTGTCAAAGCTGGTGTCGTGTCTGTCACCGACCTTAGTCCGCTAGTTTGCGAAGACAGTCAATAGATGGCGCATAGGTTTTGCGTCTATTTTCCCCCGAATATACAAGAGGAAGCAAACAACATCTTTGAAATATATAAATCGAAAGTTATTGAAGGATCATGTAATAGTTTATATCATAGGGCCAGTATTCAAACAAAGACAACATTAACTACCTCCCTCTATGGCCATTATTTACATATTTACGGAAAAACGGTATTTTGTAAACCTATATATAAAAATAATTATTTACATATTTCCATTAGACTCACCGCGATTGCCACTCCAGCTGCTTCTTCCATTGCCTGAAAATAAAAAATAACATATTTAAATATGATTACAATTAGGTGAACACATATAACACACACACAGAATTACAGCTGCCCAATGGAGAGAGATGACTTTTTGTTAATTTACATATTATTAAATTACATATTGGAGCTGACGATTTAAGGATCAATACCCTCTCTCTATAAGTAAAATAGGGATATACTGAATACCAAGCGCAATAAAAGTCTCCATGGACGTGGGAGAATAAGGACTCTTCCAAAAACGTCATGGTCGAGTACAGTGGCATAAATTTTAAACCCACTCTCACTCTTCTATAAGACGCCAGAGTGTACTTCCACCCATTTATGGAACCCATATTCTCTCTATATGTAAATATGTATAGTATAGATTTTACATACTTCCATTGGAGCCTCGGCTTCTACCACCTGGAACATAGAGAATCTTAGTACAGGTAGTATATATTGGTGAAATATACATAAATCTATCAACAAAATTCACAGAAGCTGAGTTATCAAAGGCCAAAATACTATATTTAAAAAATATAAATTACATTTTGAATTTCTAATAGTGCACTGAATTAAGAAAAAAACCATCGAAATAGGTTAAAAATTGATAGAAGATATGCAACTATAAAAGTCCAGTATTTGAGACTTTCTCGTTTTTTATTTTAAAATTAGCTCTATTACACTAAGTACAGGCCATGACAATCATGAAACGTTTACTTCAACCTAAATATTTAACTATGCAAATAAAGAGAGTTATTTACATATTTCCGTTAAATATCAACTTACTGTGATCGCTGCTCTTTCCGCTACCTGGAAATCAAATAAGGAAATATTTTAATATGCTTAGTCATGTTTAAATTTATAAATTCAATTGCCATCTCTATATCGATCAAATTTATAACAATCATTTTTAGCCATATATATTTATTTTAACATATCTCTCTCATTAATATATTATCTCATCTTATATTATCTCTATCTTACAGTAATGTCTGTAGAGATAATATTTGATGATATACGTGAAAATAAACACATTGCCAAAAATAAATGTTACAAAAATTAAATTAAGCGAAAACATAGTGGAGATATTAACACAAAGCAATAACGCGCCATCTATACATATAAAATGAAAGGAATTTAAAGCACGAATGTTTTTTTTATACATAATACAAACTTCTACTGTCCTTACTGCGATGCCCTCCCAATATATTTTTTCATCGCAGTAAGGATAGTAGAAGTTTGTATTGTGTATAAAAGAAACATTCGTGCTTTTAAATCCTTCTATTTTATATATATAGTAGAGATATGATAAATTAAATAAATAGTAGATGATGAATAGTATAAATATGAAATTGTACTCGTGTCATGATAGTTGACGCCAACTTGAACCCTGGAACTGTACTTGTGCTTTCTTCAAGCCCTCTGGAACCAGTGTTGACTTAAACTGATACTTCCCTGTCAACTTGTCCTTCCCTGTCTCTGTTAATTATTCTCTTCGTCTCTCCTTGACGGTGTACATTTTGTTCAGTTAGAGCTTTGGCTGGAAAACGCTCCTACGAGCTGAGGGTGTTATCGGGGTAAAACAAAGTGTTTATAATCTTAAATATATTTTTAAATTATCTTTATATAAAATGACAATTATAAAAGTATCAAGCCATTACAGTAGAACCTCCCTTTAGCAGATACCCTGCTAGCGGATACCTCTCCACAAAGGATAGTTTTTATTTGCAAAATTACCATTTTTACTATTTAGTAACTCTCTGGTAAGAGGATACCTCTCTCTAAAGGACACTTTGGCTCTGCATTTAGGTGTTGTCCTTTACAGGGAGGTAGTTCTACTGTATATATATCCAAGAATAAGGGGGAAAAATAAGAAAAACAAGGCTGCGTTTTTCTTTTATCAACTAGCTATTTCTCTATGTTATAAGTATTCATTTATTTTATATTTATACTCGTATACGCATTTTTTAAAATGCATATTTGAATTCTATTACCAAAAATTCAATAAAAACTGTTTGAATTATTTTAGCCAACACGAGCGAGTTTATAGCAGCCGAGACAATAGTCGCATGCGCCGTCAGTTGCACAACCTCAGAGAAAATTCATTTTTTCTTAATTTGCATACATAATTACATATTACAGTTAGAGGTGTTTAAGAAATATTACCCTCTTTCTATAAATAATATGGGTGTAATGAATACCCGGCAATAAAAAATAAATGAGGATATCCGTGGCTAAGTCTTTGGGTCTATTTTGACGGGAGAGAGGTTAAATTTATATATAAAAAAAAACTTGACGACCTTAACTACCCGTTTCTTGATTTTTCAGGATACCTGAATGACCAGTTTTTGGTCGTTGAGGTACAGCTTGCACCACGCTGATGAGGGCCAACAGCCCGAAACGCGTCCGTGGTTAGCTTTTCTTGATTAATCAAAAATGGGTATTTGGCCAATTCTGGAATAGTTTTAAAAAAATCAACAGAATAGTAGATATTTATTCCGACAGATGGCGCAAGCCATCAGAAACTTCAGTTGCACGATAAGGAGATGCCTTTTTCCTAATATATCCACCTTATCCAATTACAATTTCACATTGGTACTATTTTTTCACACATATTTAATTAAAAAGATATATATTGGATCAAAATATCATTTATTTTACCAATATTTCAGTTGGCGTACTTTCTGTTGAGGTTATTATGCGCTGAGTTTGTTGTTGACACACATTAATATGTTATAACACCTTGATAAAGGTTGGCGTTCAGCCAACTGAAATATTGGTAAAATAAATTATATTTTGATCCAATATATGTCTTTTAACTTAAAGATTTATTTATGGATTGCTCTATTTTCAAAACATATATATTTTTTCAAGTATTTTTAAAATGTAAATGACATATTATATTCAGGTCTAGTTACCTTTTCCGTGGTCGCATTCCTTTTTACCAGAACCTAAGAACACACAAAAACATTTCATATAAACTCCAGATACTACAGTGATAGTTTAGTTTGTAAAGAAAATTGAAACCAGACTTGTTTGTGAAGCGCCATATGAATGAAAAGATATTTTAACAGACCACATACTGCAATGATTACTCTATATCGTAGAGGCGGCTGTGGCAAAACTGCTAGGAGGGTTCTTCAGTGATGAGCCAGGCCCTCCCAATATTTATCATTTTGTGCAATATAAGATCTTTAAAAAATATTTTCACAATAATGTATGTATATATTATAAATAGAAAAGAGATTTTCTGCTTGAATTTAGATCATGTTGAGGATTATGTTATGGTAATTCAGTCGTGGTTAAATCTTGAAAGTATGATAATAAAAATAATTTTGATCAGTAATTTAATTGACCTAAAGGAATATTTTAAAGAACACATAATTTGATAAAAGTAATGCCTGGCTTAAAGCGAGTAGAATAAAAAACAAAATATTATTTACATAATGTACAAAGGTTTTGAGCCGGCCATTGGGATAAAACAACAACGAGTTTTTATAGGGAAAGAGTGACCTCTGGCGGTCGATTTAGCAGAATATTTGTATTTATATGAAATATAATTTTATATAGAATAATATTTTAATATAACAAATATATAAATTTTTGGTTAAAATATAAACCATTTAATGCATTTAACTAACATAGTATCCATTCTCCTCATTTAGAATGGTGGCCTATAGCACTTTGATATTCTACCTTTGGGTTGATTTATTTTATGTCTTATAATAAATACACTGATAAAACTGGAGGTTTCTTTGGTATACGAATTTTCAATTCTGATAATTGAAAAGTACAATACTTTTTATTTTAACTCCACATTAAGGTGTGTTCGGGATGTTTATTTCTACAGTTGAAAAATCTAAACACTTACCACCTTTTCCACCTATGTAAACACAAAATTAAAAACATTTTAAAACAGAATTATGAAAAAAACCAACAAATATATGAGCAATAACTACTACCTCCTAATCTAGATAAATGTCATGTTTCTCTACTTAGCGCCACCTCTCGCTGGAAATTGGAATAAATGGCAAACCTTAAAAAAGACGCCATCTATTGACCGTTTCCGCAAACTATCGGCCTCGAGTCGGTGACAAAGCCACAACACCAGCTTTGCCAAACTGACGGGAGAGGCGTCCTATGCAATTTCCTCCCGGCAAAATATCCATTTAAAATTAGAATTCCATCTACATATCTACATATAAGGCAATCATAAATGGCTGGATACTTCATTAATTTATACTCAACAGTCCTATATAATTTTCATTTTTTATTTTCCTAAATGCCCTATACCTTGTATTTCTTGTTATATGAATGCCGAGATCCTAAGAAAATCATTCTATTACTATATTGATAGATTAAACTGGCGAAACCGCTGGGAGGGTTCGCCACTGATTATCCATGCCTTCCTATTTTAATTTCTATCAATGCCTCATAAGATATTCAGGGAAAGTTTCTAATTATATAATTTTTCCGTAAATGTGAATATAATGACATTTGTGCGTGTTACAATATGTTGATATGGATTATTTACATAACTTTCCCAAACGTGATAATGATATTTTTAGTTAATACAAACTCGATGTATGTTTGTAAAAATGAGAGAGTGGCAGAAAGTTATTTCAAAATTTCTCCTGAATATGTATAATTCATGTATCTTTCTCTCTCTATAAAGACAACCCTTGTATATAAATTCCTTATATGTTTATAAACTTATGTTTAGAGAGCGGCTCATTGGACAACTCAACATAACACCAATTTATCATTCAACATTATAAGACAATAGTTAATCTTCCTATACGCTAATAAAAGAAAACCCACAAAACAAGGAGTAGTTTCATGTATTGTATTGTAGAAGGACCTATTGCCCTAAAAATTGAATAACCGTTCATAAATGAAAGAAACGTTTCGTCTTATAGATTTCTCTTCAATAAACTTATTGCAAATTCAGCGCCTCTTATTTACAATCCTGTATAAAACAAGATGTTGGTATCACTGTCTACTTTCAATATGAAAATATATGTTGTTAGAAGGTATGTATATATCAAGTTAGACGTTATTATATTTACCTTTGCCTCCTTTACATCCGCCATCTTGGTATCCGGGAAACAAACAGAAGATATTACTCATAACGTATCAAATCATCAGGGAGACATAAACGCATTGCCAGTAAATTTATTTGTGTAAATTATTATGTAAATACGTAGATATAGGAACCTATTCACATAAATATTCCATATATATATATATTGGAACTATTTGATTTATTTGCTATTTTTTTATTTATAACACGACAAGGTACAAAAATGTATTTATCTTCATTGTACTTTTACCTCAAGATATGCAACTTGGATTTCATTTTTCTTTGATATAAAGCGATCTCGTGCAAATAAGGTATTTAACATATTTAACATCATAAATATTTACTTTGCGCGCGCGCGCAGAGAGATAATACAATTTATAATGCTATCATTCAGCATTCTCACGCGCTTAATGTTTCTACAGGGTTATATTAAAATGGATAATTATTTACGGGTATGCAACTTTTTTTCTAATTGTCAATAAATATGGGACAAATAATAGCCTAATGTACTCACGGCCTCCGTGGCTATCACCGCTGTCTGCAATAAAAAACACAAAATTGATTAGAAAAAATCTGAAGAACAATATCTCAACAGGAAAATAGAAATATCATAACTGCTCTATCATCATCTTGAACGACAATATGGAATTCCATCTCCATCCAACATTCAGTTCGCCTGTGAAAGATAAAGAGTACAAAAGCTCATACGGGGGTTCTATCTATACTTACAGACGTACTACACAGCACTAGCCTAGTTAAAACTTGTGTAAATGCTATGCTATCTTTCTAACAGTTGTTCTTTATTGGCCTTATAACTTCTCCTTTATACATTTTTTCTCTCGTTTTATAAATTAGACTTAATTCTCACTTTGCATATAATCTCCTGAAGATTTGTGCATATTCCTCTGTGATCTACAATATATGCAACAAAATCATATTTTTGTCAGCGAATTTTGTCAGGTAAAATTGGCTCTGTCAAAGGACCGTGACGTTTTGCAAGACCGCCATTGAAAGAAACTGATCTCCCCTCCACATTTTTCCTCCTTGTAAAGAAGCTATACACGAAAGTCTTCATCTCTTTCATAATTGATTAATCTACTCTATGCGTGTGAATGAAAAATGTATATATTTATATATATATATAAATTATTTGAATATTTATTACAAAACACACGCTATATCCTATGTGGATATTTGCATGTAAATGTTTAAACCATTTTATGTACATAGTTTTTAAATATATATATACAAATTATTTATAGTTTTAGAGAGAGAGAGAGTGAAAGTTATTCAAATTTACATTTTAGAGCAATAAATTATACAAGAAACAAAGATTATTTACATACATATTATCAAAAGTCCAATATATATTTATAATTACAACCACTAAACCAGTGGCACAGATATACTAATTAAAACTAGAAATTTCAATTCTTAATGTAATTCAAGTCCACGGCATTTGAGATAGAGTCTACAAAACTTGTTAAATTTTCTATATTCTTCTTTACTGGAAACCTTTTGGCTTAAACTAGAATTGTTCATTTGACATTGTACTCTCAAATCAGCAACAAGTGGGCACCGGATTAAAATATGCTCAGGGTTGTGATCTTCTTGGTCACATAAGCAGATTGAATAATCAATTCTGCCAATTCTATATAAATATGTGCTAAAGTCTCCATGCCCCGTAAAAAATTGTATATTATAAAAGTTTGGTTGGATAAATTTGGGTAATCTTGAGTTTTCAAAAAATTATCTGAAATTATCATTTGAGTCTTCATAGTATTTTTGAATTTTTTCATTTATAAAGTTAGATATTATCATTCTTTTGGCTGGATCATTTCTATTATAATCTATTTCAACTTTAAGTATGTTTGACATAATGAAATCCGTAATTTTAGGTATTCTTGCGAGAACATGTGTACAATTCGAAGATGTTGTATTATAAGCATGTATACAGTGTTTAAGAATTTTATACTGTAGTGAATCTATTTTGTTTTTTGATCTCGTGTTTATGTATGGGTACCAGATTGTTGAACCATAAGTTATTGTGCTTCTAAATAAGGTCTTATATAATGTTAATAATCGCCTACTATCCAATCCCCACGATTTATTTGTTAAACCAAGAAGATATCCACTAGCTCTAGTTGTTTTTGCAATAACACTGTCGATGTGAGGCATAAAATCTAATTTGTTCTTGTTTCGGTGATTCTTGAAAGTTAATCCTAGTATTTTTAGGTTTTCAACTGGTTTGACAAGACTATCATGCAGGGTAATTACATACTTTTTGCAGTTGAATAAATATAAAATCTTTGTTTTCTGACTTGATATTTTAAGTTTGTTGTTTTCACACCACATATTTATTTTCCCTATTGATTATTCGTGATTATTCGTAAGAATATGTGAATTAAAATATATAAAATTGAAATATATGGAATACTTCTTGTCTATGTAAAATAACACCTACCATCGCTGGAATCTTTGGGAGTAGCTGCACACAACAGAAGAAAGTTAGAGGATGCAGTTATGCAATAATTTGCATAATTTGGAAAATGCAATAATTATAAATTGATGCGTATTAGTGATTTCCCCATCGGTGTTATACTGTTAATTCAATAAATATTATATGAATATATAAAAATAATTAATATTTGTGTTGGGCAAATAACAGAGCCATTTAGAGGGTTGAAAAGGAAATATTTAAAGCGTCATTTAAAACACGATTAATTGATGGGATATATTATATTCCTCCTCAATTCAAATGACTTTTTGTTAAGTTTTTTTTTTTTATGTGAAGAAATGGAATTGTTTGCTCGTTGTTCCTATATTAAAAAATTTATTCTCGTATCAATTTGCATAGTCTTTTTAAGCTACCCTATTTACATATCTATGATGATATGATGAATACTATAATCAGTGATGATGATACTCTGCTTATTTACACAATTATATTAATAATATTTATAACAACTTTATGAATACATAACACTTTTAACAACTTTCTTATAGCCACAATAAAATAAGACATATTCCAAATAAATAAATAGTGTGTGACGTTTCGGTAACAGTATTGTTACCATCACCAAACAAAAGAATAAATGAGAAAAAGTGCATCGAACGGGAATTTGTATGATGATGGTAACAATACTGTTACTGAAACGTCACACACTATTAATTTATTTGGATTATCCTGAAGGTAGAGGCTGCCTGGCCGGCATTCATATTTCTATGAAAAATAGACACTTCGGCCAGTTAGAGTTTTTTTTAATTTTTCTCAACGTTTCGACAAAAATCTTTGTCTTCGTCAGGAGAAGTAAATAAAAAATAAAGCATTTGGCAAGGCGTTAAAAATTGTTCTGAGGTTGCAAAGGCGCTCTCACGTGATTTGGATTAGGTCTTATTTTATTTTACCTATAATCTATAACCCAAATTGTGCTTTATGAACATTCTTACAGGTAATCATAAAAGTGTTTTTGATAAAGTTATAGATCAGGTTTAAATATAAAGACCTCTCTCAACATCAAATAATCGTTTCTAGAAGTCAACGAGAAACTTACTTCTAGAGGGTCCATTCTTGGTAGGTATTCTCTTTGTAGGTGTGGATTTGGTAGGTACTGGACAAAGAGAGGATATTAATCACACACCAAATTGATACATTCTATAGATAATACTTCTAGAGAAATTGAAGTCGATTATTCGGTCCGCTAGAAACTTGTTTACTTGTCCTATTGAGATATGGTTTTGTTTATATCGCAACTCAACTTTCTGATATGGTTTATGTACGTTAAAATCAACGCTTTGGGTATTGAAATCTAACTAAATATATTGCATTATTTGAAATATGCAATAATTATAAAATGATGTATTAATGATTTCCCATCGGTGTTTTACTTTCGGTATATACTCGGTGTTAATTTAATATCTGAATAAAACAATTAATATTTGTGTTAAAAATTATTTGTGTTTAGGCAAATATTCACTTGGGAAGAATCTGTATGAACTATAAGGTAACAAGACGAAATCCAAATAAATTGTGTGACGTTTCGGTAACAGCGTTGTTACCATCATCAGACAACGCTGTTACCGAAACGTTACACCCTATCAATTTATTTAGATTTGGTGTTATTACCTTGTAGGTCTAATCTATATTCCAAATTGTACCTTATCTACCTGTATGAAGTTATGACCATTCCGCTAGTACCTATGTAAGATACAGTACAATACATCGCTATATTTTGAAACTCGTAAGTACCGAATCACAGCCGTTCGAAGTTCCTTATATTAACATTTAGGGTCGTCATCTCTTCACCGAGTGCTGGAATGCGTCAAGAAACCCTAGTGAAGTTTTGAGACAGGGGAACATCCCGGCAATTATGTTAAATTATAATCTGTGTGGTTACACTCTCATTTAAATATATTTGTGAAATTTCTACATTACGTTTATCAAATTGTTTTTTTTAATGTTGTGGCGAGGAAATAATGTATTATTTAATTTAATTATTCAATGAAAATATTTGGAAACAGATTTAAAATTTTACATTTTCTAAATCATCATTTAGTTGCTTAGAGCTTGCTTGTTCAATATTCTCTAGCTGTAGATAGTTTGTTGTTGGTAATTGTCGACTGGTCGCGGTGACGTCATCAATAAATACGCTTACATCTCCAGATAAACAAAGAACTGATTTCTACGCTACAATATATTCCTTAAGCTCAATTAAAGCTATTTTTGATAACTTATTTTTATTAATATTATTCTGTTACCAGGATCGCAATATAACGTTCATGTATCAAGCAAATTATAAATAATATTCCAAAAATCATCAGAAAATCGTATTTCCTAATATATATATGTCATAAAAAAGATGTATTTTAGGTACGTTACCAATTCATTCATGCAGTCGTGGATTGCAGTGAAATGATAACTTTTATATTCAAAATTGTATTTTTTTTAATGAATATATTTTAAGAACAAAAAGTTTGCATACATATAATTTTATAAAAATAATCTAAGTATATACAAAAAACATCTTGGGTTGTACTCCTTTTGTTAAGGATTTTAAAGAATTAACTCTGTGTTAATTCTATGATTATTTAAATTATAATTATATTAATGAATAATAAAAATCATATTTTTATTATGTCATATATATATAATATAAATTGTTAGTTTATACATTGTTGGCCCAACATGATCAAAATATGGACATATCCTCTCAAGACGATTGTCACATTCAGTTTTATTTCTAATTTAAAAAGTGTTGTGATGTAATACTTACTTTTTGAGGTAGTAGTATCAGGTTTTTCTGTAATAAAACACAAAGTATTTAAAACATTTATTTATAGAATTTTGGCGTTGATTAGTAACTTTTTGTTGACTTTTCTTAGAATTATTAATGAAACTGATTCCAATAATTATTAATTAAACATTATATTTATTGATTTACAAGAGAGATAACAAAATATAAAAGGGAAACTAATATTAAACAAAGGAACTTTTTTTGTTTCGGTTAGCGCCTATTTACCTGTGAGCTTACACACACTCTGTGGTAACAATTAATTAATATATATATATACAACACTTTTAACCATACTTCAAACATCCCTAGCAAACTCTCAACAAGCACGTTGATACCAATCATAGTGTTATTGGTTGAAACAAAGTAAACTCCGCCATTGCCAATCCTAACTCTGGATGGAATAGAGCAAGTTACAACTTATTTATTCCCAGATCTTTTGTGCCTTGGGTTGAGGTCACCATCAACTTGGAATAATTTCTGTAAACCCGAGTTTAGATTTTTTGATAGTTTAGAGAAAAACCTTCAGAATTGATTTAAGAGAAATTTGAAAAAAAAACTATATATATTAAAAACTTGAATATTGAAATAAAAAAAGTATTCTATAGTTATTTTTATTAATGATTTGTTTTTGTAAATTAATATTATCTATATATAGAAAAACAAATTCTAGATGGAAATTTAAATCGTGCTATGTAGAAATTAAATAATTTCATAGAAAATATGAAATAGAGGAAAGAGAATTATAACAATCTCATAAACCACCGTGGTTCAGCTGGCTCGGCTGACAGTAGAAGACAGACTCCAGGAACTGAAGTACTGTACTCAAAGTTATAATTGGCTGTATACACGGCATCTGTGTTCCTCATGTCAGAGCCGGCTATTCAATATTGGAGCTAAGTCTGTGACCTGAGAAGTGCCCCCAGTCTTAACGATTACCTATCCCACTAGTAAAGCTCCATAGACATCTTTTCATAATGGAGAATATATAGGAAAGAAGAATAAAACGTCAATTGTTTAAACGCAAAGAGCAGATACCCTAGCAAAATAGATTTCAAGTACAAAAGGCTTTATAAAATTAGACGAAAATGATATTTTTTAAAAAAAGTAACTTATACCTGATATTTATAAAATGAGTATATAAGGATAGATCTAATCCAACCTACCTTTTTCCATCAATTCTTCCACAATCCGTTTTACTTCAGGGTAATCTGTAAACGCACAAATAATATATATCACATATATGTTAAAACTCAATATATTACTTTAAACTAAAATATAAACAATAGAAACATTTACTAGCCGAAGTTTCTTTTAATTCAAAGAACTATGAATGCCGGCCACACACGGAAACCATTTTACATATTTACATCTTATATCAGATAGGGCCAAGCTGGGTGTTGAACAGAAAACATCGATAGTTGTTGAACACAAAGAGAGAAAATGACATTAAAGAAATTTCACAATAATATAACGTCGCTATTTGAAAATGCTATAACCATATCTCATTCTTAGGTATATATGCATTTTTATTAGTTGTTCATACATACACCACAATAGTCCTGTTTTATTATAATATCTACATATCTCCTCAATCTAATGGCCCCTATTTACATATGGGAAGTTGTTGTTAATAATTCCTCCGGCACACACATATATAAATAAAAGACAGAAGGAAAAAAGAGTTTATTTTTTTCTATCAGAACAATACAAGCTTTCGGATGTAACAGTCCTTCGACAGGTATAATTGGGATGTTAAAACCGATGTTCGTGATAGAAAAAAGAAACCTTTCCTTCAGCGGGTTTTGTTTATAATCTTGGAAATGTTGAACTTACCTAAACCTTGGGTAGGCTCGTAGACATAGTAGATACCTGGACAGCAATTATATTGTTACATAGTGTATAATACGTGGTACATACTTGATGATTTTAAACTATATATCATTCTATGGCTAAACATTTTACATAATGTGTGGTTACGTCTTGTAGCGGACGCATTAGACAAACTTGTTGACCTCTCAGTAAATTATAGAGAACTCGGCTCGGTGACAAAACCACAACACGAGCTTTGGCAAATTCAGAATGCATCAGGGTTTCGGGTTAACAGCTCTCGTTAGTCAAAGGCAAGCTTATCGATTTCTTGAGATTCACAATGGAGTTTCATATAATCTTACAGAATTTTCTCCAAAGAAGTGTTTAGCTGGAGATTCAGATAGTGTTATGACTTTGTCGCCGACACAAGTCTGCTAGTTTTCTGAGACGGTCTATTCTATAAAAGGAGTTAAGTTTTTTAGCGTCCAGTTTGACGGGAGAGGTGCCTTTTTTACATATACAGCTCAATATTCTATTCGCGAAAATTCTTATATCTGTATTATATTGATTTATAAATATTTCTGTTGAGGTTTTATCTCATGATAATTCAATTTATAGAAATAAATTACACTCCATTACTCTTGTATAAGGGGGGAAAAGAAGGTATCTGATAATGACTATGAATACTTTTTTAAAATATGTTATAGGAAAATATGTAAAATCTGATATTTGCATATATAGATCGATTTGCATCAAAAGAGGCACCTCTCCCTTTAATTATACATTAGAACGATGACACTTTTGCACATCACCCTATTAAAAAAACTTTACTAGTGATAATAAAGAATAAGCCATAACACCAGTTTAGGAAAATACAGACAACAGCCAACAACCAGTATACCATGGTTTCAGGCTATGGCCCTCATCAGTACAGGGACGGCTTCGATTTCATAGGAGAAGGGTTATGAAATCGGTCGAATTTACCAACTTTATGTTATATATCAAACATAAAAAGGAATATAACCATGTACGTACCATATTTGCTTAATAAGAACCATATTTTAGTGCCCAAAACGTAATCTGAAAACACAACAATCGATTAGTGTTATATTAGAGGTTTTTCAATGTTCGATACATGCATATATACATATATGTGTGTATATGCATATATACATGTGTTGATAGAATAAATAAATTTGTAAAAAGCTAATAGAGTAAAGAATATTTTTATATGCAATTTATAATGAGGAATTTGTTTCGTAAACGATTTTTTAATATTCATTACTGATATTTAGAAACTATTTTCAAAAATAAAAGTTATCTTATTAAACTGATTCAACAATGATTATCATTTGATTTATAAAACACAATAATAAGTGTTAGTGAATCATTTTATAAATTATCACAGATTAAAATAAATTAATCTGCCACTAAATTAAATTGGTCCCACTGGTGCTTCATGTAACTTTCGCTAATTGTTATTGTAGATAGAAATATTTATCTGTGTAATAAATCATCTTTTATCAATAAATAGTTCTTTTGTGTTCGGTCTAAATGTTGAACGAATCCTCGTCTTTACTGTGAAACATAGTTTCGATGTTGTTATGCAAATTTAAGTGAATTAGCAAATGTTTTATGCAACTTGAAATGAATAAAAATAATGTAAAAAAAAAATGTATAAAGAAATTTCTAAACATATATTGTGTCTCTTACCATGGTATTCGACGATAACCTGTTTGTAGAATCGAATTCCTGGAAAACAAAGTTATAACATTATGATCCAACACGATGGCAAAATGTTTATATAAACATTTATAAATCTACTTATTCATACTAAATATTATTTTTATTGTGTGCTCACTTCGAGCCATGGATATATTACAACGTGAGGAGGGAAATTATTAACACTCAATTTGAAATATGATGATATTGAGAAATGTTATTTTATCTATTCTTTCAACATAAAACCCTGAAATTGTCCTCACATAGTCCTACATTTACGACCATACTTGTTTAGATGGTTCTTCACTAAATGTTGTAGTATTGGGAGGTAGTAGTTGGTATTTAGTTCCTACAGAAATGCGTTTGTCCATTACTTGAAAGTCACCAATCCTGGTCTTCCCCGTTGTTCTGATGTTGAACCTCCTATAGTTACCTGATAGGGGATGGAATTATGTGGTAGTCTTATATATTATACACCTGTGTATGTATATATGCCAGCAATATTTTATAGAAATATTAAATATGGAATATAAGATATTTCACTATTATGCTATCCGGCTTAGATAGATTTCCCGCTATCGACTCTTGTGGCGATGTCTTAATGTTTATGAGGTCTAAATCCGTTTGTTGGCCTCTCTAAGTAATCGTTATTTCCATTCAAATATACAGTAGACTCTCCTATAACGCGAGTTTTTACAACGCGATAAAAAAAATTGCGACAAATTTATTTATACAACGCGAAATTTTCGTATAACGCGTTATAAAATAAAATGCGGAAATTTCCTTATTGACAACTGTACAATACATTTGCATATAAAATAATATAACATTTAGTTTTGTTTTAGTATATAATTATTTTTCCTATATACATCATTTTATACAATACATTTTCACATGATATTTGTCACTAACAATTTACCCTAACAACATTCGCGTTATACAAGTTTTATTTCGTGCAACGCTAATTCCTATAACGCGATTTCATACAACACGGAACACATTAATCGCGTTATAGGAGAGTTTACTGTAGTGTATTGTTACATACTAATTTTATATTCTCATTGAAGTAATAAACTATCTACTAGTTCATTAGATATTCCATTACTGTAAGTTCTCACTAATTAATTCTCTCTAAGCTTTCTTGGTACAATTCCAGTCTGGTAAATAATCGAATTTGTCAGTTCATCTTTTTCTGGGTTTTTTTCTCTCTCATTTCCCTTCAACCATCCCTTGAATAATGTTTTCTCTAAGTATTCCCCATTTCTTCTGATGATGTGACTATGTCAGAATTGAAGCTTCAATGTGCGGAATCAGAATTTTCCGAACATTAGATCGGGCTAAGATGGGTTCGCTTTGTTTCTCTCCCTGAGGACAAATTTGGTCGTGTTCAAATCCGACATTTCAACTTGTATATACAAAGTGTATATAATGGTTAAATATATAAATATGGTTACTGTAAATTCTCATAATAACAGCCTACCTGATTAGCGGCTTCATTTGTAAAATTGAAAAATAATATGTACACAAATGACTCCAGAGACCATCTCCAGAAATTTTCATGTTTTGAGCAGATTCTGATAAAATTCTATTCTTGCCATCAACAAAGTTGAAAAATTTAGATTTCTACTGTAATCAAAGTTTATGTCCATAGTCTCCCTGAACACCTTCACCAATATTCTCTCTAAAGTACCGGCAGTACAATACTAAAGTAGTCTGGCAGATTAAACTGGCGAAACCGCTAGTGAATGGTTTCTTATAAAGTAAAGATTACTTACCATAATACAGCAGGGTGGTTTGGCTTCCTCTTAGAACTGTCTCTTTGCCTACAACACACACATATTTACATAGTACACAACGTTGTATACCGTTTAGGAGCATGTGAAAGATACTTAATTAGTTTTACGCCTCATTTGATAGCTCTAAACTCACTGTGAAAATACGACTATCTATAATTATTTTATTTAGGAACATTCATTTTTGATGGATCATCTTATGGGATGGGACTTTTTTTTTTTTTACAAAAGAAAACAATCGCTTCAATGAAGGGGCCCTCCATTTTTACTAAATATCATCCCCACTAGTGAAGGTCAATTATTTAATGGGAACTTTGGAAAACTTTCAAGTTTAAATGTCGAATTGCTCTCTACGTATGTAGACATGTGGTGTACTTACAGTGAACGCAATCCGTAACTACCTACCATAATTATCATTGCCTGTAACATGTATACTTAAGGCAAGTAAAACCACCAAATAGGTATTTTATTGGAATTCTCTAAATACAAACCATCAGAGAAATAACGTATTATAGAAAAAAACAATGATTTCATAAATCCTCTTTTAAAATTTCAAGAATTCGAAACTACCATTCGATGATAAATCATAAATTGATCTATCTGGGTCCAAGTAAGTTTGTTTAATGCTAATGTACAAGTGGTGAACTAACTTTTCTTAAACCATTTCGGTGCAACATTGACGATTTTCATCAGAAAGGTAGAAGCATACAAAAATACAAGGATTTTTTTTTCACAGAAAAAATATTTAATTGAATTTGACCAAAATTATTACATTAAAAAACGTCTATTCTTTAGATATACATTCAATTCATATATAAAAAGTTATTTATTTTAATTTTATTTCTAATATGATTTAAATATATAATCAGAGGTTCTATACAATTCATAGCAAGAATAAGAACTTACTGTATTTGGCGCAGAGCTTTTTCATCCTCTTCACTCCTGGAAAAACACGGAGAGTACAATGTTAATTTAGATTATGGGGGAAAATTCAGTAGTCCCAAATTTACAGATTTCAAGCAAAATCGGTGAATCCTAATTTACATTTTGGGAAATTTCGATGGCGTTAATTTACAGATTCTGGGCAAATGAGGTGGCCCAAATTATATATTTTGGGAATAGTAAGGTGAAAGAAGCGTTTCAAATGTTTTATATATACTGTGTTTTATATTAATTTACAAGGAGGGTAAGTGAGATAAGAAAACCTTCTACTCACCAATATACTTGTTGAGCAAGTACTCAATATATTCCTTATCTGGAAACAAACACGTGGGTTTATACATAAGTGAATATACGAAGACACACAGGGAGAATAAAAAAATAAAATTATAAAAATATTTTTCACAAAGATTTATCTTTGTTATTTAAAAATGAACGTTTACAAGCAAGAATCCTTTTTCTACAAGCTTATATCAAATAGATAACTGTTTGCTTATGGATTGTTTGCGCTCTTATAAATAGCTCAAATTTGAAATACATTTAAAATTAAAACGGCTACACTCATGGACAAAACTTAAAGAGATTGTATCTTTTAACATGTATATTGGGACTCAGACAATAACTCTGAAAGATACTGCAGTGAACTTTATTGAAGACACATGAGATAACCAAGGGTGAACTAATTTGCCTCTGTCTATTTAAGCGTTATCCATGAGTATAAATAGGAAGGTTATTTACATTTTGTGTCTAAACACTGTATATAATAAATGGCTCTATTTACATATTATTCTATTTACATATTCACCAATAACCATCCAGGTATTTCCAATATGTTTTCATGGCACAAAGAGCGGTAGAAAGTTATTTGCTTATAAAATGTCCGCGTTAAAATTCGTTTCAAACACAATGAAGTATCTTGTATTAAGGTTTAATAACATGGTGTTACTAGCAAAGAAATATACTTACTGAAGGCTCGTTGGAAATCTATTTCTTCATTGTCGTCGGAAACTTGGTCATCGGTTGCTAAACATTGATGTCGTTAGATTATAAACATCACATTAACTATTCATAAAATAAGTTAACACACAGGGGTATTACTAGTTAGATTTATTAAATAAATATCTTATATTGTATCCTTTTGTTCCTAGCTGTATTGAAGATCTAAATAAAGAGTGTAGAGTCAAATATCATATCTCTTTGTACATACATTTGTGCTAAAACATTGTTAGCTCGATTGTAATTGATTTTTTTAGAATGATTATTGATAGAATTATTATCAATCGGAATTCGAGATAATCCGAGTGGGCGAAGATTTGAAAATCAACGGTGTAGTAGCACAGGTAGCATTGTGTCAAAGCCGGTTGAAAGTCATTTAACCCGAGAGTTTGCAGCTACGTGGTAATTGCATTAAAGAGACACATCAACGTCAAATGGATATTGAAATATTAATTATTAACATCTTCGCCCAATTGATAGTGTGATGTTCCTCTCTCTCTCTTTGATTAAATAAATAAATATGCTTTACCAAATTAAGAAACAAATTTTAATTATATATCTTTCTAATGTTAAACATACTTTTTAATATATTCATGACAACAATAATTACAGTTCTGCCAAATCCAAACAATCAAAAATAAATTAATTAAACAGAGTATTTAATAATATTATTATAAGATATATTACAGGTAGAAATGGAACATCAACTATCATAAAACATGAAATAAAGAAATGAGTACTCCTCTATGCTATTTTCACTCTTCAAGAGTAGGCTGATGATTTGGAGTGCAGAGGTGTGGGACATGGTGTCAACAGGGTAACAGAAGAAAGAAAATTGGAATCATTTGAAATGGTGATCAGGAGGAGAATAGAAAGAATGGTTGATAGGATCTGGAGAATGGAGAAGTCTTGGGAAGTTTGGGAGAGGAACGTGGTCTGTTGTTGATGGTGGTGGAAACTTCTTGCTCGAATCTTATATATTTATCACGAACTGACAGAATATTTGGATGGGACATATAGTAAGAGATTATGGATTTATAAAGAAAGTTCTGATGGTAAAGTGGATGGAAAGAGAACAGTAGGAAGATTTGGACTGATGGACTGGATGGGAAGTTAGAAAGAAATAAAGAACTCAAGCTAGAGAAGTATGGCGTCACAGGAAAAAGGCCCTGGTCAAGAGCTCTTTCGAGAAGAGAGAGAGAGATTATGGGACAAGTCTATCTAAGACATCTTAATATAAGGATTTTGTTGTTGATATTAGAATAGGTACACTTTGATATTAGCCAAAAGGCCGAGAATAGTATATCCATCTAAAACCTATGGTAAAAGATCTCTTAAATCATTTCAATGTACCAACTCGAGTTTTACTTCACATTAGATAATATTGAAGAATAATTGTTACCGTTCAAGTCTTTGATGAGAGTTTCCATTTCTTCGTAGCCTGAACACAAAACACGGTTTAAAATATTATACAAGACCCAGCTCAACATTTGAGTGAAAAATTGGATTATTAATGAATTATATATAACATTTTAGAGTATGATTTTATAAATATATATATATATATAGATACTTTTATCTTGAAATATATTTTTCAATTTTTTTTTTTAATAATTTCACTTTTTATTCCAAGATATTCTATAGATTAGCAAAGAGTTGAAGTACTAAATAGGTTTATATCTCCACATGCATATAACATTGAAAAGCTGAATTTCTAAGTTTGCTGCTCTTCTCCACCAAATACTTACTGAATCAATTACTTAAAATGTACACAGATAGGTAGCTCAATATGTAACTTAACATATAGGCTATTTAGGGCCCCTATACATATAAGTTCAATAACAAACTAATTTGCATATTTTGAAATCATAAAATGATGATGATGATTTGCTATCATGAACTATTACTACTAATAATAAAAATAACGATATTATAATGACTAATATTTCTGTTAAAACTCTCTCTATTCATTGCACTAGGGAAGAACCCGGGCGAAGCCGGTAAGTTATTCAGAAAAATATTTAATTTATTTTCACATTCAAGTGTTAAATCAACATGATTAATATTTATGTATCATTTATTAAAGCCATATGCAATTCTAAAAATATTTTTCAAAGAGGGGTATACTCACTCATAACCTCCAAATCAGTTATTCCTGAAACAAAAACATTTATTTAATATTTAAAAAACATATTAAAAGAGTTTAAGTAGATTTTTATAAATATTTATAAGGAGCTACACGTATTGGTTGAAGGCTTATAGTTATAAACATGTATTATATGTATATATTGTTACATAAATTTTAATGCGCCTTACATTTATTCAAAATTTTCTATAATATTTATTTAAAACAGAATATTTAGATTATCATCATTCCTTTTAATAGTTTCATTCCTTTTGTAATATTTATTGTACCTATATCTTGATTGGTGATTGGAGCGAGAGAGGACCTAGAGGAAGACTGAGGATCACGACCTACGAGGAAGACAACGAATAAATAAACACAATAACTTTGAAAGGTTATATTTTTATTTAATTTTATTAATTTACTTTGAATATGGAAACTCGCTCGGGAAACGTGTATAACACCAAGAAAGAAGAAACCAAGGTCGACGACCCTGCAAAGCTGCAACTTGGTGAAACAATATGTGATGAAGGGGTGCAGTCGTGGTCACTGAAGTGTTCCAGTACACAGGGGCAAAGAAGAGAAAACTCAAGACTACTACAAAGTAAGACAGGAGTCCAAGTTTACAAAAGGAGAAACACGCTAGCAGGATCAAGACGCTCACGGGAACTATATGTAAATTGTCCTTCCACCCAATATGGCGGGTTTTATAGAGGCATTTATTTATTTACCAGTTGCGACACGCTATATCCGATCTGGATAATTACGCGTGAAACTATTTACAATAATTCATATTGTAGTAGAGTATAGATAACAGAATTATCAAAATTAAATTAAACAATTAAGAAAAAGAGCATTAAATAAACATATCCATTAAACAAATAAACAACAACATAAGCAGATAGAAGAAATCGCAAGGTAGTTATTTACAGTATGTTAATCAATGATGGAAGTTGATGAAGTTATCTGTAATAATTAGTATCGTGAAGAGAGAAAGATGATCAAGTTGAGCTATTTACAATGAGTTATATTCCAAAGTAACTTATTAATTATTTACATTGATGGGGTTTTATAGAGGCATCCTGGGTGATGACGTTGTACCATTCATGACCAATTAGATCTTTTTGAAATTTATATTTGGGTCAGTGTGACACTCTGAATTAAATTATAAAAAAATGAATCAAATGATTAGGAAAATTGATTAGAAAAACTAATTTGAAATCGTATATTTGACGTTTTGAATACAAAATCTCCTCATTTATTATACGCTACAAGAGAAGTTTGTTTGAGTCAGATTCTCCACGTTAATTTATTTAACTCCTCCTGGGAGTGGTAACACTATATATTTTTTTCAAACAGAAATAATGTATTTTTCTCTCAATATATATAATAAGTATTTAAAATATGTATATAATAATGTGTATATAAAAATAGTATTCATTATTAAGTTGTTAACATGATAATCCTGTTGAAGGACTGACAAGTCCGAAAGCTTGAAAATAAAAAGTTGCACAAGAAACTTAACCCTGGAAGCTTCATTTATTTTATAATACTATGTATATTACATAAGAAATATTTCTGCTGGTTTTGGAATTAGAGAATTATTACTTGCTGATTATATTTTGGATACCTGAGTATTATGATATTGCAGTCGTGTGAACAGAATAATAAAAATAGTTTTTAATCACAATTTGGCTTTAATTGTACTGATAGACATAATAAAGAAAGAAATACCTGATTTGAGGCGTAAAGAATAAAGAAAATTAAAGATTATATATTTACATATGTACAAAAAGATTTGAGCCGGCCAACGGGAAACAACAACAATGGGTTTTATATAGGGAAGGTCGCGACTCCTGGCGGTCAACTTTACAGAGTAGTTTATTCTAAAAGTTATAATTTTAAAATGAAATACAATTTTTATATAACATATATGAAAAATCAGACCTACCTGATATCAGTATTTCATAGGAGGTAAAGGACCACTTGGTAAGTTCTAAACAAACACACAATAAACAATGTTATTGGTGAATTTAAATAACAATATATATAAATTATAATATAATTTATATATATAGTGTAAATATATATTTATATAATTATATTAATGTACTAAAATTTCTATCTCTTTTTAATATTTAGGATATGAGGGGAAAAAGTATCTTTTGTTTGGAATCTCTTAGACTAAGTTTATTATCATATAATTAAGATAAAATCTCTCGCTGTGTGTGTGTCTTCTTCTTCTTCTTTCTTATCTCCACTCAATCATATCAGGGTATCAAGCTTGTAAAGCTTGTTGATGATGTCTGCCGGGGAAGAGTAGAGCTCATCAATGGATGAGTCAATACAGTCAATAATGTGTTTTGGGGTTGCAGGTTGACACTTAGTACATTGGGAAAACCTTGAAACCATTCTGGAAAGTCATTGTCCGTAGATGACCATACTTAAGTCTGGAAATCAAAGACTGTTGTTACCTTGGGAGGACAGAACCGGTGCTGTGTGTATAACTATTGGCTCATCCATTGATGAACTCTTACTAATCCCCAGCAGACACCATCAACAAGCTCTACAGGCTTGATACCCTGATATGATTGTTGAGTGGAGATAAGAAAGAAGAAGACACTTTATAACTGAGTGGAAATAGGTAAATATGTTGTTAGATTTATTTTACCCTAACATGTATATATAATACTCTCCCCAGTTCATACAAGAAAATCAATATATTGTTTCATGGCTATATTTGAATATAAAGTACATGATATATAAGGATTTGGATAAAGAATAAATTTTGATTATAATTTTATTATTATATATATATTTCCAAGAGATCATAGTTATTGACGAGTTTAATATTTGTTTTTGACTCGTACTTTAGATGTTGTACTAAATTCGAAAAATGGGGTGAGAACGCCCTTTCAACCTCAGAACAAATTTTAACGCCTTGCCCAATACTTTATATTTATTTACTTCTCCTGACGAAGACAAAAGAATTTTGTTGAAACGTTGAGAAAATAAATCTTTAACTGGCCGAAGTGTCTATTTTTTAAAGAAAAATGAATGCCGGCCAGGCAGCCTCTATCTCCAAGATAATAAAGAATGTGAGAATAGACTCTAGATTTAAAGTACCAAGTGTGTGAACTTACCGTATTTCCTGTAACGTATGACGACCTTTTTAACAGCTGCAACAACATCGGTGGAGATTATGTAAAATAGAATAACATATACAGTGGAAAAGAACAACACGTAGTTACAGAGCCGAAGTGTCCTTTATATAAAGGTATCTTATTATTGAAGAGTTACTACAGTAGAACTACCTCTTTGTAAAGAACAATACGTAGTTACAGAGCCAAAGTGTCCTTTAGGAAGATGTATCCTCTTACTGGAGAGTTGCTACAGTAAACAACCTCTCTGTAAAGGACAACACCTAGTTACAGAGCCAAAGTGTCCTTTAGGAAGAGGTATCCTCTTACTGGAGAGTTGCTACAGTAGAACTAACTTTCTTAAAAGAACAACACTTAGTTAAAGAGCCAAAGTGTCCTTTAGGAAGAGGTATCCTCTTACTGGAGAGTTGCTACAGTAGAACTAACTCTCTGTAAAGAACAACACCTAGTTAAAGAGCCAAAGTGTCCTTTAAGAAGAGGTCTCCTCTTCCTGGAGAGTTTTTACAGTAGAACAACCTCTCTGTAAGAATAACACCTAGTTACAGAGCCAAAGTGTCCCTTAGAGAGAGGTGTCCGCTTCCTGGAGAGTTGCTACAGTAGAACAACCTCTCTGTAAAGTACAACACCAAGGTTCTGAGACAAAGTGGTCTTTGGAGAGAGAGGTGTCCTCTTACTGGACAGTTGCTAATTAGAAAAAAAAGGCTTTTTTTTTTGGCAATCAAAATTCTCTATTGTAAAGAGGTATCCTCGCATAGAGTATTTTCTACTGTACAATGAAAATAATTTAGCTTTATTAATCGTTATTTCAAATCCATTTATTCCATTTAAGAAGGAATATAGGTCAATAATAGGAAAATCAAACAATTAGGTCAAATACTTATAAAAAATATACTCTCCCAGATATATATAAATTGATATATAAACTATTATGGAAAATTCATAACACTTCTAATATATTTATATACAAAAAAGACTTCTAAAATAATACAATCAAACATACAAAGTGATATATTTTGAAGGAATTTATGTTCCTCTTTACACATACCTAATAGGATAAATGATATGATGCAGTAAAAAAAAGTATTCAGAAATACCAAAGACGGTTGTAATCTCCCTATTCACGTTTAATAGGAGAGAAATCATAAGACGAAGAGATTTCAATTATAAACAGTTGTACAAGCTTTCAGAAATGTCGCTCTTCTAACTTCAGATTCCCTTCAGACCCCCTCCTTGTCTGGAGGTGAACTCTCTCAAGGTGGGGAAGTCTCCCTTGCTGAAGACATTTGTACACAACTATCTATATATATAATTGCCTTATTCTGTCTGAAGCTCACGGATAGAATGCGCGCCCATTGGCTGCCGGCGAACACGTGTCCTCCCTGCCCCCCTCTAGACAACCCTGTTATCAGCTGTGTGATACATACACCTGTCTATAGCGGCCATTCTAGACAACCCTGTTATCAGCAGTGTGTTACATCCACCTATCTATACAGACCACCCTGTCTATAGCGACCACTGACCACCCTGTCTATAGCGGCCACTCTAGACAACCCTGTTATCAGCTGTGTGATACATACACCTGTCTATACAGACCACCCTGTCTATAGTGACCACCCAAGACAACGTTTTTAAAATATATTCGCACTCGGGTAAACCCGGGCGTTGCCCGGGCCATTCGTCTAGTATATATATATTCCCCTACACTTTATCTGCCCTTTTACTCTTTTATTTTTTCACCTTTGTAAAATTTGATTAAAAGAATCAATAAAATTGTTTAAATTGTCTATTGTCTAACTTCAGATTCGCCATACAGATTGTACGTATAGAAGAGCGTCTCACCTGAAAGCTTTTACAAACATTTATAGATGAATAAAACACTTCTCTTCGCCTTGTGATTTTTCTTCGAGAAACAACAAAGAGATCTTTTTTATTTCAAAAATGAAAATAAGTATATTTTCCTATATTCATGATTTCCATATATATATTTCTGATTGTTTTATCTATTTGTGTTTGCTGTGATTCAGAATGCAAGTGTTGGGAACTGCTATAGTTGACCGTAGCTACGCCATATCATAAGAGAAAAGAAAGTAAAGCCAACGTACTGTAAATTCTGGAGATTTTGATGATGATGATCCAGGATCTCTTGGCTGTACACACACACAGACAGTTATTCAAATTGTCAAATAATAATAAGGTACAATTTGGATTATAGATTATAAACACCAGGTAATAAGACCAAATCTAATAAATAAATAGTGTGTGATGTTTCGGTGTAACAGCGTTGTTGTTACTGTAACGTCCTCGTGTTTGTTAGTTGACGTTAATCAGCAAGAAGTATCTGGAAGTTTAAAAATAAAGTCTTTATTTCTTTTTGGCTAACCTCAGACATAACATGTGGATATATATTACCATAAGTCAACTCCACAGAGTACCATCAGTGATGTGCTCACTGATAATTTACTATATATCCTGTAGGTATGCCAGCTGCCGTTACAGTTACCATCTTCAGACAAAAGTACTGAATTATAACACAACTTGTGTTTATATTGGCAAATAGTATTTCAAAATGATTTTAATTTTAAAAGTATATTGTATTAAATCTAATATTTGCCTTTATAAAAGTAAAATCAACAATTTATATTTCATAAAGCTCATAGTAGAAATTCTGAAAATTCAAATGAATCGTTTAAAAATTATTAATCAAAGTTTTAAACATTTAATTTATTTTTCTCCTCAATTTATATACATACATTAAAACATATATTAAGCGAATAATGAAGTTAATGAGTTAAAGTTTGACAATATAACGAGCCGCTATGAATATTTATAAACAAAGGTTCTAAACTTACTTCCATATTTCAAAATGGTTTGCCAATCAGAGCCTGAAACATATCAAGTATTAGAACATATTTACATATTAAAACATATATATTTACACATAGACAGATACGAGATAGGTTCTGCATTTCATGGAAAATCATTCTTCCATTTAGTTTATTGTATTCAGATGTGATGTGACAGAAGCCTATATGGCATGGTATTCTTTATAACTCAGGTTAGAAACTGGGTGTTGGTGCTTTTAGCTTATTGATTGTGAAAATGTATTTTTTAAATTGTTTATATTTTTTTTTTTCTGAATCCACACGCTTTTCCTACACTCTCCCATAACTTACGGAAATCTTTAAAAATAAAAGTCACCTCTCCCGTCAAAATAAACGTCATACTCCATCTATTGACCGTCGCCGCAAACAAGCGGACTAGGGTCGGTGACAATATATATATAAATTGTTTATACAAAATATAATGCCTTGACAAAGGTTGGCGTTAAGCCAACCGAAATATATTAACAAATAAATATTATATTCAATCCAATATATGCCTTTTTATTATTTAAAATTTTATTTAAATGAGAGCAGGATAATACATTCAACCTATGTATATCAAATAACACTATATTTACATATTTCCCATATAACTTCGTAAATTCGAATTTCTTTCTCCCTCATAATTTATTTTTTCCTCAATCACTCATTTGCTATATCTCTCGAGATTATTATATAAGATTAAAGGTCTTAATAAAAGGTTGTGTATTAGTTGAAATAATTTCATTGTAGAACACAGTTTCTCTATGTTGTATAAAATAAGGGAAATGGGTGGTATTCTTATAATGTTAATGAAAAATTAGAATATATCACTTACCGAATTCTGCCTTCAGTTGTTTCAGGTAGGACACAAACACTTGGCGTCCTGTGGGAAAATACACATTTATTAGACAATTATTTTACATCCAAATAATACTATAAAACTACAATTTAGTTATATTCCCACATAACTCTCTCCCATATCATGAATTTAATAATTGTGAAAACTAGAAAACTAATTTACTTTATGATAGTTATAATGATAATATATTTACAAAGATAATTTGTTGTTTGTATGTTTGTTTGGAAAACTTATCATTACCCTTCACAATCATCCTTTCATATTTCATCCCTAAGGTTAGAAATAATCGTTATTTTTCCTTAAAATAAATTTGGATTATTCGTTGAAAAGAAACACATGCGGTATAATTTTCGAATGTCGTTTTACAATCACAAACCGCATTATTTTGTATTATATATGGCTAGAGCAAACAATTTCTTTTTAATTCCTCAACGTTTCAATGACTCGCTTTCACTTTCCTCAGGATTATTCCCAGAGTGACAGCGAGTAACTGAAAGATCGAGAATTAAATATAAATGAGTTAATGTAGCCATATATATTTTACCATATATTTATAATTTAGTAATAACATGGATTAACGGGGAATTAAAAAAAAAACGCTTTTACATGTCATTGTTAACGTGGCGGAGTCTTTCGCGGGGTAGGCGTCACCAATGAAGATTGTATATATATATTATATATATGCATATTTATCAATTATTTTATATAATCTTAATTATTCATATTTATATTTATTCTGTATTTAACCTTATATAAGCTTATATGGACATTGTAATAAATCAGTTTCAATCTCATTGTTAACATAATAAAACTGGAGTAGCCCAGCAACAAAACAATATATAATAACAAAATATTTACACATTTAAAATATAACCATTAATATAAATAGTCATTTATTTACACTTATTACAGAATCGAGGTGTTACTCTTCATTTTTAACATGGAATCTACGTTTTTATTTATATAGGAAATCATAAGAGCGTTTTAAAGATATGGTATATGTCATAATATATATAGGGAAGAGAGAAATATGATATTAATTATAACCAAACGTTTTGTATAAAAAAAGGAAGAGTTATAAAATCAGATAGTTACCGTAAATTCTGATGATTTGCTTGTAGGTTTCGACTCCTGGAAAAAAACAACATAGGTTCAATTAATATACAATACATTTAATTATACAAGGTAAACTGTTTGTTGTTTTTTAATCTTTATCGTAGTTTTCGGACACGTGATCTTCCCCAGACCAATATGCAACTATGTAATGTGAGTTAAGTAGAATGTAGGCTTGTAGAGTGACATTTGCATACTCGGGGTAGGAAATAAATTAAGAAAAACAAAGTTTAAACACTGTTTTATATATATTTTTTGAAAATAGAGCAATTCATATTTAATTCATTAGATAATAAAAAGGCATATATTGGATTTAATAAAGGTTTGGCGTTCAGCCAACCGAAATTTTGGCAAATAAATATTTTATTAAATCCAATATATGCCTTTTTATTATCTACTGTTTTATATATATATAGCGGTTATATGCCCCCCAATATAAATAGAATTTATATGATTATTTGAAAAAAGATTAGCACAATGAGATTCAATAATAAACTCCTAAATGACTATAAATTATTGGTTTTTACTAGAGAAGGGGATATATTGTGATGAAAATTGTGTACATCTGTCGTTTTGGCGCTTTTAGAGGTAAAATATGAAAACGCAGATGTTGTTATGTTGATTGGTGTAGTGAATTGATTGTTATATACACAAATTGTTGTATGATTGCGATATATTTTTCTATGCATTATATAACAACTCACAAAGATAAATATATATTTTCTTTTTATTAAAAAGGCATATATTGGATCAAAGTATGCCTTTTTATTTAAAGATATATTGTAGAAATATATGTAAATACTCAAAGAGAGGGATATGCAAATAGAATATTCAACTTACCATTGGCTCCAATAAACTCGTTTTCTTCGGTGCAGAGGTCTGAATGGGGTAAAACACAAACTCATATTAAACTAAATACTAGAGGTGTGTTAAAGTGAAAATAAAAGTAAGAAAGAAAAGGTCAGGTGAGGTAATATTACAAATAAAAGAGGCATATCCTGACCTATCACGTGAGCATTAAGAAAGGCATACATGGTTGGCTCTTCTTGACTTATTAAAAATATAAGTTAGCCAAATATTATGGAATAACCTAAATCAATGTTCAGTTGATTTTTATTCCAATAGATCGCGCTCTTCCATCTAAAAATGTGAGTGACTAATATATCCTATTTTATTTTAAAATAAATGTATCGATACATTTTCTAAATCTAATATTTATTTTCACATAAAGCATTAATATTGCTTTTGCATATCTCACTGCGATTGATGGAAAAAAGTAGATGAGAGGGTTTGGTTCATCAGTGACGAACCCTTACAGCGCTATGGTCAAATTATTATCTAGACCGCTCTACTGCTTGACGTCTTATAGAGTCGACATTTTCCTAGAAAGGCAGATTAAGGGTATTTATCGAATCTCCATGGACATGATCTTCAAAGACGGCACACAAGTATATATACAAATAAAGATAAAATTAACTAACCTGTATATGTAACTGAGGAGTTGTCCACGCCAATCATCGATCCATCTGGAACAATACACAAAATTATATAATTGTATTTAAACACACATTCATTTATAATATACATATATATATATATATAATTTACATAACCTTTACACATTAAATATGAAATGAAAATAGTTCTTTATTGGAATGAAATAAGAGAAACATGTTTGAAATCTAACTTTTAGTCGAACATCGTATTTAAACATTTCCTTAATAAAGTGAGAGATACAAATGCTGAATCGCTATAATACATTGGTTGGAATTCTCCAATAATAGGCGTAGTCTTTACTTTTATTGAGAGCATGGAAAAATACATGCTTTGGAGTTAGAGTCTTTTCAACAAGCCTAATGAGAAATGTGAGAAACTGTAGAGAGCAATATCTATCAATAATATAGGTTTAATATAGAAACTATTGATCGCACAAACCTTATCAGGGAATTATGTAAATATTACGCCTATATCAGACCCGATCGCTATTCAAACTAAGTGAGAAGTCGCCTTTTTCAGATATATTAATTTCCATATGAATTGCTTCAAAATATCAATATGTATATTTACATATTGTCTTTCCCCATTCACATAGCCCTAATATGTAAATATGATATATCCAATAATCTCAATTCGTATATTAATAAAGACCTTCTCACTACAGTTTGGGATATGGCTAAACTACTAAGTGCGAAAATCCAATCTAAGTATTGAAATTGATATAATAAGTATAGACATCTAGCTAAGTACACAATACTTACAATCGGCAAGGATGAGGAGGAAGTAGAATTCTTCGTAATCTAAAAAATGAAACGCACACAAACGAAAATTATTGTATGAATACATATTTAGGAAAATAGAAGAAATTCTCAATTCTTGAGAAAAAAAGTTGAATATATAATTCTTAATCTACCAAAGGAAGTACTTCATTCTTTGAATATGCATCAGAACGAGGTCACTATTGCATCAGCCTAGTAAAAAAACATTACTAGTCTTCTTCTTTCTTATCTCCACTCAATCACACTAAGATATCAAGCTTGTAAAGCTTGTTGATGGTGTCTGCCGGGGAAGAGTAGAGCTCATCAATGGATGAGTCAATACAGTCAATAATATGTCTTGGGGTTGCAGGTTGACACTTAGTACATAGTGGGAAAACCTTGCAACCATTCAGGAAAGTCATTGTCCGTAGATGACCAGACTTAAGTCTGGAAATCAAAGACTGTTGTTCTCTGGGGAGGACAGAACCGGTGCCTCTGTACCAGCCCATTACTAGGGATGATAAAGAAAGAGCCACAACACCATTAGGATGTTATGAAATCAAAGTCGTCCCTGTACTGATGAGGGCCATAGCCTGAAACCATGGTATACTGGTTGTTGGCTGTTGTCTGAATTTGTTAAAACTGGTGTTGTGGCTCATTCATATAATCACCAGTAAAGTTTATTTTAGAGCGATGCAATAGTGATCTCGTTCTAATGCACATTTAAAGGGAGAAGTGCTTTTTTAGGTACATGAATATCATCATCCCACAACTTTATGTTATCATTTTTAACAGTTTCCCGATATAGAGATGCAAAATTTATGAATCTAAGTATTTAAGATTATATAAAAGGGCGTACCTGGATCTGTAAAGGAAAAAAAATTTTTTTTTGTTCTCAAAATATTTCGAGAGATTGCTCCCTCTTTATCAATTTATTGCACTAAATGTGCAATGAATTGATAGAGAGGGAGCAATCTCTCGAAATATTTTGAGAAAAATATTTTTTTTTCTTTACAGATCCAGGTACGCCCTTTTATATAATCTTAATTAATGGATCGCCTTTTGACTCAAACTAAGTATTTAAGTCAACATTTCCAATACCCAACTGATTATCTTATATATGTTTTAGTACATTTATTGCAATATATGATATCTATTAGGGCACATTAGTATTAAGTATAGAGATTAATATATGTATCTTATACTCTAATATATTTACTCTATGTGTAATAATACTATCATATTGTATTATTAATATATATTTATAGAAAGGGAATAGATATATCAAGTATAAAACACATGTACAATTACAATTTGTCTTACCGTCGTATTTGCCATCACCTAAAACAAAAACAAATTAGCATGATTTCATAAATATTTTCAACTGAAATTTTGAAATTGAATTTATCATGAATATTTAGGTATATTTATAAGGATTAACAATAACACTTATTTATCGTATATGGTATGAAGTAATCAATGGGAAGATACTATACAATACTAGAAAAAATGATTGCGAGGTTCCACGAAAAGTTTATTTTATTGTGAAGACCGTTTCACGCAATTTCGAACCTCACCTTCTTGCGACCGGTTTATAAACTACAAAGAATTAGTGTTATCTCTATTTATAATTTTAATATACAAAAACATTGCGAAAGAGTGGTATATAATTCTTTGAATAATCGACATTTATATATACGCGAAGAATAGAATGTATCTCCAATATACAAATATATTATAAACTCGATATTTCTACGCATTATAATATTAGAAATACAATCCTCTGTAGCAATTAGATTGATCGAATATAAATCTCCGAGGTTTCTTTATTATACTTTTAACAAGTTTACAAACTTTCGGGTTTTAAACGACTCTTCTACAAGTGAAATATTTTTTTAGAAAAGGAAACTATGCTGTATTGTAGTTATACACTATTATATTTACATATTTTGGTTTGGAATATTTAGATACAGTAAACTCTCCTATAACGCGATTAATGTGTTCCGTGTTATATGAAATCGCGTTATAGGAATTCGCGTTGTACGAAATAAAACTTGTATAACGCGAATGTTGTTAGGGTAAATTGTTTTATTTTATAACGCGTTATACGAAAATTCGCGTTGTATAAATATATTTGTCGCAATTTTTTTATCGCGTTGTACGAAATCGTTGTGAAAACTCGCGTTTTAGGAGAGTCTACTGTATTACTTTAAATATAAATTTATTCAATTTGATATGTGAAAAAGGTTATCTTAAAGTTAACTACAAATCAAAATATTATTATATACCAAGTACTATATTGTACTCACCAGCGTTGTAAATCTCGTTAACCTTGGTCCTGAACGGTACGAAGATATCTGTGGGAAAGAATCAAGAGTTAAACCCTGTGTACGACAAACCGATAGATGGTGTACTCACCAAAGTTATATGTCCTGTAGCTGAAGTAACTCAATCCTGTGAACACAACCATGAGATTGTCACATTGGAGGCGAATTCTAGAATGACCGAGATGCGATTACTTTAAAAGTGGAGGGAAAATATTATACTGCGTATTGGTATTTAATATAAAATCGTATTCTCTCAACAAGATGAAAAAGGTTTTTAAACATCAGATATATTTAATTTATCAACTATATAAATGCAAAAACAACTGAAAGTCCTTATTAAGGACACATACAGGATTCTCCCAGATACAGAAGTAAACATAGCAGTTATCTATTGAAAGTGGAGATTAAGATCGATCTTTATTCATGTTGGATTTATCATCTGAGTTACGCCTATTGTCTGTGCTGTTTTCCAGAATAGATGAAAGGCTAATGCATTAGGTTTGTTTTTCACTACTTTTGCCATTAGTACATATGGTGAATGGTTTTCATAACCAAACTTTTGATGTAATATTTCTCTCTCCTCCTTTAGTGCCGGACAACAATACGTGAAGGGTGGAAAGTCGTGGCTATATTAGCTATCAACTATGTAAATACGTACAAGTATATAAATGTAAATATGTAAATACGTATATAACAATCAAGTTTTTCAATAAAAGCTGAAGACCAAGCGCTAGCAGAGTAGAAAAGACAGCTGTACATACCATAGTTGTTGGTGAGATACAACACCTTGGATGGTGTTACAAGATCTGCACAACATCAGGAGTTTAGACACAAGGTTTCAAGAAACCCGACATTTACCTCTTTGGTTTTACATAAGCATGTTATCGGGGGATCTGAATTCCAATCAGGAATGTTCCAAGGTGGCAGATATGGGAACAGCCATCAGATATAGCTAGCTGTAAACATTCTAATAAGCTATCCCAGACCAAACGTCATCGACAATGTGTGTTACGCTAGCTTGTGGTAAACTAAACGCATAAAAAGGTCAGAGAGACTTAATAATGATACCGGTTCAAATTAGGTGCACCTCCATTAAAGGTAGACCCTACCTACCAAAAGCTGAATCCATGTAAGGCTCCGCCGTAAAGGTTCTCCAACAGATATATATCTCCTTTGTGTACAATTAAATATATCGAAGATCATTCCGAAGATAATAAGTTTCTTCAAACGTTTTCTCAATTACTTGAATTCAAGATTTCATATTAATCAGCCCATCGACAGGAGTAACACACTAACTCCCTCCTGATAAGTCCAAAGGCTTGAGTTCAATTTTAAAAAAACGTTTAAATAAACTTATGCCCGGATTGATCTTCCATTTAATCCAAAGGTTCTCCAAGTTAGGATCGACCGACCTCATTTTCCAAGTCGGACTCTGCCATAGTATGTTCAATCATATATTGCTTGTATCAACGATAGACGTACAGTTACCCATGATGAAATCGCTTTCCTGAAGTTACCGAATTTTATGAAACACCAGGATAAGAAAGAGAAGGAAGAAGAATTAAAATATGATATTTTTCTATGTGATAGAAAGCCCGCTAAATGGCTAAATGCTTACCTTGGTATTTTAAGGCGGTGTCCTTGAAGAATTGGAGTCCTAAAAAAAGCACAAATACGTGTAAATATAAAACGTTAAAAAAGACATTATTAGAGTGTAGAGTTATCTCTAGAAATATATTATAAATAAACACAACCTAAGATAGATACCTGATAAACAAACTTGAATAGAAGAGAAAGTAGTAAACTCATGATTAAGAACAATTCAGGTCAAAACGCTTCAAGGAGTGAAACAATATTTCAACCAAGACTGTGGAACCCAGCCAGCAGAACGTTTGTTTAACTGTCTAGAACAGAGGTCGGCAAACTGAGGTTCTTTGGATGTGAAGATCTTTATATAGTTCCATACGTAAATATTATTTATGTGAGTACTGTTAATCGTTGGCAAGAAACAATTTTGTGGCTCTTTTAAAACCTTTGAAATTTTGTAAATTGCAATTTTTGACTTTTCCGACTCAGAGGTTTTCTGACCCCTGGTCTAGGAAACAGAAAAAAAGAACTTCTTCACTTGACATTTTGAAGGTTCTCGAAAGAATTCTAAGACGTTCGGAAGTAGGATTACAACAGACCACCTCAACAAGGGTCATGAAAAGAACTAGATAAAATATTTCGATGTGCTGAATACCAATATTTATCAGTATATATATAATGATACAGAATAGAATTTGTTAGGGAGATATGTCAGGATGATAATTTAAGAAGAAAAAAGAATTTATTGATCGTGTAACAGAATGATTGATAAAGAAATAATTACAAAAATGTAGCGAATAATTGATATATATTAAGACAGATGGCGCAGGCTATCAGGAACTTTCAGTTTTCTGATCAGATTATTTTTCTTACTCTATAAAGTTATTAGCTATGTTGAAAAATAACGTTGTTGTACATTGATGAAGGCTGTTACCCAGCTGACCGAAATAATAGTAAATAAAACAACTTTATATGATTCCATTATATGTCATTTGGTTGTTTTAGCGAAATATTTAATGATGGATATGCTCTATTATGTGAAAAATATATTTTGTGGTAAAAATTCATTTCCTACTAAAATAATATCTTTTAATTTCTTATAATAATTTTTCATTTTATATGTATAGATGGCGCGTTATTGCTTTGTGTTAATATATGCCTAACTGGCCTTGTCTTTATTGTTTGCGGAAGAGCATTGCTCGATGCAAATATTTGAATGTAATTCTACTGTCCTATAAGCTTATGTCCATAGTTTTCTTGAAAACCATTTCTGAGATTCCATCCTTCAGTGCTGCGTATATAAGCAGAATCGTCCAATACAGTATTAGAGCTCTTAGAAGCGGTCTGGTGGATTAAATTGGCGAAACGCTGGGAGGGTTCACCACTGATGAGCCAAGCCCTCCCAATATATTTTTTCATCGCAGTGAGGACAGTAGAATTTTGTATTATGTATAAAAGAAACATTCGTGCTTTTAAATCCTTTCATTTTATATGTTTAGATGGCGCGTTATTGCTTTGTGTTAATATATTACTTACCATGATGGAAAATGTAAATTTGGGAATTTCTCAAGACAAAGTCCTTTCCTGCAATAACCACAACAACATTAGATTCACAACCTTTTTAGCCTAACTTATACATTTATTGACTATTTACCAATATGAAAAACAAAATATGGTGCCTAATATAATATGTTTATGAAAATTATTTAAATAAATTTCTAAAATTTTTGAAAAATACATTTTATTGGAAGCTTTCGAGAGAGTATCTTGCTCTTTCTCAACAACTAAAGAGAAAGACTCGAAGGCTCCCAATAAAATATACTTTTTACAAAACATGTCGAATGATGGTATAGAGT
>CP092882.1:1504337-1733608 GCA_030710605.1 Cordylochernes scorpioides
AAACCCTTCTCCAGAAACCTGTGGTTTAATTTATGTCCAGAAAATTTAAATCAATTGGCAATGTTGTTCATCACGCCAGGAGAAAAAAACGTTATGGGAGATTAAGCAAATTTTCTTTCTTATCTCCACTTATTCATATTAGTGTACGAGGTATGTTAAAAAAGTATCGTAACTTTTAAATTTTAGCGGGTTACGTATATTCGAATTTCGATCTTTTTGTGGCTTTATGTTGGTACTCAATGTCTCTCACTTATGCCGACAAGCTCGGCCATTTTGAATGTTCACTTAATTGTTGACAGCTGCTTTGCTTGCAGGTGTTTTGGATCGTCTTCGATTTTTACCTATTAAAAAAATGGATCAAAGAACCTGTATCAAATTTTGTGTGAAAAACGAAATTAAGTGCGCGGATGCATTCCGAATGTTGATTGTGGCATACGGAGAAGCTACCTTGGACCGAAGCAACGTTTATCGGTGGTACAAAGGTAAAAAATTAATGAAGTGGAGAAAATGATATTGGCCAATCGTCGAATCACCGTTAGAGAAGTTGCTGAGGACCTAAACATATCGATTGACTCGTGCCATTCGATTTTTATCAATAATTTGGGCATGAGACGGGTCGCCGCGAAATTTGTACAAAAATTGTTCAAATTGCGACCAAAACAACATCGCATGAACATTGCTAATGAGATGTTGGACTCTGTCCGCGACGACCCAAATTTGCTCAAGAGGGTCATAACTGGTGACGAAGCGTGGGTTTAATGTTATGACGTGGAAACCAAAGCTCAATCATCTCAAGGGAAGCTGCCGCACGAACCAAGACCGAAAAAAGCGCGCCAAGTTCGGTCGAATGTGAAAGTTTTGCTGACAGTTTTCTTCGATTGCAGGGGCGTGGTGCATCATGAGTTCTTGCCACAGGGTAGAACGGTCAATAAGGAATATTACCAGCAAGTTATGCGCAATTTGCGCGAAGCAATCCGCCAGAAACGCCCGGATTTGTGGAAGAACAAAAATTGGCTTTTGTACCACGATAACGCCCCTGCTCACACATCGTTGCTTGTGCGCGAGTTTTTGGCCAAAAACAACACACTAATGATGCCGCAGCCACCGTATTCCCCAGATCTGCCCCCCTGTGACTTTTTCTTGTTCCCTAAACTGAAGAGGCCCATGAAAGGACGACGTTACGCTACGCTTGACGAGATAAAGACGGCATCGAAGGAGGAGCTGAAAAAGATTTTTTAAAAATGATTTTTTTGAAGCGCTTCGAAGATTGGAAAACCCGTAGGCACAAGTGTATAATATCTCATGGGGATTACTTTGAAGGGGACAAAATAGGTATTCATGAATAAATAAATAATTTTTGAAAAAACACAAAAGTCGCGATACTTTTTGAACACACCTAGTGTTGTGACCCTTGATGGTGTCTGTTTGACAACCATCATGACTGCGTGAAGTAGAATGTCTTTGTTATTAAGACTGGGAGTACTACTCAGCGGCAGGCCACTGACTTAGCCATAGATTGAGTGAAGCAAGAAAACGATTATTCTTTGAGTGTGAAAGCTTGTAAAAAAAATAGGAACTTACCCTCTAGTATTTATTTTGTTTATTTTTTACTTTGTCGTCTGTTTTTGCACAAGTAGAATCTGGTTATAAGGATGTATGTAAATTAGATGATTCTTTTGTTGCCTTAAATACGAGGTAATTAACTATCTCTAGTTCTAAATATGTTTGAAGTTTAATAAATTAATTTTATAAATCTTGTCTTCAAAAACGATCCAACATTAAGTATATGATGTGGTGTTGTGGGCCATTCTTTACCATGACCAGTAAAGTTTTACCAAGGTTGATGTACATCGTTCTGAGGTATAATAAAAGGGAGAGGTGCCTCTCTAGGTGAATATAGATAATAATGATTCTTCCTTGCTTCTTATATTTTAAATAAATCAATAAGAAATTTAGGGCTCGGTTTTTTTAATAATTCTTTTATTCACAAAGCAATAACGCGCCATCTATACATATAAAATGAAAGGATTTAAAAGCACGAATGTTTCTTTTATACATAATATTCATCGCAGTAAGGACAGTAGAAGTTTGTATTATGTATAAAGGAAACATTCGTGCTTTTAAATTCTTTTATTGCCCGAAAAAAAGATCGAGAAATAATTCCGAAAAGAAACCGAACCCTAGATTCCTTATTGATTTATATACCGTGTATATATGCAAAATTGTTACAAGAGAAGGAATCGCCATACAACATCTTGAAGAAGGAATCGAGGTTAACGGCGACATGTTTATTTTATTTATGCTGTTTAATTGGCTTTCGGACTGACATTCTTCAATAGGCGACTATCCAAGAAACTAGAGGATAATATATATATATGTAATATTTACATATTCATTCATTTCATTAAGAAAATTTCTAATTATGTAAATATTTACATATATATATGTTATATATAAAGGTTATTATTTAAAATGTTATATTAAAAAATTATTTTATTTAGAAATATATTTCACAGATACAAATACTGCTAAATCGACCGCCAGAGGTCACGCTTTTATAAAAACTCGTTGTTGTTCTTCCCCGTTGGTCGGCTCAAAATTTTGTACATTATGTAAATAATATTTTGGTTTCCTTGTTCTACTCTCCTTAAGCCAGGCAGTGCTTTTATCAAATTATGTTTATTATATAATCCTAAAGCTCAATTAAAACAATCGCTGATCAAAACTATTTTTCATTATCATAATTTAAAGATTTCAACCACGACTGCATTTCCATACCATAATCTTCAACATGATCTAAAATTCAAGCAGAAAATCAAATCTCTTCTTTTTTATATAAGATATATATATGTTTTATCTTCTAGTTTCCTGGATAGTAGCCTGTCGAAGAATATCACAGTCCGAAAGCTTGCTGATTATACCGCATAAAGAAACACGTCGCAGTAAACTTTGATTCCTTCTTCATATAAGAAAAAAAAATAATAGAAAAAAAGTAAACTAAATCAATAATGAATCTAGAGTTCAGTTTCTTCTTCTCATATATCTTCTATTTTTGATTTCTTAATTCGTTTATGTGCAGCTAAGATCTAATGATGAAGGTAGGAATGATGGAATAAGTGAGGAAGAAAGCACTTACCTTGTCCTAGAGAGTAAAAAATGGTCAAAACGCCAACAAAAAAACGCCCCGACTTTATTCATCTGGAGACAACTTTACCGATCTAACCTACTGTGTCGCCACCTTCCCAGCATTCCTCACTCTCTCCTCTCATTGGTTGGCTACTCTAGAGGCTGAACACGTGACTGGAGGCTCTATCGTATTTTTAATAGGTTTTATTAAGTATAGATAATTTTGGCTTAATCATTTTATTTAAAAATTGAAAAGATTTCAAAACCAAAATATATATAACAACACACAATTTAAAAATAGAACGGTACGGTAGTTAAAACTGGCGAAACAGCTGGAAAGGTTCACCCCTGATGAGCTAGAGGCCTTCCCATTAGTTTATCCTTGCAGTAAGGGCAGCAGAAAATTATTTTATTTAAAAGGGTTATAGGCGACACCAATAGTTCAAATTTCTCATTGTGTTTCCTTTAAAATACTTAACATATGTAAAATAGTTTCTAATTTGAATATTTACTGATTTGCACGTTTTGTGCCAGTATGCAGATATGTTTGAAATAAAGGCGATCATAAATAAAATGTTATTGATGGATATCCAGTATATATTTGGAAAATTGATGTCACAACTGTAGTTTTTCCAATGTAAAACTATTATAGAAATGTTGCTAAATTTTCTTTGTGATATCCTTCTAATTCTAAACTTAATGTTAAAAATTTTATTATATAGAAATATTAAACTAAAAAATATACATATTTACAATCATTGACAAAACTTAAGGAAGTCTTATGATGTCGCCGGTCGTCGTTTTTTTTTTTCTTTTAAGGAGACAGTGACTGTTCACACTTGGTTATCCCGTGTGTCTTCACTAAAGGTCACTGTAATATCTTTCAGAGTAATTGTCTGAAACTCGATATACATGATAAAAGGTAAAACTTTCTTACGCTTTATCCATTAGTGTATACGGACTTGGTTATCCCGTGTGTCTTCACTAAAGGTCACTGTAATATCTTTCAGAGTTATTGTCTCAATCCCAATATACATGCTAAAAGGTACAACTTCCTTAAGTTTTGTCCAAGAGTGTAAACCTAAGGAAAATACTATATTTATAAGAAACACAGTAAAAAAGGGAATTCATTGATAAAAGTCTTTTTATGGACCAATTTCCAGGTCGACGGTGGCGCTCAAGTGGCGAAAATTGGAACTAAAAATGACTTATTATTTTTGTCATTTTAAAGTAGTTTTACGTGTTTAGAGGGTTGATAATATTACAAATAAAATAAATATTAATAACGAATTAAAAACTTTCATTAAACCACACGTAAATATGCAAACACAATTTTAGTTCCAACTTTTGCCACTCGAGCGCCACCGTCGAGCTGACATTGGGCCTATAAAGCTAACTAAAATGAAAAGTCTTTTGTGACGTTTGTAAATTGTTTTATTAAAAACTTTCAAGTCTCGAACATATACAATAATTTTAATGTTATATTTTTCCGGTTCATTTTTTTTCTAAATATAGAGAGTTATTGCTTCTCCATAATTCATTCCTATAACACATCCTAAAATGTAAAAGTTTCCCATTTCACCAAGACGAACTTTTGAAAATTTTTCTAAATATATTTTGAATATATATTTTAGCCCTTTTATAAATATATATGTTATACGCTTCAATCTCTATAGATATATTTTTTTGTCAGGGAACAGGTGTTAAAAAATAGGAAGGAGAATGCCGGGAAATTGTCTTTAAAGATAGAAAGTTTTATTAAGTTATGCTGTAATTTTACATAAAGTTAAAGCAGCTTGCTTTACATACTCCCCTACGACAATGATAGAAATAATTTATATACATGGCGGTCAACTGGTCAAAAACAAATAAAAGAAGAGTAGAATGTTGAAATTGATTATTCCAACACCCTCCCTCAATTTCTACATTCCCAATCCAGCAACATGTTTATCATACAAGACTCTTGGCAGACCTTTAGTAAGGATGTCGGCAACATTTTCCTGGGTTGGTATGTGAACGACCTCGATAAGACCATCGCTGCAAATGCTTCTAATATAATGCCATTTGATGTCAATGTGTTTAGTTCTGGCATGATGGACTGGATTTCTCGCCAGCTGTTGAGCGCCCTGGTTATCAGTCTTTAAAACCGTAGGTTCATTCAATAATTCACCAAATCCCATCTCATCCAACAGCGTTCTAAGATAGACTGCCTCCTTTCCCGCTTCACAAAGTGCTATGTACTCTGATTCCGTGCTCGAAAGAGCGACAGTCTGCTGCTTCTTCGATTCCCAAGCTATTGGACCTCTTGCCAAGAAGAAAACAAGTCCCGTTTGAGACTTTCTATCCGCGAGGTTTCCACCCCAATCAGCGTCGACACAACCATAAAGGGTCTCATTAGTTTTCTCGTAAGTTATTTTCAAACATAAAGTGCCCTTTAGATAGCGGAGGACACGCTTGGCCGCATTCCAGTGCTGTCTCCTAGGATCATTGCTGAATTGTCCCAAAGCACTAACCGCATAGGCTATATCAGGCCTTGTCGACACTGAAAGATATATTAACGATCCAATCAGTGATTGGTATTCTTCCTTTTTTACTGGCTCATTCTCACCCTCTATAGATGAAATCTTTGTTAACTTGGAGTTCGAATCCATGGGTGTAGAAATCGGCTTGGCCTCCTTCATTCTATATTTCGCCAGAAGTTCTTCAATATATTTCTCTTGATCTATGGATATTGAGCCATCCTTTTCCGTTTGTATTCTTATACCCAAACAATAATTTATCTTTCCAAGATCTTTTATTTTGAATATCTTCTTCATACTTTCTTTAAAGGATATCAACGTGTCTTCTCTTTCAGCTGCAATTATCAAATCATCAACATAGATTGCCACCAGAAGAATGCCTTCATGATGTTTGATGTAGACACAGTTATCAGTTTTCATCTGTTCTAGGCCCATTTCTTTTAATACTGAATCGAGCTTTGCATGCCAAGTCATTCCAGCCTGTTTCAGACCATATATAGCCTTCTTTAGTTTACATACCCTTCTTGGATATTTCTTTGACTCGAAATTTTCTGGTTGTGTCATGTAGATTTCTTCTTTGACATCACCATTCAAGAAGGCAGACTGAACATCCATTTGATGGACCAGCAAATCATATTCAACGGCCAAGGCTAAAACTGTTCTGATCGTACTGTGGCGTACAACTGGTGCAAAGGTTTCCTCATAATCAATACCGTATTTTTGGGAATAACCTTTTGCTACAAGTCGAGCCTTATACCGTTCAAGAGAACCATCACTACTATACTTTCTCCTGAATACCCATTTGCTTCCAATTACGTTTTGGCCCTTAGGGGGATCAACCAGTTCCCAAGTTTTGTTTTCAATCAATGAATCAAACTCCTCCTTCATTGCTTTCCTCCAAAAATAAGAATCTTTTCCAGACAGCGCTTCCTCTGCGTCTTTTGGATCTGGGGAGTACTTCACTTCTGAAAATTCTTGCGTGGATAAATTTGCCGTAGGATATTCCTTTCTTGGTCGGCCAGGTTTTCCCGTTCTAATATACCTTGGTCTTCCTCTTCCTCTCTGCGAGATGACTTCCATTGTTTCTGATGGTTCGCCTAAAAAATCCGAATCAGTTCCGGGCAAAGTGTTTTCATCATCCTGAAGACTTTCCTCCTCCAATGATATATCTACCTTTTTCTGTGGTATAGCTTCAATTTGCACCACGTCATTCCTAGAGGTAGAGTTTTCAGATTCGAGGAAACGTACATCTCGACTTTTTATCATCATGCCTGTTCCAGGCTTCCATAATCTGTACGCCTTTGATTCGGGAGAATAGCCAATCAGTCGGTATTCTTCACTGCGAGGAGCGAATTTTCCTCTTCTTGGACGGTTGTCAACAGCGAAACATTTACATCCAATAATTCTTAAATGAGAAACGGTTGGTTTTCTTCCTGTAAATATTTCATACGGAGTTCGACTTTCATTAGTTCTTGGGCATCTGTTTCTAATGTATGTAGATGTATGCACAAGTTCAGCCCAAAGTGGATCTGGGAGGTTCGCTTGAATTATGAAACATCTGGTCATTTCTACCAGAGTTCTGTTCGCTCTTTCAGCAACTCCATTTTGTTGCGGAGAATATTCAACTGAGAGCTGATGTCTAATTCCTTCCTCCGATAAATATTCTTTAAAATCTGAACTCAAATACTCTGCGGCATTGTCACTTCTGATTGCTTTAATTTTCTTGCCAGTTTGTTTCTCAGCAAATCTTTTAAATAGTTTAAATCCTTTGAAAATTTCACTTTTTCTTTTCATAACAAAAGTGAATATCATTCGTGAGAAATCGTCAATAAATGTTGCGAAGTACAATGCACCGCCATATGACTTTGTTCTCATCGGTCCACATATGTCAGAATGAATAAGTTGCAGTGGCTCGGTTGACTTTGTCAGAGAGATTTCTGGGAATGGTAATCGAGTCTGTTTACCCCTAATACAAGTTTCACAACTTGTTATACTTTTAAATTCACCCTTGGGTAATCCATTAACTAAATTTTCTCTCTGCAATTTCCTAAGGTCATCAAAATTAAGATGACCAAACCTATTATGCCAAATTTCACTGCTATTTTTGTCTATACACATTCTGGTAAATTGCGTTTTTGCATATTTAGTTTGACGCAGTATGTAAAGTCCGTTTCTTTTGTAAGCTTCTATGCAAATTTTCCTCAATGGATTCACAATTTCCGCTTTTCCTCTCATAAATTTTACAAAAAATGATTTTTCTGTGCAGGTGCTGACCGAAATCAAATTTCCCTTCAGTCCTGGGACAAACAACACATTTTCTAATTTCAATAAAAATGGTTCACCATGTTCGAGAACTTCCAATTGTACCGTTCCTGTACCTAAAGCTTCTATGCTTTGGTCGTTCGCTAATTTAACGGGTATTGGCTCTGTTTCTCTTAAATCTGAAAATGCTGTTCTTAAGCAGCACATGTGTGCAGTTGCACCGCTATCCAGGCACCACTCGTTAACATCAAGAATATTTTCATCTCGAATTCCTAGAGAAGCAGCCATTCGCGTATTGTTTGTTCTAGAGTTCCTTTTTGACCAGCAGTCAGCCGCTTTGTGGCCTTTCTTGCCACAGTAATGGCAATTAAATTTAAAATCCTTCCGAGTTGGTGGTTTAGTGGAATTGGTAGTTTTTCTTTCTGGATTTCCAAAAAATGCATTCTGTTCTCCAGACGAAGTTCCCTCCATTTCACGTTGTCTTTGATCTTCTTCTATGATCTTGACCTTTAAAGTTTCAAGTTTTGGGAGCTCATCTCTGGTTTCTATTGCAGTTCTGAATCCTTCGTACGATTCTGGAAGACTACACAACAAGAGTATAACTAAAAAGTCTTCGGGTACTTGAGCCCCAATTTCACCTAGATTGTCCACTAATGAGGTAAATTTACTCAGGTAATCTTTCAAATCATCATTAGGCCTCATTTTCATCTGTATTAGCCTTTTGGTTAGGGAAACTCTCGTCGCAGGTCCTTTAGGTCGATAAACTTCTTCTATCTTTTTCCAGGCCTCCTCGGCAGTCTTGCAATTCTTAACATGAACTAATTCTGATGGATTCAAGCTCAATACAATTGTAGCAAGAGCCTTCTGGTCCTTATTTTGCCAATTAGTAAACTCTTGGTTACCGGGTTCAGGTTTGACATTGGCTTCATTAACATAAATCCACAGATCAGAGTGAACAAGAATCATTTGCATTTGAAGCCTCCATGTCTCAAAGTTTTGCTTATTCAACTTCTCAATTTGATATAGACTGGACATGCTTAATTCTTAATTTTCTTAGACAATCAGTTCTGGGCCCATAACCTGTTAAAAAATAGGAAGGAGAATGCCGGGAAATTGTCTTTAAAGATAGAAAGTTTTATTAAGTTATGCTGTAATTTTACATAAAGTTAAAGCAGCTTGCTTTACATACTCCCCTACGACAATGATAGAAATAATTTATATACATGGCGGTCAACTGGTCAAAAACAAATAAAAGAAGAGTAGAATGTTGAAATTGATTATTCCAACAACAGGATAAATCGACGTTTAGTTGATTTTAGTCCTGCTAGATGGCGCTCTGCCAACTAAAAAGCTCATGTGAACGTGCTCAGGATATACCTTTTTTGATTCTAATATATATATTTTTTATATATTATTATAATATATTATTTTTATTTTGACACAAAGGAGTTATCCCCTCTCGTGTTATTTCCTTTTTATGTATATACTAGCCGAATGACCCGGGCAGCGCCCGTGTTTTACCCGATTGAATGTTTTGATTCAAATACTATTTGTTGCAATTCTACCGCCTACCGCCCGCCATGCGCGCGCACAAAGAAGTCACGTGCTCGCCGGCAGCCAACGGGCGCGCGCCGCCGGCAGGGTGGCGCAGCAAACGATGACACGTGATCGTAGCCGACCAATAGGAGGGCGCCGGCAAACCGTGACAGAGTCGGCCGGCCGATGACGGATTGATTAGGAAAGACGCTCGTAACTGTATTATGTATATATGTCGTAGCTGTCGTGGTCAAATGAAAGGGCGCAACCGTGATGCCTACAATCCCCAAGAAATAGCTCCAGCCAAGCGAACAGCGCACCCGCGATGTCTGCCACCTTTATTTTTGTACAGCCTTTATAGATGGATGAATTTGCATATTTACATTTCAACACAAGCTTAACATATTTACATACTTATTTTGACGAAAATAAATTATATCTCTTGGGCATTAATTATGCAAATTATGACATATATATATTTATATTTAACGAATGAAAACATTCGCATCTTAATGTTTTCATTTGTTATATAGAGATGGCGTGGAATATTATAACATATATTTGCATATAACTATTTGAGACTATGGAGGAATGGTACAAATTGCCGATTATAATCCCGAGGAATCGAATCCCGCCATGAGCACTTTTTTTTTAAGGAAAAAAACATTTCAACGGCTCTCGATTCTTGCAAAAGTCTATCTTCACAGAGAGTACCTGTAACCAAACGGGGCTCTGACACCTTTAAGTACAAAAGTAAAACTTCTTTCTAAATATGAAGATATAATGCATTATCACGCCATCTGTTATCATAAATTTAAACTATTTTTGATGTGTATGTTCCTTTTTGAATTAAAACAATTCTCTACTGTCCTTGCTGTAATGATAAAATAATGGGAGGACCTGGCTCATCAGTGGTGAACCCTCCCAGCGGTTTCGCCAGTTTAATCTACCAGACTGCCTTTATATATATAGGTGTATGTGTGTGTCTAGAAAGTAACTAAAAGTTGTTGATTGCTTGCGCCATCTGTAATAATTGATATTCAACGATTAGTTGATATTTATTCCGATAGATGGCGCAAGCCATCAGCAACTTTTAGTTTCACAATCAAGAGATGCCTTTCGCTTAATTTATCCACCTGATCCCAGTACAATCTTTCTTACCTTTGTACTATTTCTTCACATACACACCTATATATATAATTATTTGTATTTATACTGTCTTCAAAGAGTGTTTCCCAATTGTGTATTTGAAATGTTTTTTCTAAAGTTTATTTTCAAGTTTATATATATATTACAATTACAATTATTTTATTTCCAAAGCGCTATATCCCGCATGGGATACTTGCGCCAAACAAGGAGAAAAGTTTATTTACATAAGTTATTTACATTATTCAACGCATGAAAACATTAAAGATCCAGATTTTGTAGAAAGTTTAGAATGTATTTAGAAAATGAATTGAACTTTGAATATGATTTTTTTTTATCGGAAATCAAATCGTTAAGTTTATATATATATATATATATATTGTAGCAAAGTATTTATTATATTTAATATATACATATTATTAATTTTTATATATTTTTATTATTTATATTTTTCTACTCTGAAAAATTCCATCATTGCTTATCTTGTATCTTATAAACGTTGACTTTGTGCTTGTCTTAAATAAATTGCTGTGTCATCCTGAAGTTTGTCTTTCCTGATTTTCTACGTTACTATATATATATTAAACATCACAATACAAAAATAGAATGGTATGGTAGGTAAAACTGGCGAAACCGCTGGAAAGGTTCACCCCTGATGAGCCAGAGGTCCTCCCATTATTTTATTATTGTAGTAAGGGCAGCAGAAAATTATTTTATTTAAAAGGATCATAGGCATAAAAAAATAGTTCAAATTTCTCATTGTTTCCTTTAAAATACTTAACATATGTAAAATAGTTTCTAATTTGAATATTTACTGATTTGCACGTTTTGTGCTAATATGCAGATATGTTTGAAATAAAGGCGATCATGAAAGAAAAACGGTATTGATGGATATCCAATATAATTTGGAAAATTGATGTCACAATAGTAGTTTTTTCAATGTAAAACTATTATAGAAATGTTGCTAAATTTCTCTTGTGATATCCTTCTAATTCTAAATGTTAAAAAATTCTCTGATAGGAAATTTTTAATAGAAATAAGATAGTGATAAAAAATATACACGTTTACACTCATTAACAAAACATAAGGAAGTGAAAAATCTTTGATGTCGCTGTTCGTCTGTTTTTTTTTTATGAGACAGAGCAATTTAGTTTACACTTGGTTATCTCGAGTGTCGCCAATAAAGGTCACTTTGTATCAAATATCTTAATATGTATTGCCTAAATCCCGATATAAATAGGCTTAAACATAATGAGAAGGAATTCATTGATGAAAGTATTTTTATGGGCCAATTACCAGGTCGACGGTGGCGCTCGAGTGGCGAAAATTGGAACTAAAACTGAATTATTATTTTTGTCATTTTAAAGTGGTGTTACGTGTGTATGGGGTTGATAATATAATAAATAAAAAATAATAAATATTAATTTAAAAAATCAAAAATTTTCATTAAAACACGTGTAAATATGCGAACATAATTTTAGTTCCAACTTTTGCCACTCGAGCGCCACCGTCGAGCTGACATTGGGCCTATAAAGCTAACTAAAATGAAAAGTCTTTTGTGATGTTTGTAAATTGTTTTATTAAAAACTTTAAAGTCTTAATTATTTTTATTTTCCGATTCATTTTTATGAAAATAATTATTGCTGCTCTGAATATAGCTCTATTCATGCCTATAACACATCCTAAAATGTAAAATTTTCCCATTTCACCAAGACGTATTTTTGAAAAATTTCAAAAGATGTTTTGAATATATATTTAATACCTTTAATAAATATTACTATATATAGTCACGACCGTCTTTCCTCATCGGCCTCTGTCACGGATGCGCGCGCATCTACCAAAAAAAAAAAAACTCCCTCGAGCCGGATTTGAACCAGCGACCTAAGGATCACCGCTTAATTACATCTACAGTCCTCCGCTCTGCCAACTGAGCTATCGAGGGATACAAACCGATGAATAAGTTTACCTTATAAAGACAACTAATCCTATTTCTACACAAAATGTACTCATACCTAACTAATAAATTAAGATTTTGAACAAATACTTATATCATTTCTCACATAATAATGTAGATATATTTATATTTTGAAAATAGAACAATCCAAATTTGAAATCATTAGATAAAAAAAAGAAGCAAATATTGGCAAATACATCTCTTATTCAATTCAATATATATGCCTTTTTATTATTACTATATATAACGCCACCTTTGCCCCCCCCCCCCTCCCCCCATCATGCCTCCCCCACTCGCTCTTTCGCCCACTCGCTCTTTCCATTGGTTTGGAGCGGGTCGCTCTTTAAATAAATGCATATATTAGTTAATAACTAAATGGAATCCTCTCTTTCCTTTTCCCAGTATGAGACGCCTACGGAAGCCAACAGTACATAGACAGATAAAGCACATAGGCTATAGTTATTAACTAATATATGCATTTATTAAAGGCGCCAATTTATAATTGTAACAAATAGTATTTGAATAAAAACATTCAATCGGGTAAAACACGGGCGTTGCCCGGGTCATTCGGCTAGTATATTATATAATTATAAGTTACATATCATATCAAATATACGTTTCAATTCCTATATATATAAATTTTTGTATAATAAAAGATATATTTATATTTATATTATTACATATATTTGCATATAACTATTTAAGGCTGTGAAGGAATGGTACAAATTGCCGAAACAACCAGGAACCGGGATCGAATCCCGCCTTGAGCTCTAAGTGCAGGCTGTTGGCCTTCGACATCGATTAATTTATTCCGATAGATGGCGAAATCTATCAACATATTTAAATATCATGATCAAAAGATTGATCTCAATTTGACCACTAATCTCGTATATTTTCTCGCCTTTTTTCATGCATTCCAATTGTAAAAAAGAATTAATTTTGTTATAAAATTTTGAGAAAATATAGAATAAATAATGTATTACTAACGTTTTATTTTGTATTTTCATACAATGTAATAATACCAAATCACACATAACTTTATTAAAATAAAAACAAAGCCTCCAGGGAAAAGTTTCTTTTAAAAATAAGTTTTATTTAAAAAATATCTCGAGCTTTCGGGCTTTATGTTTTTATTTTAATATTAATTCAAGGGATTATTTTATCGGATTGTGAACACATAACTTTATTAAGACCACCGGTCTTATACAGATTCACCACAGGAAGAAAGCATCGATGTATCTCCTATACTCCAGTCAGCACAGAACCCAACAACGGTCTCCAGGTCCGACACAGTGACCACACCGTACATATGTCAAGGTTAGCGTATCACTGAACAGGCTAGTGTGGAATCAGCCGTGTTCTAGTCTTCACTTTCCTCATCCAAATAAACCACGAATAATACCAAATCCAGATAATTTGTGACGTTTCAGTGATAACGTTATTACCTTCATACAAAAGAACTGAATCTATAACGTACTTTATATATTAGGTACTTTTGATAAGTATGGTGACAGAGTTTTTACCGAAACGTAATATTTATTTGGTCTTGTTTACCATGTGTTTCTAATCTGTAATCCAGATTATACCTAATCTTTTCCATGAGGAGAATGATAGCGGGTCACTGAAATGTCAGAATTAAATAAATTATTGGTTGATGAGGTTGTGTTTCTCCAAAATAAACTTCCAGCCAACGACTGATCATTTCTGTATTTCCTCATTTCAATGTTCCAATCTCCTAAATATCTTGCCTATTTACATTATAAAATATTCCTTAAAACTTTTTTTTTAATTGCTTTTCTCGAATGCACACAATACTTTACAATTTGATTTCATTTAACTAAATTTGCATACCAACCCTATGTACATATATCAATTGTGTTGATATATATATTTTTTTATCTTTTCTTCTAACTAACTTGCATACTAATTCTGTACATATTTAAAATATCTTTCTTTATTTTCTTTAAAAATTTTGTTTATTTTTAAAGTACAAGTGTCCCTAGGGGGACATAGCGCTCTAAGTCGAAAAAAAGAAATGTTCCAATCTTCCTTGTAGGATAGTTGAAGAGAAACCTGACAGCCTATGTCTCAGATGTATCATGTACATTCCCTATTTGGTCCATAGTAAGAACTACTTCTACAAATCTTGGGAGCATATCCATAGTAAAGCTTAGTTTGATGATTTAGACGTCGGTTTTTCTTGTTAGCATCTTTCCAGAGAGTTGATGTAGGTTGGTCCCCTCGGATTTATATTAATCTACTATTCAGCTGATGGCAATTTTGAGGAATTCTCGATGGAAGACAACTATAAACATATGCTTTGAAAATGGGAGAAATATTTTATAAATATAAATATGTTATGATGCATTAACGCGATCTGTTATGAAAATTCGAAACTATTATAGACGCGTATGATTCTTTTAAAATAAAACAATTTCTACTGCCCTTACTGCAATAAAAAAAAAATAATGAGAAGGCCTGGCTCATATGTACACAATTTCTACAATTAATAATTATTAACTAAGCCTATTCGTTATCAATTAATAACTAATTGGCCCAGTATTTGCCATCGCAGTGAGAGTCGTAGGAAAACATTTGAACTAATGTTACATTTCGCCTTATATGGTTTTAATTTTTAACACAGAGATGGCGCTGTAATGGCCTTATATGCAAAAGTGTATTGTGTAATGTAATCAGGCCAGTATGTAAATATGTTGTCCACAATAACACGAGACATCATGATCATAGAAGTTTATTGTTCTATGTAGAGCTAATATATTGAAACAAATATTTTACATATTTGGGAAGGAGGAGGTACAGCTAAGTTGGATATAGAAGCTGACGTGGTCCTCCTTCTGAAGTGGGGAGATCTGGAACATTCTGTTGTTAGAGTTGGTTAACTTTGACGGCCTAGCTAGCAAACTACATAGCGACTTCGGGGGGAATATATGCTACTGTAGATCTACCTAGTGGCGGAGACATGGTATCCTTTAGGTAGAGGTGTCCTCTTACTGAAGACTTTCTACAACTACCTCTCTGTATAGGACAACACCTAGTTGCAGAGCCAAAGTGTCCTATAGAAAGGGAAGTCCTCATCTTATCTGAAAGTTTCTAATCAGTAAAAATAGTAATTTTGGCAATAATAGTGTTCTTTGTAGAGAGATGTCTTCTAGAGAAAGTGTTCTTATGTGCTACTCTAACGATTAGTTGATATTTATTCCGATAGATGGCGCAAGGCATCAACAACTTTTAGTTGCACGATCAAAGGATGCATATTTCTCAATATGCAACAGTAGTTTTTATTTTTTAAATAAAACTTCGGGCTGAGTTGTTTCATTTCTTATACACAGATAAAACCTAATGTTTGATACTAATGTCTTTGCACATTCCGAAATTTTGAACAGGGGAAGTAATTTATTTTTCCTCTCTATTAAAAATAAAAGGAGAAGGAATTTAACAAATTGATTATAATATTACCGTTAGTTTACGGAACGCCTCCTCCTTCTCCGCCTCCTTTTACTGGGGTCAGCTATGCAACACATTTACGTTATTTACATATTATAGGACGTGTGGATATGTAAATGAGGGGTGTTTTAGTGTCTAGGTGTAATGATTAGGCTTAGTGTATCCTCTAATATAATTAAATGGTTTCTATAGATAATTAGAAACTAAACTACTATGTAATTACGATATTTATACAAATGTACTTACACTCATGGACAAAACTTAAGGAAGTTGTACCTTTTAGTATGTATATTGGGATTCCGATAATAACTCTGAAAGATACACTCATGGACAAAACTTAAGGAAGTTGTACCTTTTAGTATGTATATTGGGATTCAGATAATAACTCTGAAAGATATTACAGTGACCTTTATTGAAGACACGAGATAACCAAGTGTGAACAGCCTCGGTCTCCTTCAAAGACCTTAAAGAATCTCTACTTTCTTAAGTTTTGTCCATGAATGCGGCTTTGTAGTGTTATGTACAATAAACATTATTACAAATACAATGTACTTGGCTACAGGAGTACCACTACATAGGATATTATTGGTTTTAGGTCTGTAGAGTAGAGGTTAAACCGTCGACAGCCACTACATCGTATCCCGTATTGGGTACTTTTTCTGAAAAAAATAATAATAAATAATTGTCTAAATGCCCACTAATTTTTGTGAAATTCAAACACCAATAATAAGTGCAAGTAACTAAACGGGGCTCTGACACATTTGTAAATGCAAAATTCGAACGGCTTTTAACATATGTAGACATGGTGCACTTACAGTAAAAACAGTTGCTTACTAACTTCTATGTTTATAATGACCTGCACCATGTGTCTTTTGAAAATGTAAAAAAAAAAACGAAAATTTTAAAATTATCAATATTTCAATGATTCGGGAGAATTCTCATATACCCATATTTTATAACGATCTAAAAAAAATCTAGAAGTTTCATCTTTTTGTAACTTTACATTGTGGAGTGTAGAGTTGCATAGTGCGAATGGTGTTCGCCGGAGAAATAAATTGGGGTATACGTGTTTTATAGCTATATATATGTACAAAAAATGAGAAAAAATATAAAAATAATCATATATATAAAGTTTTTCTTACAATTAACAATGGGTAAACCTCACCAATAAAGCGCTATGGATAAAATGCCCAATGTTAAAATGTTGTTTCCTCGCATCAATTATGTGAAATGTTGTTAAGGAATGTGTTATTTACCATCTCCAGCTCTATGTGTATGGGCTGCACAACACACCGCCTCTGTTATATTCCACGCCGATATGTAAATATAGATAGATATATGCAAATACGTTAAAATATATCACATATATATATATATATATACTATTATATATACAATATTTTTTTCATCATTTTGGAACCTGGAAATACGTATTTGCATATTTCAATGGCTTCATATAATTTTTTATATTTTCTTTTTTTTTTTTTCAATGAACTATATTCAAATGTTGAAGCCACGAAAGTTGAATAAACAATATTTTCGAGAGGTAACTTATTGAAAATGAAGACATCATGAATTAATATCGATACAATATTTTTAAAGGTGCCCCTTTTGATACATATATATATCTATATTGATTTGACTAAAAAAGCATATATTGGATAGAAAAAAAAAAAACATAATAATAAATATTGGTAAAATATTTTCTTTTATCCAAAACATACCTTTTTAAATAAAGATCTATTTATATAGATTGCTATCTATTTTCAAAACAAATTATATAATTTGATATTTCGAACTATATTTTTAAATATTCCTTAATGATTTCAACAGAATATTTTTCAAGGAATTATAAAGAGACAAATGGTTATTTTTTTTTAAATAGGCTCTATGCTGGGGGTATCTCTACATTATGTAAATAAATAATACATTATGTTAACATTATGTGAAGTAAACTTATATGCATATGTGAAGTTTGAGAAATACTTACTACGATAATATTGCGGTGACTTGGATTCGTCATCTGTACAATATGGAAATGAGATTGTGTATGTTTTTACATAAGTTATATGGAATAGTGAAACAATGTGAAAGCAAATGTACGAATTCAGAATAGTAAAATTAATGAGAAAGTCATCTCCTGATTGGTAAACAATACATTGCTGCTAGCTTGCACCATCTATCGGAATATTAGGCATTCTGCACCAAACTGACGATAACTGATATATTTCTATTATATGTTGAAGATTAATAGTCAAAGTTAATTTATATTTTATAAGAAATTGCACTTTATATATTTAGATATCGTTAAAATCTTGAAAAATAAAAGATACGAAATTTTATGCTATTATAATTATTTTATTATTTTACAATTCTTGCATACATTATAAACAAGGTCTTCAATAATTATGATAAACATTCGATTCGTTTCGAATCAAAACAGAGTAATAATATATCACTGATATATTATCTTTAAACAAAACAGATCAGATCAATAATAAACCGTCATATTTCGACAGATGGCGCTAGCTATCAGCAACGTTCAGTTTACTGATATGGAGATACCTTTTTCTTATAATAGTTAAGGTATTTAGCTACAAATGTATTATTTTGTTAAATTATTCTATTGTGTTTTACATCGTCTTTAGGTGCAAAGTGTTTTCTATACTCACCCTCGGGCTCTTCTTGGACAACTGCACACACAATAGGTAAATATGTAAATTGAACCAGGTAAAAATATTTTAATAATATACAAAAATGGCCTTTTATTAAGACACTTCGTATTAAATAGACTCATCTCGTTTTCCAAGAAGAAAATTAAAACGAACAATGATAAAAGTATCAATAAATGCACAGTCAATTATAGCTTCTATGTGTTACATACATGTTATATATGCAAATATATATATATATGACACTTACTTTCGGTGTAGACCTCCGTGTAGTATTCTACGTCCTCTGTTCACACAGTTGGTTTCACACATTTAGCTTCTCTCATATTTACATATATCTCCACATATACATATATAACATAGTTGCGGGTAGATGATATTCATATACCTTCTTAAAGAGGCACCCTTCCAAATAATTATACATCAGAATGGTACATTGTGTTTATCACCCTGGTAAAATACTTTTACTGGTGCTGATAGAAATGACCACCAACACCAGTTGTGGGTATTTCAGACATATATTTACATATATCCCTACATACATATATATATGGAGAAATAGTACAAATGTGATATTGTACTGGGATAAGGTGCATAATTATGAAAAGCCATCAGCAACTTTCAGTTGCACGATAAGGAGATGCCTCTTTTCATAATATATATATTAAATGCTGAATAGAGGTCTGTCACTATTTACTGCCAAAACTACTGAATGAATCATTGGGAATGTCACATGAAGGGAGCGTAATATATATATAAACAGAAAGTCCATTCAAACCCTATGCAAATCAACCCAATATCAAATCGATGTACTACTGAAACAGAATATGGTCGCATCAGCCTTTCTTATTTTTATTTATTTTCCCCACGTTTCACGGTGTCTCTATTCTTTTTTCAACCAATTGCCATCCAGCAAATATGATTTCCGATACCACAATAATTGATTTATATATTTTAATGTATAAAGATGATGGAAATAATGACAAATTAATGATATTCATTTAACAGCTATTGCTACCACCACTACCCAACTTTCAATAGAATTCGTATATTTGAATAATTAATATTGGTTAAAACACATTGTTGGGCAAACTTCCATTAGGGAAGAACTCAGGCGAAGCTATGAATCCCTGTCATGGCCAAGAGTAAAGATCCTCCATGATAGGAACGATCTTTTCTGAAGCTAAGTCAGACTTTCATAGTAGGTACTGCTGATTCTTTGATTCAACGTATTCCAATCTCATTAATCAACTTGGTACCCTCTATCGCTGAATATTATATGTATTTTTTAATAATTATATTTTTATTCATTTCTCAGTATTAGGAATGTATATAAATAACTTTTATTTATTTATGCAAAAATAGAAAAGTAGAGTACTTATAATATCCAGAATCCCAATGCTGGGAGGTAAGCAAGTTGAAGGACAAACTAACATATTTACATACCGTTTTGTTCTACGTTTGTGTAGACTTCAGTGTAAGATTCTTGTTGCTGTTGCTGTTGCTTTGCAGTGTAGACTTTGGTGAAGGTTTTGGTGTAGGACTCTTGCTGTTGGTCATTATTGGTGTAGACTTTAGTAATGGGCTGTTGGTCTTTTTTGGTGAAGGATCTGGTGTAGGTATACCAGTCTATGTCATTTTTGGTGTAGACTTCAGTTTTAGGCTGGACTTTCTCGGTGTAGACTTTAGTAATGGGCTGTTGGTCTTTCTTGGTGAAGGATTTGGTGTAGGTATAACGGTCCACGTCATTTTTGGTGTAGTCTTCAGTTTTGGGCTTGCCTTTCTCGGTGTAGACTTTAGAGGTTTGCTGTTGATCTTGTTGTCTCTTGGTGTAGACCTTGGTGTAGGACTCTTGTTGGTTCTGCGTCTCCGTGTACCTGCCCCCTAGACACAGTGTGCGTGTTAGATAACACGTGATCTCAATTAGCCAATTATCGTTGAGTTCATTAACCAAACTAGAGGCAATGGGTTTATTACAGCTCACTCTGGTTGCATTGAACAACGAAATACACTCATGGACAAAACTTGAGGAAGTTTTACCTGTTAGCATGTATATCGGGATTCAGACAATAACTCTGAAAGATACACTCCTGGACAAAACTTGAGGAAGTTGTACCTATTAACATGTATATCGGGATTAAGACAATAACTCTGGAAAGAGTTTATACATAGAGACATTTATTGAAGACACACGAGAAAACCAAGTAGGAATAAAATTGACTCTGTCTCCTTTAAAAAAAAACGACCGGCTACATCAAAGACTTTCCACTTACTTAAGTTTTGTCCGTGAGTGTATATATATGTTATCGCAGTAAGTGGAGTAGGAAGATGGTTTATTTATAAAATAAAAAAACTTGCTGAAATGGTATAATATCTTGTCAATAGATGGCAAGCTAGTGTCTTATGATGAAATAGGTTATCATGGAAGAGTATACAGAGAGTACATTTACGCTCGTGTATTCTGACTTAGAAGTTGGATTTTGTTGTGTATTTGCATACTTGGGATATTTGCAGAAATGCAAATATCCTCTTTGCATACTCGATTCTGACTGAATGCATAAATAGCGCTACAAGTTGTTAGCAGCGGTCAGTCAGTCCGTAGTGTAGCAGTTCGCGTACTAATAAATTCTAAGAGAATGTAGTTGCCTGGTATTGAGCAACCCACACAGAGGCACCACAACAGATTTCATTTTTTATTTTATATCAACTTTGATGAGTTGTTCATGGTATGTTTATACCAATGGTTCTCTTCGAGGGGACAAATCATTTAATGATGGTGAAGGAATTCACATATCAAGTTCTTTCTTAATACAAAATATATTTATGATTATCTTTCTAACTAGAAAGGTTCAGGTTCCTAATATATATTATTGTTTCTCTTTTTAAAATTATTTTTCTTGTATAATATATGTTTATAACTGTTTCTGTTTTCAAAAAAATGTAAATCGACGCAATTATCCCTAGCCGGGATATCGCGTTTTGTGTATTGAAATGAAAAAAAAAAACAAAGTATTGAAGCAGATTCTTAGCAATTCTTGGCCTGAAATTTGAGATAACAATGATGGTATATATATTTCATATGGTATATCTCTCTTATATCGAAAGTTGATTGTTTTCAGATTGAAAAAAAAATGGAAATTTAGTTTGAAGATTAGATTTTGATGTTATCAATTTTGTAAATATTATCTTCAACTAAAAACCTATATTTTAAAGGTGACTTAAAACCTTCTCGATAATCATTCGCTATATTAAAGTCAATATATTTATGTCCGATATATTTATAGGAACCTTATAGTGTGTGTGTAAAAAGATTACGTGTATATAACACTTTATTTATTAAATATATTTACCTTTTCCTCCATTTCTATCATCATCTGAAACAGAAATTATTAAGTTATCAAAAATTCATACATACACATTTTTAAAAGTAAAACTGTAGCAGACAGATATGTCAATAGATGAAATACTAGAAGTAATAACCTGAGGTAAGGTCTTCTGGAATTTATTTATTTACATCATTCAATAGTATCATAGCGTTTTAACCATTTATACAAATTTTTCTTTATGTAGATAAATATTTGCATAGTATATATGACATAATAAAAATATGATATTTATTATTCATAAAATAATTAAAATTCTATAATCACAGAGTTAAATTTTAAAATGAAAAGGAATCCTTAACAAAAGGAATATAACCTAAATTTATTTTTATTTGTAAATAGATAATAACATTGTTAGTTGTATGTATGCAAAAACTGTTTGCTTTAAAAAAATAATCAAAATAATAAATATTTTTTGGGACAAAAGTTATCATTCATTTTTACCATCCACGACTGCATAAATTGGTAACGTAAATAGAATATACGTCCTTTTTTATGACATATATATATATATAAACTAGGCAAATATTATATATATATGGGGAGTTAAATCTTAGTCGAGGTGAAGTGATGAACGCAGGAGTTAAGAGCAAGGGCAAGATGTGGTAAAACCGGAAAAGAAATTTGAGCTCCAGCTGAAGCAACTCTGACGTATAAACTGTTTTATGTCAAATTCCTAATTATAAAATTCCCATCTCGTTTTGTTTCTATACTTCAAAATTGTAAATAAATATAAAATAGGATGCCCTGATCTAGTATGGATAATATGGAAGCATCATACCTCCGCTGGAGCCGCGTCCTCTACCACCTGGAACATAGGACCGTTTAGGATATTTCACACACAGGCTGGAATGATGAGAGAGGTACTAAAAAGAATAAATGCGATTTATATAATATAAAGTTACGGGAGGATGGTATTCATGTACTAAAGTGGCATTTCTCACTTTATATATGCATACATTAACATAATTCATTTTTAAAGGAAAGGTGTCACTTTTAATACAATTTATATATTATAAAGTGCAACTATATTTTATGATATGATCATAGTTTCCTTCAAACCACTTTCAGAGATATTGCGGTATGTATAAACAGACGATACAATAGTTGGGAGTTCTAATAGACTGATCTGTAAGTAATCAGTTATCATACTTTGTGTGTGAATCTAGTTTGTAGAGATCTACTATTGATATGCAAATACTTGTCATATATATATTATAAATAAAATATTTTATGCTGATTTTAATTATCTTGAGGATTATGCTATGGAATTATTTGCTGGTTCTTTTTATTACTAAATGGTATTGGTAATAATGGTAATGTAGTCGTGGCAAAATTCTTGAAAGTATAATTATAAAAATAGTTTTGGCCAGTAATTGCTTTAATTGAACTAAAGGAATATATACAAAACATAACTTGATAAAAGTACTGCCTGGCTTAAGGCGTAAGAATAAAAAAATGAAAAACTTATTTACATAATTTACAAAAGGTTTTGAGCCGGCCAACAGGAAACAACAACAATAGGTTATATAAAGGGAAGTCGCGAAATCTGGTGGTATACTTAACAGAATATTTGAATCTATGAAATATAATTTTTAAAAAATAAAATAATATTTGTATATAACATATATATATATAATCTCTGATAAAGGTCATTGTGAATATCTATATATATATTCTTTATAAAAAATAAGATGTATTACAGCGCCATCTTTTATCAGAAATTTGAACTATTTTTGACGGTTTCTTTTTTTAAATAAAACAATTTTATACTGCCCTTATTTTAAGAATAAAAATAATGGGAGGGTTCACCACTGATGAGTCAGGCCCTTCTATTATTTTTACCATTTCATTAAAGGCAGTAGGAAGTTGTTTTATTATATAAAGAATACATAATCTTCAGTTCCTCTTGTGTAGGTCCTGGGTTAACTCTATTTCTCTAGTTTCATGTCTTTAAACTTCTCTCTCCAATCCTTCAGTTCACATTTTCACGTTACTTTACCCTCCAGAACTGTTCATAGAAACTTGTTTCACACAATATTGGTGTATATATTTCCAGGTCTCATTAAACTAATTTATTTTAATTATCTCTATTTGAATTATAAAATTCTGATATGTTATTTCTAATTTTTAATTTACGTTATCATTAGTAAATATTATCGTATTTTAGGTACTTATATATAAACCATATTTTTATATTCGCTATTACAAGTATTATATATAGATTAAAATATAAATCTCAAGAGATATTTCTCTCAATATAGTAGAGATGAGCAATTATAGCAAATATGGAACTTACTTCTGTTGGAGTCACTTCCTCTACCACCTGGAACATAGAAGGGTTTAGAACATATGTAAATTACCACCAAATATAATCATTAATCTCAACCTGAACGAACCCTGCAATAAAAAAGAGAACAAAATCATACTTAAAAAGAAAGGACTTGACACAATTGATTTATATGATCAGAGAAATTATTTATTAGCATACACAGATGGATCATCAGACCTTACCCTGAGTAATGGAGGGGCCGGAATTAACATAATACTCCAAGATGGAACACACATCAAAATCAAAGAAGGAGTGGGAAAGATTTCGTCAAACTTCACTTGTGAACTGACAGCTATCTGGAAAGCCCTCGATGTATGCCTGAACCAACCATCCCTGCATCAAGCAGAAGGAATCATAATATACAGCGACTCCAGATCCGCTCTAGAATCAATTCAGAAGGGCAATACTAGAATCACTCAGAAAATACACTCATTACTTACCCAACTGGAAACATTGGAGAAGAACTGCATTCTACAATGGATTCCTGCCCATGTTGGGATCGAGGGTAATGAAATGGCAGTTGAATTGGCAAAGGAAGCCAGAAAGCTGAGCCAAAGGAAAGAACAAATGTCAGTATTTGACGCTAATGCTTTGGCAAAATACAAGATAATCAAACAAAAAATAAGAAAAGATCAAATATGTTAAATAAACTCTGAGAGAAAACTGACAAAAACTATAACAAGACTTAGAACAAAACACTATAAAGGAATGACAATACATCCAGATGGCAAAAGAACTTATAAAGCATGCAACAACTGTCCTGGTGTGGAACTAACACCTACTCACATATTCTCATGCCCAGCAATGGCCGCAGCCTTGCAGAAAATTGACTTATACCCAGAGCAGCAGCTTTACACACCCAAGATAGTGGATATTGCTGCTGCTGTGATGGAGATGTATGGAGACATCTGAGACTCTTCTTTGGACACGACAACAACAATATATATAGATTAAAATATAAATCTCAAGAGATATTTCTCTCAATATAGTAGAGATGAGCAATTATAACAAATATGGAACTTACTTCTATTGGAGTCACTTCCTCTACCACCTGGAACATAGAAGGGTTTAGAACATATGTAAATATGTTGTTTCACACAGTTGTAAATCATTGGTGTTCGGGAGATAATTCTATTTACACTCATGGACAAAACTTAAGTAAATTTCATATTTAGATGTCACCGGGCATCTTTTTTTTTCTTTTTTGAAGGATACAGAGGCAATTTAGTTCACACTTGGTTATCCCGTGTGTCTTCAATAAAGGTCAGTGCGATATCTTACAGAGTTATTGTCTGAATCTGATATACAGGATAAAAGGTACAACTTCCTTAGGTTTTGTCCATGAGTGTATACACACTTGGTTATCTCGTGTGTCTTCAATAAAGGTCAGTGTGATATCTTTCAGAGTTATTGTCTGAATCCCGATATATAGGATAAAAGGTACAACTTCCTTAGGTTTTGTCCATGAGTGTATACACACTTGGTTATCTCGTGTGTCTTCAATAAAGGTCAGTGTGATATCTTTCAGAGTTATTGTCTGAATCCTGATATATACATGCTAAAAGATACAACTTCCTTAAGTTTTGTCCATGAGTGTATACAAACTTGGTTATCTCGTGTATCTTCAATAAAGGTCACTGTAATATCTTTCAGAATTATTGTCTGAATCCCGATATACATGTTAAAATGTACAACTTCCTTTGGTTTTGTCCATGAGTGTATACACACTTGGTTATATCGTGTGTCTTCAATAATGGTCACTGTAATATCTTTCAAAGTTATTGTCCAGATAAACGTTATAATAAACATGGAACTTACTTCTGGAGCCACGGCCTCTACCACCTGGAACATAGGAGGGTTTAGAATACGACAATAATTTCCACACAAGCCAAATACATTCAAATATTGTGATGTAATAATATGATTGCATTAGCGGGCCATCCGTTATTATAAATTAAAATTATTTTGGACGCGTACGATTCTCCATTTTACAATGAAGAGCAAAACCAATATCTCCAGAAATTGACATAGACCCAGAGCAGCAGCTTTACACACCCAAGATAGAGGACATTGTGACTGCTGTGATAGAGATGCATGGAGACATCTGAGGCTCTTCATTGGACACGACAACAACAACAACGCGTACGATTCTTGTTAAAATCGCAGTAAGGACAGTAGAAAATTGTTTAATATCGAAAAGAATCATACGCGTCCATAATAGCTTCAATTTCTATTATTCAAATAAACATATTACATAAACTATCTTTATGTAAATTTGACTTTATATTGAAATTCGCTAAAACTGAAAGTAAACTATCCAATGTTCTTGGAATAAGATACACTTCGGGTAGTACATATTGTCACGTATATGAGCCTTAAAAACACCTACAACCTCCGCCAATAGAAGGCGCTTTCGCCTGTTTCCGATCTGAAACTAGTTTGGGAATCGTCGACTGCTGTGGTCCTGTTTCCTGAGGCAAATTATTGTAAATATCCATTGTGATATGTGGTGTAACTCTCCTTGGATTTATATAAATTCTATATCTGTGCACATAAATATATGAAATGAAAGCATGCATGTTTATTTCACACAGAAAACAAATTTCTACTGTCCTTACTGAGACGGATATATTGGGAGGGCTTGACTCATCAGTCGTGAACCCTCTCAGCGGTTTCACCAATTTAATCCACCAGACCGCTTCTTAGAGCTCTAATACTGTATTGGACGATTCTGATTTTATATGCTGCAATGAAGGGTAGAATCTTAGAAATGGTTTTATAAAAATGGCATATCCTGACCAGGAGCACATGTGCTTTACAGAAGGCAGAGCGCCATCTGGTGGAACAGAAATCAACTAAACATTGATTTAGCCTGTTCTCTGATATTTGGCCAACCCAATTTCTTGATAAATCAAGAAAAGCCATCCACGAATGTTATATAAAAATATTATTTTATTTTAAATTATAATTTCATATATTCAAATACTCTGTTAAATCGACCGCCAGAGGTCATGCTTCCCCTATAAAAACTCGTTGTTGTTTTATTCCGTTGGCCGGCTCAAAACCTTTGTATATTATGTAAATGATCTTTTGTTTTTCTTATTCTACTCGCCTTAAGCCAAGCATTACTTTTATCAAATTATGTTCTTTTATATATTCCTTTCAGTTCAATTAAATTACTGATTCAAATCATTTTTAAATATCAATTATTCCATAGCATAATCTCAACAATTCCAAAATCAGCAGAAAAAGTCTTATTTTATTTTTATATAACATATATATTCAAACAATTATTGACATTTAGAAATATTGATAATTTTTATATTAAATAACAAAAAAATTCCAATGATATGTAAAATAAAGTATACATAATATTTTGAACACACAAGAGGTTTCCACTAAACTAACGTCCAATATTCAATAAAATAATTAAAGAAATGAGAAAGGGGCGCCATCTACAGGGCTCAATTAGAACTATATTTAAACTTACCTTCACCGCTCCTGTCACTTCCTTTACCACCTGAACACATTTAACACACGGCTATTAACACGCGTACTTAAATTATTCATACTTTTATCAATCTTTATGTAAGGTCTTGGATTGTTTAATTATTTAGAAGCGGTCACCTAAAACCTAAGAGACATCTATTGGCAATATCCGCAGACTAGTGGAATCAAGTCAGTGACAATGCCACGATAGAGCCATTAGCCTGACACAATAGTCTCCAAGTGGATGTTTCCCAGTTTGTCAAAGCTGGTGTCGTGTCTGTCACCGACCCGAGTCCACTAGTTTCCGAAACCGGTCAATAGATGGCGCATAGGTTTTGCGTCTATTTTTACCCGAATATACAAGAGGTATCAAACAACATCTTTGAAATATATAAATCGAAAGTTATTGAAGGATCATGTAATAGTTTATATCATAGGGCCAGTATTCAAACAAAGACAACATTAACTACCTCCCTCCATGGCCATTATTTACATATTTACGGAAAGACTGTATTTTGTAAACCTATATATAAAAATAATTATTTACATATTTCCATTAGACTCACCGCGATTGCCACTCCAGCTGCTTCTTCCATTGCCTGAAAATAAAAAATAACATATTTAAATATGATTACAATTAGGTGAACACATGTACTTGATTAAATACTGAAAGTTGCTGATGGCTTGCGCCATCTATTGGAATAAATATTAAATAAACTTTTTTTATCCTCACACACACACACACAATTACAGCTGCCCGATAGAGAGATGACTTTTTCTCAATTTACATATTATTAAATTACATATTGGAGCTGGCGATTTAAAGATAAATACCCTCTCTCTATAAGTAAAATATGGGTTTACTGAATACCCAGCGCAATAAAGTCTCCATGAACGTGGGAGCATAAGGACTCTTCCAAAAACGTCATGGTCGAGTACAGTGGCATAAATTGGCCGCCATTTTAAACCCACTCTCCTAGAAGACGTCAGAATGTACTTCCACCCATTTTGGAAACCCATATTCTCTCTATATGTAAATATGTATAGTATATATTTTTACATACTTCCATTGGAGCCTCGGCTTCTACCACCTGGAACATAGGAAATCTTAGTACAGGTAGGGTACATATATATATTAGTGAAATATACATAAATCTATCAACAAAATTCATAAATTCTGAGGTATCAAAGGTAAAAATACTATATTTAAAGAATATAAATTACATTATGAGTTTCTAATAGTGCACTGAATTAAGAAGAAAATCATCGAAATAGGATAAAAATTGATAGCAGATAAGCAACTATAAAAGTCCAGTTTTTAAGACTTTCTCGTTTTTTTCAAATTATCTCTATCACACCTAGTACAGGCCATGATAATCATGAAACGTTTACTTCAACCTAAGAATTGAACTATGCAAATAAAGAGAGTTATTTACATATTTCCGTTAAATATCAACTTACTGTGATCGCTGCTCTTTCCGCTACCTGGAAATCAAATAATAAAATATTTTAATATGCTTAGTCATGTTTAACACATTAAGTTTATAAATTTAATTGCCATCTCTATGTCGATCAAATTTATAATAATCATTTTTAGCCATATATTTATTTTAACTTATCTCTCTTTCATCAAATATATTATCTCTATCTTGAAGTAATGTCTGTAGAGATAATATTTGATGATATGCGTGAAAATAAACACATTGCCAAAAATAAATGTTACAAAAATTAAATTAAGTGAAAACATAGTGGAGATATTAACACAAAGCAATAATACGCCATATATATATATAAAATGAAAGGATTTAAAAGCACGAATGTTTATTTTATACATAATACAAACTTCTACTGTCCTTACTTCGATGCCCTCCCAATATATTTTTTCATCGCAGTAAGGACAGTAGAAGTTTGTATTGTGTATAAAATAAACGTTTGTGCTTTTAAATCCTTTCATTATATATGTATATAGTGGAGATATGATAAATTAAATAAATAGTAAACGATGAATAGTAGAAATATGAAATTGTACTCGGGTCAAGATAGATTACGCCAACTTGAACCCTGAAACTGTACTTGTGCTTCCTAGAGTCCTCTGGAACCCGTGTTTACTTAAACTGATACTTCCCTGTCAACTTGTCCTTCCCTGTCTCTGTTACCTATTCTCTTCGTCTCTTCTCTACGGTGTACATTTTGTTCAGTTAGAGCTTTGGCTGGAAAACGCTCCTTCGAGCTGAGAGTGTTATCGGGGTAAAACAAAGTGTTTATAATATTAAATATATTTTTAAATTATCTTTATATAAAAACAATTATAAAAGTATTAAGCCCCATTACAGTAGAACCTCCCTTTAGCAGACACCCTGCTAGCGGTCACCTCTCCACAAAGGACAGTTTTGATTTGCAAAATCACCATTTTTTACTATTTAGTAACTCTCTGGTAAGAGGACACCTCTCCCTATAGGACACTTTGGCTCTGTAATTAGGTGTTTTCCTTTACAGGGAGGTAGTTCTACTGTATATATATCTAAGAATAAGGGGAAATAAGAAAACAAAACAAGACTGTCAGTTTTCTTTTATCAACTAGCTCTTTCTCTATGTTATAATTATTAATTTATTTTATATTTATATACGCATTTTTAAAAAATTATATTTGAATTATATTACAAAAAAATCCAATAAAAATTGTTTGAATTATTTTAGCCAACACGAGTTTATAGCAGCCGAGACAATAGTCACATGCGCCATCAGTTGCGCAACTCCAGAAAAAAGTCATTTTTTCTTAATTTGCATACATAATTACATATTACAGTTAGAGGTGTTTAAGAAATATTACCCTCTTTCTATAAGTAATATGGGTGTAATGAATACTCCGCAATAAAAAAAGAAATGAGGATATTCAAGGCAACATTTTCTGTGGCTATGTTTTTGGGTCATTTTAACGGGAGAGAGGTTAAATTTATATAAAAAAAAACTTAACTGCCCTAACTACCCATTTCATGTTTTTTCAGGATGCCTTGAATGACCAATTTTTTGGTCGTTGAGGTACAGCTTGCACCACGCTGATGAGGGCCAACAGCCCGAAACGCGTACGTGGTTAGCTTTTCTTGATTAATCAAGAATGTGCATTTGGCCAATTCTGGATTTAAAAAAATCAACCGAATAGTTGATATTTATTCCGACAGATGGCGCAAGCCATCAGCAACTTTCAGTTGCACGATAAGGAGATGACTTTTTCTTAATTTATCTACCTTATCCCATTACAATTTCACATTTGTACTATTTTTTTCACATATATATTTTTTCAAGTATTTTTAAAATGTAAATGAATTATTATATTCAGGTCTAGTTACCTTTTCCGTGGTCGCATCCCTTTTTACCAGAACCTAAGAACACACAAAAACATTTCATATAAACTCCAGATACTACAGTGATAGTTTAGTTAGTAAAGAAAATTGAAACCAGATTTGATTTTGAAGCACCATATGAATGAAAATATATTTTAACAGACCACATACTGCAATGATTATTCAATGATTATTCACATACTGCAATGATTATAGTAGAGGTGGGCTATGGCAAAACTGCTAGGAGAGTTCTCCACTGATGAGCCAGGCCCTCCAAATATTTATCATTTTGCGCAATATAAGATCTTTAAAAATAGTTTTACAATAATATGGCGTCTGGTTATAGACGTCTATTTCCTCCCGGCAAAAGTTCCATCAATAATATATGTATTTATAATTTTTTGGTTAAAATGCAAACCATTTGGTTAAAATATAAACCATTCAATGCATTTAACTAACATAGTATCCATTCTCCTCATTCAGAATGGTGGCCTGTGGCACGTTGATATTCTACCTTTGGGTTTATTTATTTTATGTCTTTCAAATATTAATAAAATTGGAGGCTTTAATGGTATAAGAATTTTCAATTCTAAGAATTTTGAAAAAAGCCAGTACTTTTTATTTTAACTCCAAATTAAGTTTCTGGATGTTTATTATTCCTACAGAGTTATATGAAGAAAATCTAAACACTTACCTCCTTTTCCACCTGTAAACACACAAATAAAAACATTTTAAAACAGAATTATGAAAAAATATAACAAAAATATAAGCAATAATTACTACATCCTAACCTAAATAAATGTCATGTTTCTCTACTTAGCGCCACTTCTCGCTGGAAATTGGAATGAAGGTCAAAGCTAAACTAAACGCCATCTATTGACCGTCTCCACAAACTAGCGGCCTCGGGTCGGTGACAAAGCCACAACACCATTTCTGGCAAACTGACGGTGCCCTATGCAATTTCCTCCCGGCAAAATATCCATTTAAAATTAGAATTCCATCTACATATCTACATATAAGGCAATCATAAATGGCTGGATACTTCATTAATTTATACTCGACAGTCCTATATACTTTTCTTTTTTTATTTTCCTAAATTCCCTTTACCATGTATACCTTGATGTATGAATGCCGAGATCCAAAGAACTCTGGCAGATTAAACTGGCGAAACCGCTGGGAGAGTTCGCCACTGATTATCCATGCCCTCCTATTTTAATTTCTATCAATACCATATAATATATTCAGGGAAAGTTTCTAATTTTATTAATTTTCAGTAAATGTGAATATAGTTACATTTGTGCGTGTTACAATATGTTGATGTGGATTATTTACACAACTTTCCCAAATATTTTAATAATGATCTTTTAGTTAATACAAACTCGATGTATGTTTGTAAAAATGATAGTGGCAGAAAGTTATTTCAAAATTTATCCTGAATATGTGTATAATTCAGGTACCCCTCTCTTTCTCTATAAAGACAACCCTCGTATATAAATTCCTTATGTGAAAAAATAGTACAAATGTAACATTGTACTGGGATAAGGTGCATAAATGAAGAAAAAGGCATCTCCTTATCGTGCAACTAAAAGTTGCTGATGGCTGGCGCCATCTATCGGAATAAATATCAACTATTCTCGTTGATTTTTAATTATTCCAGAATTGGCCAAATACCCATTCTTGTTTAATCAAGAAAAGCTAACCACGGACGCGTTTCGGGCTGTTGGCCCTCATCATTCCTTATATGTTTATAAACTAACGTTTAGAGAGCGGCTCATTGGACAACTCAACATAACACCAATTTATCAATAAACATTATAAGACAATATCTTCCTATACGCTAATAAAAGAAAACCCACAAAACAAGGAGTAGTTTCATGTATTGTATTGTAGAAGGACGACTTGCCCTAAAAATTGAATATCCGTTCATAAATGAAAGAAACGTTTCGTCTTATAGATTTCTCTTCAATAAACTTATTGCAAATTCAGCGCCTCTTATTTACAATCCTGTATAAAACAAGATGTTGGTTTCACTGTCTACTTTCAATATGTAAATAGATGTTGTTAGAAGGTATGTATATATCAAGTTGGGAATTATTCTATTTACCTTTGCCTCCTTTACATCCGCCATCTTGGTATCCGGGAAACAAACAGAAGATATTACTCATAACGTATCAAATCATCAGGGAGACATAAACATTATGTAAATACGTAGATAGGAACCTATTCACATAAATATTCCATATATATATTGGAACTATTTTATTTATTTGCTAATTTTTAATTAATAACACGACAAACTTTATCAAGATACAAAAATGTATTTATCTTCATTGTACTTTTACCTCAAGATATGCAACTTGGATTTTACTTTGATATAAAGCGATCTGATGCAAATAAGGTAATTAACATATTTATCATCATAAATTGTTACTTTGTAGAGAGATAATACAATTTATAATGAAATCATTCTCACGCGCTTAATGATTCTACAGGGTTATATTTAAAATGGCTAATTATTTACGGGTATGCAACTTTTTTTCTAATTGTCAATAAATATGGGACAATAATAGCCTAATGTACTCACGGCCTCCGTGGCTATCACCGCTATCTGCAATGAAAAATAAAATTAATTAGAAAATATCAAAATAACAATATCAACAGGAAAATAGAAATATCATAACTGTTCTATCATAATCTTGTACGACAATATGGAATTCCATCTCCATCCAACATTCAGTTTGCCTGTGAAAGGTAAAGAGTACGAAAGCTCATACGGGGAGTTCTATCTATACTTACAGACGTACCACACAGCACTAGCCCAGTTAAAACTTGTGTAAATGCTATGCTATCTTTCTAACAGTTGTTCTTTATTGGCCTTATAACTTCTCCTTTGTACATTTTTTCTCTCGTTTTATAAATTAGACTTAATTCTCACTTTGCATATAACCTCCTGAACATTTGTGCATATTCCTCTGTGATCTACAATATATGCAACAAAATCATATTTTTGTCAGCGAATTTTGTCAGGTAAAATTGGCTCTGTCAAAGGACCGTCTCGTTTTGCAAGACCTCCATTGAAAGAAACTGATCTCCCCTCCACATTTTCCTCCTTGTAAAGAAGCTATACACGAAAGTCTTTATCTCTTTCATAATTGATTAATCTACTCTATGTGTGTGAATGAAAAATGTATATTTCTTTCTCTATAATATATATATTAATATGTTATAACACCTCTTGATAAAGGTTGGCGTTCAGCCAACTGAAATATTAGTAAAATAAATGATATTTTGATCCAATATATGTCTTTTTAATTAAAAACATATATATAGTTTGTGTTCAAGCGTTGATTACCTCGAAGTGTCATTTTTGGAACTTCTCTTATTTTCCTTTTCCCACGGCCAAAATATTATTTATTTCTAAAGGCTTTGTACGTAGAAAAAAATAATAATTCACAAAAATGATCTAATATATAAATTATTTGAATATGTGAATTAAAATATATAAAATTGAAATATATGGAATACTTCTTGTCTATGTAAATTAATACCTACCATCGCTGGAATCTTTGGGAGTAGCTGCACACAACAGAAGAAAGTTAGAGAATGCAGTTATGCAATAATTTGCATTTTGGAATATGTAATAATTATAAAATGATGTGTATTAATGATCGGTGTTTTACTGTTAATTCAATAATTATTATCTGAATATTTGACATCAGAATTTAAAACGCTTATGGAGATATGTATCTTTATTTTGATCTTCTCAAACTTTCGGGCTTGTCTGCCCTTCTACAGGAGAAACAATAACGAAAATATAACGCCGCCTGATACTAAACTATTATGATTCTATATACATCTAATATATATATATATACAAGGGTATTTTTGCATATTGTTTTACTTAAGATATGTTTTTATTTGATTAAGGTATTTACATATTTTACTATTGTTTGCTATATACTAAGATTTATCTTATAGGTTGGAGATTCTATTATTTTAAGTTAGAATTATAATGGTTATTGGCTATTACGTTTAAGTTACATATATTATTGCTGATATTGTTAGCTGGCATTAGGATATATTGTGTTATATGTTTCGGGCAAGTCTATTTTTCTATTGATACTGTTGTGTTTTCTGGATAATAAAGATTCTATGATAAGCCTTTGATATTTGCTGTTTATGTTATTGTAATGTATTATGGGTTCTTCTAATGCGAATGTGTGACCTGCTTCTTTGCAGTGTTGGAAAATTAGGGATCTATTGTCTTGGTTTATTATGTTGCGTTTGTGTTCATATATTCTATTGCTGACTCTCCTTCCTGTCTCCCCCACGTATTTGACTTGGCAGTTATTGCATTCTAAGGAATATATTGCTTCTTTTTTGTTAGTTGGTTTTACGATATTAGAATTATTCTTAGTTAATGGATTTTTAATGATAGAGCCTATGTTAGGGGAATTACTGTAATATGTTTGGATGCCGAAGTTTTTTAAGTAGTTGGCTATTGTTATAGATGTTTGTGAAAATGGAATGTAACATATTGCCCTGTAAATATCAGTGGTTTTGTTAATTGGGTTATTGATTGTTATATTTTTGTGGAAATGTGTTTTAATATAAAGGTAATTGGGTATCCTGCTTGCTGGAGATTATTTATGATGTTCTGTGTTTCAATCATTTTTGAATTCTGTTGCGAACAATGGGTGTGTATTCTTTTGGTTAGTGTTTTAATTGTGTTTATCTTATGGCTTAATGGGCAATATGAAGTGAAATGTATATAATTTGGTTCGAAACTTGGCTTGTAGTATACGGAGGTTTGCAATCTGTTTTGTGTCCTTGTGATATTAATGTCTAAGAATGGTAGTTTATTGTTATTTTCTACTTCCATTGTAAATTTAATTCTAGGGTGGTAGTTATTTAATGAGGTTAATATGTGATTAACTTTGTTAGCTGTACATATACAGAATATGTCGTCTATGTATCTTTTATATATTATTATGTCTGTGAGGAATTGTGTGGTTATCCATTTGTCTATTGTGTTCATAACTATTTCAGCTAACGGGGAAGATAGTGGGCTGCCCATGGGTGATCCTTTTATCTGTTTATACGATTGTGAGTTAAAATTAAAAATGTTTGATTTTAAAGATATTTCTATTAATTCTATTATTTTGTTAATGACTGTTTGGTCTAAACTATTTTCTATTAAAAATGATTTAGTATTTTCTAATATTAGTTGGTGAGGGGGACTAGGATAGAGAGCCTCAACATCGAAAGATACTATTAAGTGATGGTTTTCTATATTTGTGTTTAAGATTTCTTGTATGAATGTGGGTATGTTTGCTATTGATTGAGTGGGTGTTTGTGTTCTAACTAATAACTGTAAGAATTTGGTTAAAAATGTAGCTATTGGGGCAATGGGGGATAGATAAAAAGCAACTATTGGTCTTAGCGGTATGTTTTGCTTGTGCATCTTTGGTTTTCCGTATATGTGGGCTTCGGAATCGATATTGCTAAGGAATGCTTTGTGTTCATCTTCGGTGATTATTTTGGATTTCTTCAACCTAATGACATTCTTTTTTATATTTAAGTAGAATTGGTTTCTCTCTGTATCTGTTAGTGGCGCGAAGGTGGTGCTGTCCTTTAGTATGTTTTCCATTTTGTTTTGGTATTCGGTTTTATCCATTATTATTGTGGTTCCTCCTTTGTCTGCTTGGGTTATGACTATTTCTTTTCTGTTTTTTAAGTTTCTTAGAATATTTTTTTCTCTTGGATTTCGTAGGGGCTGGTTTGGTGGATGATTTAATGTTCTGGATACTTTTTGTCTTATTTTTTCTTTTTCCTGGGTGTTCAGTCTCGATATCGCTACTTCTATTCCACTAATTATCTTTATGTGGTCGGGTTTAGCAACTGGTCGATATTTTAAACCTTTAGATAATATGGCTATTTCTTCGTGTGTTAATATGGCCTGTGATATATTGACTACTTTTGGTGTTGTTTCATTTTTTAAGAGGTTCGGTTCTTTATATTTGTTAGCCCAATATTTTAGTTTCTTGTCTTGTCTGTTTTTTACGTTGGTTTTCAGTTTCTTTATTTCTGGGATGATTTCGGTTATTATTCTATGGAATTCGGGTTCTGGGATGTGTTGGGATATTAAGCATATGAGGTCCTTGATAGATTTTGATAGAAATCTGATATTCGAATGACATCCTTCTTTTCTGGCTTTTAGTAGTTTTGCTTGGGTTTCTTTTATGATTTTTTCTGAGAATGGGTTCTTTACCGGATCTCTAATTCGTAGCGATGGGGGATAAAATTGGCTTCTATGCATATCTTGTTGAAACTCAAATGGCTTTGCCATTTAGCTAGCTGTAAAGATTTCTTGCGGAATACTTTCAGATAATAAGTAATATCTTCGGACGTTAAATTCATGGTTTTACAGTGTAACTTTCAGATGAATCGATTTAAATCTCCTATGGATATTTGACATCAGAATTTAAAACGCTTATGGAGATATGTATCTTTATTTTGATCTTCTCAAGCTTTCGGGCTTGTCTGCCCTTCTACAGGAGAAACAATATATAACGAAAATATAACGCCGCCTGATACTAAACTATTATGATTCTATGTACATCTAATATATATATACAAGGGTATTTTTGCATATTGTTTTACTTAAGATATGTTTTTATTTGATTAAGGTATTTACATATTTTACTATTGTTTGCTATATACTAAGATTTATCTTATAGGTTGGAGATTATTTTAAGTTAGAATTATAATGGTTATTGGCTATTACGTATAAGTTACATATATTATTGCTGATATTGTTAGCTGGCATTAGGATATATTGTGTTATATGTTTCGGGCAAGTCTATTTTTCTATTGATACTGTTGTGTTTTCTGGATAATAAAGATTATATGATAAGCCTTTGATATTTGCTGTTTATGTTATTGTAACATATTATGGGTTCTTCTAATGCGAATGTGTGACCTGTTTCTTTGTAGTGTTGGAAAATTAGGGATCTATTGTCTTGGTTTATTATGTTGCGTTTGTGTTCATATATTCTATTGCTGACTCTCCTTAATATTTGTGTTGGACAAATATCAGAGCCATTTAGAGGATTGAAAAGGAAATATTTGAAGCGTCATTTAAGACACGATTAATTGATGGGATATATTGTATTTCCCCCTCAATTTAAATGACTTTTTGTTAAGTTTTTATGTGAAGAGAAGGAATTGTTTGCTCGTTGTTCCTATATTAAAAATATATTCTCGTATCAATTTGCATAGTCTTTTTAAGCTACCCTATTTACATATCTATGATGATATGATGAATACTATAATCAGTGATGATGTTACTCTGCTTATTTACACAATTATATTAATAATATTTATAACAACTTTATGAATACATAACACTTTTAACAACTTTCTTATAGCTACAAGAAAATAAGACCTATTCCAAATAAATAAATAGTGTGTGACGTTTCGGTAACAGTATTGTTACCATCATCAGATAAAAGAATAAATGAGAAAAGTGCATCGAACGGGATTTGTGTGATGATGGTAACAATAATGTTACTGAAACGTCACACACTATTAATTTATTTGGATTATCCTGAAGATAGAGGCTGCCTAGCCGGCATTCATATTTCTATGAAAAATAGACACTTTGCAAGTTAGAGTTTTTTTATTTTTCTCAACGTTTCGACAAAAATCTTTGTCTTCGTCAGGAGAAGTAAATAAAAAAATAAAGCATTTGGCATGGCGTTAAAAATTGTACTGAGGTTGCAAAGGCGTTCTCACGTGATTTGGATTAGGTCTTAATTTATTTTACCTATAATCTATAATCCAAATTGTGCTTTATGAACATTCTTATAGGTAATCATAAAAGTGTGTTTTGATAAAGTTATAGAACAGGTTTAAATAAAGAGACCTCTTTAACCATCAAATATTTGTTTCTAGAAGTCAACGAGAAACTTACTTCTAGAGGGTCCATTCTTGGTAGGTGTGTTCTTGGTAGGTATTCTCTTTGTAGGAGTGGACTTGGTAGGTACTGGACAAAGAGAGGATATTAATCACACACGGAATTGATACATTCTATAGATAATACTTCTAGAGAAATGGAAGACGAGTATTCGGTCCGCTAGAAACTTTAGGTTTACTTGTCCTATTGAGATATGGTTTTGTTTATATCGTAACTCAACTTTCTGATATGGTCTATGTACGTTAAAATCAACGCTTTGGGTATTGAAATATAACTAATTTGCATATTTTGGAATATGCAATAATTATAAAATGTGGAATTAATGATTTCCCATCAGTGTTATACACTGTTAATTTAATAATTATTATCTGAATAAAACAATTAATATTTGTGTTAAAATATATTTGTGTTTAGGCAAATATTCACTTGGGAAGAATCTGTATGAACTATAAGGTAACAAGACGAAATCTAAATAAATTGTGTGTGACGTTTCGGTAACAGCGTTGTCTGAAGATGGTAACAACGCTATTACCGAAACGTTACAACCCTAGTGAAGTTTTGAGACAGGGGAACATCCCGACATTTCTATTAATTATGTTAAATAATAATCTGTGTGGTTACACTCTCATTTAAATATATTTGTGAAATTTCTACATTACTTTTATCAAATTGTTTTTTTTTTATATTGTGGCGAAAAAATAATGTATTATTTAATTTAATTTAATTATTCAGTGACAATATTTAAAACAGATTTATCACTTTATATTTATAAAACCATCACATATGTTACCTAGCTTGTTTGTTCAATATTCTCTAGCTGTAGATAGTTGGGTTGTTGATTTGTTAATATTTGTCGACTGGTGACGTCATCAATAAATACTTTCACATCTCCAGATATACAAAGACTTGATTTCTACGCTACAATATTTTCCTTTAGCTCAATTAAAGATATTTTTGATGACTATTTTTATTAATATTATTCTGTTAATACGACTGCAATATAACGTTCATGTATCAAGCAAATTATAAATAATATTCCAAAATCATCAGAAAATCTTATTTCCTAATTATTATATAATATACTAGCCGAATGACCCGGGCAACGCCCGTGTTTTACCCGATTAAATGTTTTTATTCAAATACTATTCGTTACAATTATAAATTGGCGCAGTGGATGTCACTCTTGTGAAACGTCCCGCTCTAAACTTTGTGTCTGAGAAGCGATATTTTTATAGAAAGATGATCTGGCTTTTGTTTTCTGCTCGAATGAATGTTTTTCTGTTAGAATTTTGTTCCTGCGTACAAAATAATGAACTGGTTTCACCCGTGGTCTCTGCTTTTTGGAATTTTTCCCGAAATAATTTTGTATCTGATAATCTTACATGATACAACAATATCGTCATCATCATTTTCTGACTAAAAACATATAGTTTTAATAATTGATTTATATATTTTTTAAAATAGCCTATCGTCTTCCCCGTGTTTTTTTACCTATGTATGGAAATTTTGGTTTGAATTAGTGAACTACTGCGAATTTGTATACCGGACATAAAGACAGACAAACAGACAAACAAACAAACAAACATTCATTTTTATATATAGAGAGATATTGTTGTCCCAACATGATAAAAATATGGACATATCCTCTCAAAACGATTGTCACATTCAGATGAAGTTATATTTCTAATTTTAAAAGTTGATATAATACTTACTTTTTGAGGTAGTAGTATCAGGTTTTTCTGTAATAAAACACAAAGTATTTAAAACATTTATTTATAGAAATTTGTCGTTGAGAGAGAGAGAGAGATAAGTAACTTTTAACCATACTTCAAACATCCCTAGCAAACTCTCAAGAAGCACGTTGATACCAATCATAGTGGTAATGGTTGAAACAAAGTAAGCCATTGCCATTGTCAATCCTAACTCTGGATGGAATAGAGCAGGTTACAACTTATTTATTCCCAGATCTTTTGTGTCTTAGGTTGAGGTCACCATCAACTTAGAATAATTTCTGTAAACCCGAATTTAGATATTTTGATAGTTTAGAGAAAAACCTTCAGATTTGAATATTGAGATAAAAAGTATTCTCTAGTTGTTTTGATAAATGATTTGTTTTTGTAATTTAATAAAATATTATGTATATTATATAGAAAAACAAATTCTAGATGGAAATTTAAATCGTGCTATGTAAAATTTCAATAATTTCATAGAAAATATGAAATAGAGGAAAGAGAATTATAACAATCTCATAAACCACCGTGGTTCAGCTGGCTCGGCTGACAGTAGAAGACAGACTCCAGGAACTGAAGTACTGCACTCAAAGTTATATTTGGCTGTACGTGGCATCTGTGTTCCTCATGTCAGAGCCGGCTATTCAATATTGGAGCTAAGTCAGTGTCCTGAGAAGAGCTCCCAGTCTTAACGACTACTTATCCCAATAGTAAAGATCCAAAGACATCTTTTCATAATGGAGAATATATAGGAAAGAAGAATAAAACGTCAATTGTTTAAATGCAAAAAGCAGATACCCTTGCAAAATAGATTTCAAGTACAAAAATCTTTAGAAAAAATTAGAGGAAAATGATATTTAAAAAAACAGTAACATATAACTGATATTTATAAAATGAGTATATAGGGATAGATAGAAATCTAATCCAACTTACCTTTTTCCATCAATTCTTCCACAATCCGTTTTACTTCAGGGTAATCTGTTACCACACAAATAATATATATCACCGATATATTAAAACTCATTACATTTCTTTATATTAAAAAATATAATAAAATATTTTCTAGTCGAAGTTTCTTTTAATTCAAAGAACTATGAATGCGCCGGCCACAGTCTTCAAGACCTCAATATAAATACATATATATTTGGATACCTAAACCATTTTACATATTTACATCTTATATCAGATAGGGCCAAGCTGTGTGTTGAACAAAAAACATCGATAGTTGTTGAACACAAAGAGAGAAAATGACATAAAAGAAATTTCACAATGATATAACGTCGCTATTTAAAAATGCTATAGCCATATCTCATTCTTATAGGTATATATTCACTTTTATTAGTTGTTCATACATACACCACAATAGTCCTGTTTTATTATAATATCTACATATCTCCTCAACCTATGGCCCCTATTTACATATGGGAAGTTGTTGTTAATAATTCCTTCGGCACACAAATATATAATTAAAATACAGAGGGAAGAAAGAGTTTATTTCTTCTATCAGAACAATAAAAGCTTTCGGATGTAACAGTCCTTCGACAGGTATAATTGGAATGTTAAAACCGTTGTTCGTGATAGAAAAAATAAACTTTTTCTTCAGCGGGTTTTGTTCATAATGTTGGAAATGCTGAACTTACCTAAACCTTGGGTAGGCTCGTATACGTAGTAGATACCTGGACAGCAATTATATTGTTACATGGTGTATAATATATACTTGATGATTTTAAACTAGATATAATTCTATGACTAAACATTTTACATAATGTGTGGTTTCGTCTTGTAGCGCACATATTAGACAAACTTGTTGACCGTCTTAGTAAACTATAGAGAACTCGGGTCGGTGACCAAGCTACAACACCTGCTTTGGCAAATTCAGAATGCATCACGGTTTCGGGTTAACAGCCCCTCGTTAGTCAAAGGCAGGCTTATAGATTTTTTTTAAATTAATAATAGAGTTTCATGAAATCCTCATAAATTTGTCAGAGAGGTGTTTAATGTGTGATTCAGCTAGAGTTATGGTTTTGTCATCGACATAAGTCTGCTAGTTTTCAGAGATGGTCTATTCTATAAAAGCCGTTAAGTTTTTTAGCGTCTAGGTTGACGGGAGAGGTTCCTTTTTTACATATACAGCTCAATATTCTATTCGCGAAAAAATCCTATATCTGTATTATATGAATTTATAAATATTTCTGTTGGGGATTTATCTCATGGTAATTTAATTTATAGAAATAAATTACACTCCATTACTCTTGTATAAGGGGGAAAAGAAGGTATCTGATAATGACTATGAATACTTTTTTTAAATATGTTATAGGAAAATATGTAAAATCTGATATTTACATATATAGATCAAAATGCGCCAAAAGAGGCACCTCTCCCTTTAATTATGTATCAGAACGATGACACTTTTGCGCATTACCCTGGTGAAAGAATTTTACTGATAATAAAGAATGAGCCACAACACCAGTTTAGACAAATTCAGACAAAAACCAACAACCAGTATATCATGGTTTCAGGCTATGGCCCTCATCAGTACAGGGGTGGCTTCGATTTCATAGGAGAGGGGTTATGAAATCGGTCGGATTTACCGAACATTTACCAACTTTATGTTATAGATCAAATATAAAAATGAATATAACCATTTACGTACCATATTTGCTTAATAAGAACCATATTTTAGTGCCCAAAACGTAATCTGAAAACACAACAACCAATTAATGTTATATTAGAGATTTTTACAATGTTCGATACATGCATATATACAAGTATATATATATATACTTGTATATGTATATTTACATATATACACATGCATGTGTATATACATGTGTTGATAGAATAAATAAATTTGTAAAAAGCTAATAGAGTAAAGAATATTTTATATGCAATTTATAATGAGGAATTTGTTTCGTAAACGATTTTTTAATATTCATTACTGATATTTAGAAACTATTTTCAAAAATAAAAGTTATCTTATTAAACTGATCCAACAATGATTATTGATATATTTGATAATATATTTGATTTATAAAACACAATAATAAGTTTCAGTGAATAATTTTATAAATTATCACAGATTAAAATAAATTAATCTGCTACTAAATTAAATTGGTCCCACTGGTGCTTCATGTAACTTTCGCTAATTGTTATTGTAGATAGAAATATTTAGTTGTGTAATAAATCATCTTTTATCAATAAATAGTTCTTTTGTGTTCGGTCTAAATGTTGAACGAATCCTCGTCTTTACTGTGAAACATAGTTTCGATGTTGTTATGCAAATTTAAGTGAATTAGCAAATGTTTTATGCAACTTGAAATGAATAAAAAGAATGTAAAAAAAACAATGTATAAAGAAATTTCTAAACATATATTGTGTCTCTTACCATGGTATTCGACGATAACCTGTTTGTAGAATCGAATTCCTGGAAAACAAAGTTATAACATTATGATCCAACACGATGGCAAAATATTTATATCATAATTTACATATCTACTTATGCATTTATTGTTTGCTCACTTCGAGCCATGGCTATATTACCACTTGAGGGAGGGAAATTATCAACTCTCAATTTGAAATATGATGATATTGAGAAATGTTATTTTATCTATTCTTTCAACATAAAATCCTGAAATTGTCCTCGCATAGTCCTACATTTACGACCCTACTTGTTTAGATGGTTCTTCACTAAATGTTGTAGTATTGGGAGGTAGTAGTTGCTATTTAGTTTTTTCAGAAATGCGTTTGTCCATTACTTGAATCCAGCTACCAATCCTGGTCTTCCCCGTTGTTCTGATGTTGAACCTCCTAGAGCTACCTGATAGGGGGATGGAATTATGTGGTAGTCTTATATATTATACACTTGTGTATATATGCCAGCAATATTTCATAGAAATATTAAATATGGAATACAAGATATTTCATTATTATTCTATCCGGTTTAGATAGATTTCCCGCTATCGACTCTTGTGGCGATGTCTTAATGTTTATGAGGTCTGAATCCGTTTGTTGGCCTCTCTAAGTAATCGTTATTTTCATTCAAATTTACAGTAGACTCTCCTATAACGAGTTTTTACAACGCGATTTCGTACAACGCGATAAAAAAAATTGCGACAAATTTATTTATACAACGCGAATTTTCGTATAACGCGTTATAAAATAAAAAATGCGGAAATTTCCTTATTGACAACTGTACAATACATTTGCATATAAAATAACATAACATTTAGTTTTGTTTTAGTATATAATTATTTTTCCTATATACATCATTTTATACAATACATTTTTACATGATATTTGTCACTAATAATTTACCCTAACAACATTCGCGTTATACAAGTTTTATTTCGTACAACGCGAATTCCTATAACCCGATTTAATACCACACGGAACACATTAATCGCGTTATAGGAGAGTTTACTGTAGTGTATTGTTACATACTAATTTTATATTCTCATTGAGGTAATAAACTACATTCTCTACTAGTTCATTCGATCTTCCATTACTGTAAGTTCTCACTGATTAACTCTCTCTAAGCTTTCTTGATACAATTCAAGTCTGGTAAATGGTCGAATTTGTCAGTTCATCTTTTTCTGGGTTTTCTTCTCTCTTATTTCCCTTCAACCATCCCTTGAATAATGTTTTCTCTAAGTATTCCCCATTTCTTCTCATGATGTGACTATGTCAGAATTGAAGCTTCAATGTGCGGAATCAGAATTTTCCGAACATTAGATCGGGCTAAGATGGGTTCGCTTTGTTTCTCTCCCTGAGGTATTGACAAATTTGGTCGTGTTCAAATCCAACATTTCAACTTGTCTATAAAGAGTGTATATAATGCTTAAATATATAAATTTGGTAAATAAATTTTACTGTAAATTCTCAGCCTACCTGATTAGCGGCTTCATTTGTAAAATTGAAATATAATATGTACACAAATGACTCCAGAGACCATCTCCAGAAATTTTCATGTTTTGAGCAGATTCTGATAAAATTCTATTCTTGCCATCAACAAAGTTGGGAAAAATTTATATTTCTACTGTTATCAAAGTTTATGTCGATAGTCTCCCTAAACACCTTCACTAATATTCTCTCTAAAGTACCGGCAATACAATACTAAAGTAGTCTGTCAGATTAAACTGGCGAAACCGCTGGGCGGGTTGATAAGCCAGGCCCACAACCAATATATATATATATATATATATATATATATATTTCCATTACGCCAAGGATATTAGAAAGTACACCTATCCCCCGATTTACACGGTACTTGTTTTACACGTTTTCGCTTTTACACGGTTTTCCAAATAAGTTTTTTTTTTGTTTTTATCGCACTATACTAAATGCTACTGTGATTGAACACATGCGCTGTGTACACATCTCACGAGGAATCCCGAGCTTATGTGCTGACTACATATTTTAACCTGTCAATGCATTTTATTTTTATTTATGTGTACACCTATCCCCCGATTTACACGTTTTTCTCAGGAACGTATCTACCGTGTAAATCGGGGGATAGGTGTATTTTTATTTGGAAAATAATTCAAAAAACCCACAGTGAATGGTTTCTTATAAAGTAGAGATTACTTACCATAATACAGCAGGGTGGTTTGGCTTCCTCTTAGAACTGTCTCTTTGCCTACAACATACACATATTTACATAGTACACAACGTTGTATACCGTTCAGGAGCATGTGGAAGATACTTAATTAGTTTTACACTTCATTTGATAGCTACAAACTCACTGTGAAAATACGACTTATCTATAATTATTTTATTTAGGAATATCCATTTTTGATGGATCATCCTATGGGATGGGACTTTTTTTTTACAAAAGAAAACAATCGCTTCAATGAGGGGGGGGGGGGGGGGGGGGGAACTCCCATTTTTACTAAGTATCATCCCCACTAGTGAAGGTCAATTAATGGGGACTAAATGGGAACTTTTGAAAACTTCCAAGTTTAAATGTCGAATTGCTTTCCACGTGCGTAGACATGTGGTGTACTTACAGTGAATACAATCCATAACTATCTATCATAATTATCATTGCCTGTACCATGTGTACTTTAGGCAAGTAAAACTATCAAATAGGTATTTTATTGAAACTCTCTAAACACAAACCATCTGAGAAATAACGTATTATAGAAAAACAATGATTTCATAAATCCCCTTTTAAAATTTCAAGAATTCGAAACTACCATTCGATGATAAATCATAAATTGATCTATCTGGCTCGAGAAGTAAGTTTGTTTAATTCTAATGTATAAATGGTGAACTAACTTTCCTTAAACCATTTCGGTGCAACATTGACGATTTTTATCGGTAAGGTAGCAGCTTACAAAAAAAAACGAGGATTTTTTTTTTCATTGAAAAAATATTTAATTGAATTTGACCAAAATGATTACATTGAAAAACCGTATATTCTCTAGATATACATTTAATTCATTTATAAAAAGTTATTTATGAACCATTTGCAGAAATATAAAATATGTCTAATATTTAAAAAGCTTTCTAATATGATTTATATATGACATAATAAAAATATGATTTTTATTATTCATAAAATAATTAAAATTCTATAATCACAGAGTTAAATTTTAAAATGAAAAGGAATCCTTAACAAAAGGAATACAACCCAATATTGTTTTTGTTTGTAAATAGATAATGACATTGTTAGTTGTATGTATGCAAAAAACTGTTTGCTTTAAAAAATAATAAAAATAATAAATATTTTTTGGGACAAAAGTTATCATTCATTTTTACCATCCACGACTGCATGAATTGGTAACGTAAATAGAATATACGTCCTTTTTTATGACATATATATAATTAGATATTCTATACAATTCATTGAAAGAATAAGAACTTACTGTATTTGGCGCAGAGCTTTTTCATCCTCTTCACTCCTGGAAACACGGAGAGTGCAATGTTAATTTAGATTCTGGAAAAATTCAGTAGTCCCAAATTAACAGATTTCAAGCAAAATCGGTGAATCCTAATTTACATTTTGGGAAATTTCGTTGGCGTTAATTTACAGATTCTGGGCAAATGAGGTGGCCCAAATGATATATTTTGGGAATAGTAAGGTGAAAGAATCGTTTCAAATGTTTTACTGTGTTTTCCATTAATTTACAAAGAGGATAAGTGAGATAAGAAAACCATCTACTCACCAATATACTTGTTGAGCAAGTACTCAATATATTCCTTATCTGGAAACAAACACGTGGGTTTATACACAAGTTAATATACGAAGACACACAGAGGGGATAAAAAAATCAAATTATAAAAATATTTTTTCACAAAGATTTATCTTTCTTATTTAAAAATGAACGTTTTCAAGCAAAAATCCTTTTTCTACAAGCTTATATTAAATAGATAACTGTTTGCTTATGGATTGTTTGCGCTCTTATAAATAGCTCAAATTTGAAATATATTAAAAAATAAAACGGCTACACTCATGGACAAAACTTAAAGAGATTGTATCTTTTAACATGTATATTGGGACTCAGACAATAACTCTGAAAGATACTGCAGTGACCTTTATTGAAGACACACGAGATAACCAAGTGTAAACAGCCTCTGTCTACTTAAGTGTTGTCCATGAGTGTAAATAGGAAGGCTATTTACATTTTGTGTCTAACCACTGTATATAATAAATGGCTCTATTTACATATTATACTATTTACATATTCACCAATAACCATCCAGGTATTTCCAATATGTTTTCATGGCACAAAGGGCGGTAGAAAGTTATTTATAAAATGTCTAGGTTAAAATTCGTGTCAAACACTATATAAAGTATCATGATGCACTAGCGCGCCAGGACCTCCCATTAATTTTTCCATTGCAGTAAGGACAGTAGAAATTGTTATTTTAAAAATAATCATACGCGTCTATAATAGTTTCGAATTTTGATAACTATATGAAGTATTTTGTATTAAGGTCTCATAACAGGGTGTTACTAGCAAAGAAATATACTTACTGAAGGCTCGTTGGAAATCTATTTCTTCGTTGTCGTCGGAAACTTGGTCATCGGTTGCTAAACATTGATGTCGTTAGATTATCACATTAGCTAATTATAAAATATGTTAACAGGTATTTATAGTTAGATTTATTAAATAAATAGTTTATTGTATCTTTTTTTTTCTGGCTGAATTGAAGATCTAAATGAAGAGTGTTGAGTGATATATCTCTTTTGTACACACACACACACACACATTTGTACTAAAACATTGTTAGCTTGATTGAAATTGATCTTTTTAAAATGAATATTGATAGAATTATTATCAAACGGAATTCTAGATAATCCGATTGTGCGAAGATGTGAAAATCAACGGTATAGTAGCACAGGGGGTAGCATTGTGTCAAGGCCGGTTGAAAGTCATTTTTTAAACCGAAGTTCGCAGCTACGTGGTAATTACATTAAAGAGACACATCGACGTCAAACGGATATTGAAATATTAATTATTAACATCTTAGCCCAATTGATAGAAATGGAACATCAGCTATAAAAAAAAAAAACATTAGATAAATTAGGGAGTACTCCACGATGATATTTTCATTCTTCAAGAGTAGGCTGATGATTTGGAGTACAGAGGTGTGGGACATGGAGTCAATGGGGTAACATAGGAAAGTAGATTGGGATCATATGAAATGGTTATCTGGAGGAGAAAGGAAAGAATGGTTGATAGGATCTGGAGAATGGAGAAGTCTTGGGAAGTTTGGGAGAGGAACGAGGTCTGTTGTTGATGGTGTTGGTCATCAGAAATAGACAGAATATTTGGATGGGACATATATATATAGAGGTAATAGATTGATGAAGAAAGTTGTGGAAGGTAAAATGGATGGAAAGAGAACGGTAGGAAGAATTGGACTGATGGGAAGTTAGGAAGAAATAAGTAACTTAAGCTAGAGAAGTATGGCGTCACAGGAAACAAGGACCTGGTCAAGAGCTCTTTCGAGAAGACAATGGAACAAGTCTATCTAAGACAAATTATCTTAATATGATGATTTTGTTTTTAATATTAGAAAAGGTAAAATTTTTAACCAGCAATAATGTTGCCTCGGAAGATCCTCATGGGCTAGGATATCGCCTCTGCGCAAAGCTAAAGCCAAAAGGCCGAGAAGGTATATAGTACCCCCCCTAAAACCTATGGTAAAAGATCTCTTAAAGCATTTCAATGTACCAACTCGAGTTTTACTTCACATTAGATAATATTGAAGAATAATTGTTACCGTTCAAGTCTTTGATGAGAGTTTCCATTTCTTCGTAGCCTGAACACAAAACACGGTTTAAAATATTATACAAGACCCAGCTCAACATTTGAGTGAAAAATTGGATTATTAATGAATTATATATAACATTTTGGAGTATTATTTTATAAAAATATATATATACCTGTGATGATTTAAGACCATGGAATTGTTGTAAATAGTCCAGATATCTACTACCACATGTTCCACCACGTGACTGTATATAACTTCTTATTTACTGCAAATAGAAAGCCTCAACTAACATCAATCTGTACCGCATAAGAATCTAATAAAGTATAGCAACTGTACAGATAGAAGGAATGGAGACTAACAGGAGAAAATTAAGGTTAAAACTAATCAGGCTTAGGTGAGAGTAGAAGTAAGGCCTAGCAAAGAGGCTTAAAGCCAGCACCACTATTAATAAATCTACAGTCAATTTTACGATCGCGGAAATCATAAAAGTTGAGTTTAACGGCCAGTATTTCCTGGGCAAGGCCGGTTATATCTTCCGACAAAGACATATTCCTACCAATTAGAAGACAATACCTAAGTAGGTCAACCAATAGCCAACGGCCACGTGACATATTCCTACCAATTAGGAAACAATACCTAAGTAGGTCAACCAATAGCCAACGGCCACGTGACATCTTCCTACCAATTAGAAAGAAGAAAGGTCTTGGTGTTAAATCGAGAACCTAGGTTAGGCAGTCTGCGCTTGGATCCCAACGATAACACTTGCTCTAAAGATCTCTCTCTCCCCTCATCCCATTCCTTCTTGACGTCAGACACTTCTTAGTGGAATCTCTGTTTGTTTATTTCACCTTTGGCCCAGCTGTGTCGCCTTCCACCACGACTGCACGGTAGAGTTGACATCGAGGTTCGTCTAGCATCAGGTAACACTGGTCCCAGAGGTCCCAAGATATCACATACCTTTATCTTGAAATATATTTTTCAATATTTTTTATAAATAATTTCACTTTTTATTCCAAGATATTCTATAGATTAACAAACAGTTGAAGTACTAAATGGGTTTATATCTCCACATGCATATAACATTGTAAAGCTGAATTTCTAAGTTTGCTGCTCTTCTCCACCAAATACTTACTGAACCAATTACTTAAAATGTGCACAGATATGTAACTTAACATATAGGCTATTCAGAGCCCCTATGCATATAAGTTCAATAAGAAACTAATTTGCATATTTTGAAATCATAAAATGATGATGATTTACTATCATGAGCTACTATATTACTACTACTAATAACGATATTATAATAATTAATATTTCTGTTAAAACTCTCTCTATTCATTGCACTAGGGAAGAACCCGGGCGAAGCCGGTAAGTTATTCAGAAAAATATGTAATTTATTTTCACATTCAAGTGTTAAATCAACATGATTAATATTTCCGTATCATTTATTAAAGCCACATGCAATTCTAAAAATAGTTTTCAAAGAGGTGTATACTCACTCATAACCTCCAAATCAGTTATTCCTGAAACAAAAACATTTATTTAATATATAAAAAAAAGATATTAAAAGAGTTGAAGTAGAATTTTATCAAAATTTATAAGTAGCTACACGTATTGGTTGAAGGCTTATAGTTATAAACATGTATTATATGTATACATTGTTACATCAATTTTAATGCGCCCTACATTTATTCAAAATATTCTATGATATTTAATATTTATTTAAAGCAGAATATTTAGATTATCATAATTCCTTTTTATAGTTTCATTCCTTTTGTAATATTGTTATTGTACATATATCTTGATTGGTTATTGGAGCGAGAGAGGACCTAGAGGGAGACTGCGGATCATGGCCTACGAAGATGACCACGAATAAATAAACACAATAACTTTGAAAGGTAATTTATTTTTATTTAATTTTATTTATTTACTTTGAGTATGGAAACCCGCTCGGTGTATAACATTAAGAAGGAAGAAACCAAGGTCGATGACCATGCAAAGCTGCAACTTGGTGCAACAATATGTGATGACGGGGTGCAGTCGTGGTCACTGAAGTGTTACAGCACAAGGGGCAAAGAAGAGAAAACTCAAGACTACTACAAAGTAAGATAGGAGTCAAAGTTGGCAAAAGGAGAAACACGCTAGCAGGATCTTAACACTCACGGGAACAATATGTAAATTTCCCTTCCGCCTAATATGGCCGGTTTTATAGAGGCATTTATCTATTTACCAGTTACAAACAAGACACGCTATATCCGATCTGGATAATTGCGCGTGAAACTATTTACAATAATTGTAGTAGAGTAGGTAACAGAATTATCAAAAAGAAAATAAACAATTAAGAAAAAGAGCATTAAATAAACATATCCATTAAACAAATAAATAACAACATAAGCAGATAGAAGAAATCGCAAGGTAGTTATTTACAGTATGTTAAGCAATGATGGAAGTTGATGAAGTTATCTGTAATAATTAGTATCGTGGAGAGAGAAAGTTGATCAAGTTGAGCCATTTACAATGAGTTATATTCTAAAGTAACTTATGAATTATTTACATTGATGGGGTTTTATAGAGGCATCCTGGGTGATGACGTAATACCGTTCATGACCAATTAGATCTTTTTGAAAGATTCTTTTTAGGTCAGTGATGCGCTGAATTAAATTATTAAAAAATGAATCAAATGATTAGAAAAATTGATTAGAAAAACTAATTTAAAATCGTATATTTGGCGTTTGGAATACAAAATCTTCTCATTTATTATACGCTACAAGAGAAGTTTGTTTGAGTCAGATTCTCCACGTTAATTTATTTAACTCCTGGGAGTGGTAACACTATATATTTTTTTCAAACAGAAATAATGTAATATATTTTTCTATCAATATATATAATAAGTATTTAAAATATGCATATAATAATGTGTATATAAAAATAGTATTCATTATTAAGTTGTTAACGTGATAATCCTGTTGAAGGACTGACAAGTCCGAAAGCTTGAAAATAAAAAGTTGCACAAGAAACTTAACCCTGGAAGCTTCATTTATTTTATAATACTATGTATATTACATAAGAAATTTTTCTGCTGGTTTTGGAATTAGAGAATTATTACTTGCTGATTATTTTTTGGATACCTGAGTATTATGATATTGCAGTCGTGTGAACAGAATAATAAAAATAGTTTTTAATCACAATTTGGCTTTAATTGTACTGATAGACATAATATAGAAAGAAATACCTGATTTGAGGCGTAAAGAATAAAGAAAATTAAAGATTACATATTTACATATGTACAAAAAGATTTGAGCCGGCCAACGGGAAACAACAACAATAGGTTTTATATAGGGAAGGTCGCGACTTCTGGCGGTCAACTTTACAGAGTAGTTTATTCTAAAAGTTATAATTTTAAATTGAAATACAATTTTTATATAACATATATGACAAATTAGACCTACCTGATATCAGTATTTCATAGGAGGTAAAGGACCACTTGGTAAGTTCTAAACAAACACACAATAAACAATGTTATTGGTGAATTTAAAAAACAATATATATTATATATATAATTTATATATATAGGGTAAATATTTATAATTATACTAATATGCTAAAAATCCTATCTCTTTTGAATATTTATAATCGTGAGGGGAAAAAGTATCTTTTGTTTGGAATCTCTTAGCCTAAGTTTATTATCATATAATTAAAATAAAATCTCTCGCTGTGTGTGTGTCTTCTTCTTCTTTCTTATCTCCACTCAATCATATTAAGGTATCAAGCTTTTAAAGCTTGTTGATGGTGTCTGCCGGGGAAGAGTAGAGCTCATCAATGGATGAGTCAATACAGTCAATAATGTGGTTTGGGGTTGCAGCTGAGAATTGCACTTAGTACATAGTGGGAAAACCTTGAAACCATTCTGGAAAGTAATTGTCCGTAGATGACCATACTTAAGTCTGGAAATCAAAGACTGTTGTTCTCTTGGGAGGACAGAACCAGTGCTGTGTGTGTATGACTGTATTGGCTCATCCATTGATGAACTCTTACTAATCCCCAGCAGACACAATCAACAAGCTACACAGGCTTGATACTCTAATATGATAGTTGAGTGGAGATGAGAAAGAAGAAGACACTGTATAACTGAGTGGAAATTGGTAAATATGTTGTTAGAATGATTTTTGCCATAACATATGTATATTACTCTCCCCAGTTCATACAAGAGAATCAATATATTGTTACATGGCTATATTTAAATAAAGTACATGATATATAATGACTGGATAATATAAAGAATTTTTTATTATAATTTTATTATTATATATATATTTCCAAGAGATCATAGTTTTTGATGAGTTTAATATTTGTTTTTGACTCGTGCTTTAGATGTTGTACTAAATTCGAAAAATGGGGTGAGAACGCCCTTTCAACCTCTGAACAAATTTTAACACCTTGCCAAATGCTTTATTTTTATTTACTTCTCCAGAAGTAACGTTGAGATAATAAAACTTTAGCTGGCCGAAGTGTCTATTTTTTAAAGAAAAATGAATGCCGGCCAGGCAGCCTCTATCTTCAATATAATAAAGAATGTGAGAATAGACTAGAAGTAAAGTACCAAGTGTGTGTGTGAACTTACCGTATTTCCTGTAGCGTATGACGACTTTTTTAACAGCTGCAACAACATCGGTGGAGATTATGTAAAATAGAATAACATCTTCAGTGGAAAAGGACAAAACGTAGTTACAGAGCCAAAGTGTCCTTTAGGAAGAGGTGTCCTCTTACTGGAAAGTTGCTACAGTAAACAAACTCTCTGTAAAGGACAATACCTAGTTACAGAGCCAAAGTGTCCTTTAGATAAAGGTATCTTATTATTGGAGAGTTACTACAGTAGAACAACCTCTCTGTAAAGAACAAAACCTAGTTACAGAGCCACGTGTCCTCTCCCTGGAGAGTTGCTACAGTAGAACAACCTCTCTGTAAAGAACAATACCTAGTTACAAAGCCACGTGTCCTCTTCCTGGAGAGTTGTTACAGTAGAACAACCTCTCTGTAAAGAACAATACCTAGTTACAGAGCCACGTGTCTTCTTCCTGGAGAGTTGCTACAGTAGAACAACCTTTCTGTAAAGAACAATACCTAGTTACAGAGCCACGTGTCTTCTTCCTGGAGAGTTGCTACAGTAGAACAACCTCTCTGTAAAGAACAATACCTAGTTACAGAGCCACGTGTCTTCTTCCTGGAGAGTTGCTACAGTAGAACAACCTCTCTGTAAAGTATAACAACAAGGTGCTGAGGCAAAGGGCTCTTTAGAGAGAGAGGTGTCCTCTTACTGGACAGTTGCTAATTAATAAAAATGGCTATTTTGGCAATCCCAATTCTCTTTTGTAGAGAGGTGTCCTCGCATAGAGTATGTTCTACTGTACAATGAAAAGAATTTAGCTTTTTTATTCGTTATTTCAAATCCATTTATTCTTTTTAAAAAGGAATATAGGTCATTAATGGGAAAATCAAACAATTTGGTCAAATACTTATAAAAAATATACTCTCCTAGATATATATAAATTGATATATACTATTACGGAAAATTCATAACGCTTCTAATATAATACAATCAAACATACAAAGTGATATATTTTGAAGGAATTTATGTTCCTCTTTGCACATACCTAATAATATAAATGATAAGATGCAGTAAAAAAGTACACAGAAATAACAAAGACGATTGTAATCTCCTTATTCACGTTAATAGAATAGAAATCATAAGACGAAGAGATTTCAATTATAAACGGTTGTACAAGCTTTCAGAAATGTCTCTCTTCTAACTTCAGATTCCCTTCAGACCCCCTCCTTGTCTGGAGGAGAACTCTCTCAAGGTGGGGAAGCCTTCCTTACTGAAGATATTTGTACACAACTATATATATATTCCCCTACATTTTATATGCCCTTTTACTCTTTTATTTTTCCACCTTTGTAAAATTTGATTAAAAGAATCAATAAAATGGTTTAAATTGTCTATTGTCTAACTTCAGATTCGCGATACAGATTGTACGTATAGAAGAGCGTCTCACCTGAAAGCTTTTACAAACATTTATAGATGAATAAAACTTTTCGCCTTGTGATTTTTCTTCGAGAAACAACAAAGATTTTTTTTATTTCAAAAATGAAAATAAGTATATTTTCCTAAATTCAAGATTTTCATAGTATTTTAACTAATAATTGTTTTATCTATTTGTGTTTGCTGTGATCCAGAATGTCAGTGTTGTAAACCGCTACAGTTGACTGTAGCTACGCCATATAATAAGAGAAAAGAAAGAAAAGCCAACGTACTGTAAATTCTGGAGATTTTGATGATGATGATCCAGGATCTCTTGGCTGTACACACACACATAGACAGGTATTCAAATTGCCTAATAAATAAGACACAATTTGGATTATAGATTATAAACACAAGGTAATAAGACCAAATCCAAATAAATAAATAGTGTGTGACGTTTAGGTGTAACAGCGTTGTTACCATCTTCAGACAAAAGTACTGAATTTTACCACAGCTTGTGTTTATATTGGCAAATAGTATTTCAAAATGATTTTAATTTAAAAGTATATTGTATTAATTCTAATATATTTGCCTTTATAAAAGTAAAATCAACAATTAATATTTCATAAAGCTCATATTAGAAATTCTGAAAATTCGAATAATTCGTTTAAAATTCAATTCAAAGTTTAAAACTTGTAATTTATTTCTCTCCTCAATTTATATACATACATTAAAACATATATAAAGCGAATAATGTAGTTAATGAGTTAAAATTTGACAATATAACGAGCCGCTATGAATATTTATAAACAAAGGCTTTAGACTTACTTCCATATTTCAAAATGGTTTGCCAATCAGAGCCTGAAACATATTTACATATTATCACACACATATTTACACATAGACAGATATGAGATAGGTTCTACATTTAATGGAAAATCCTTCTTTCATTTTGTTTATTTTATCCAGGGGTGGCGTGACCGTATTTTATAAGTGGCTTCGTATTCTTTATAACTTAGGTTCTTGTTGGGGAAAAAATTATAGATTCGTAGAAGAGAAAGATCCTTTATTACTTAAATGTATAAAACAATAAAAGAAGGACAAGAGATCAAATTATATGTACATCAGCAGCTCACGCCGGCCTGTCCTATCCTATTACCCGCTAGCCAACTAACAATCCATCAAAGCTGCGTTATATAGAGAGAGATGTGAATAGACAATACTGAAATGTTATGAAAATCACAAGAGTATTGCATCGTAGAAATATCTGGAATTGTCACTTTCAACAGTTCGAAACTTGGTTTTAAGCTTATTAATTAGGATTGTAAATTATTTCTCTTTTTTAGCCCTTAGTTACTCGCGCCTATTTTACTGACGTTAGTACTCGCGTCTCGTAGACCCCAATATTCTACAATGAATAAAATCCTTGAAATGGAAATAAATTTTGCTTGCAGCCAAAAGAATACGGTCTCTAGTTTACAAATATATCAATTTATTATAAAAATTACATTATTAATTATTTTTATTTGATAAAATTGGTAATACGGCAAAAATTCTAAACTATCAATATATACAAGCAAATTCCTTAAAATTATAAATGAAATTCTAAATTATTCTTTTGCACACTTACTGCAAAGTGTTGTTGAGTGTTCAGTATAAATGTGCTTAACGCATTTAGCACACATAAATTTGGATTTTCGGTCTTTGTATTGATCACAAAATCGGCAACCCCTCCGTTTCGCTGACAATGACTCTGGCTTATTTTGTTCCTAAAGAAACAAGAACTTTATATCTCTCAATTAATTATAGCATTTCACGACTTTGATTGTTATGGCTCATCTGTAGAAGTATGTGCAGATATAATATTTTTGATATCTTTTGGCAGAAACAATTTATTTTCCCGTTTTGTTGGGTTCGGGTCAATTAGCCCCAATGCAAACTCTTCAATAAACGATCTTCTTTTAAATATTTCCAATTTTTGTTCCTTTTATATACAACTTTTGTTGAAACATTGATGAAATAAAAAGATACACAATGGCCACCTCCTTGTCCTCCTACTTACTGTGGAAGTTTACACAATTGATCAACTACATCAACACCTTATTTTGTTCCATTACAATATTTTCCACCAGATACAGGATCTATTTGTTTTGTAGAGTCGATAATTTAAATTAAAATAACTGCTTTAGACTTTTTGTGGTACATACGAAACCAGTCTACTCTCTCTTTCCTTGACTCCAAAAATGAAAGTGTGGGTTGAACGTAGCTTTTGTAGCAAAAAAAAAATGGGGAATTTTTCGTTTTATTTTTATTCAATGTTCCTAAAAAACTAAGTAAAGTCATAGATAAAGGATATAAATTATTGCAGAGCTATAAGGTAGCTTACCTATTTCACCATGCTTGAAAATTAAAGTTACGTTATTACACTCGCGCGAGGTCCAATGGACCCCAACTTCATTGTATTGTATATTATAGGGCAACAAAATCAAGTTAATATAGGTTTGAATATTCATTGTCTTATAAAATTAAGCTACTAAAGTTTTGATCTCCAAATGTTTTATAGAATTCTAGATATTTAATGAAATAAGTCTGTCATGGGTCTATCAGACACCACGCGAGTACTTAAATAGGATCTTTCTTTCTTTTAATCTACACAGTGTTTTCTACCCATTACTTACAGAAATCTATAAAATAAAAGTCACATCTCCCGTCAAAATAAACGTCAAAACTAGACACCATCTATTGACCGTCTCTGCAAACTAGTGGCCTCGGGTCGGTGACAACGGGAAACTATGTAAATATAAATTAGAGCAGGAGAATACCTATGACATCTGTGTGTATATATAATAGTATATAAAAATAATAATTATAGCTCCACATTCACATATTTCCTATATAACTTCGTAAATTCTAATTTTTTTCCCTCCAATCACACATCTCTGGGGATAATTATATAAGACTAAAGGTCTTAATAAAGGTTGTGTATTAATTGAAATAATTTCATTGTATAACATGATTTCTCTGTGTTGTATAAAATAAGGGAAATGGGCGGTATTCTTATAATGTTAATCACTTACCGAATTCTGCCTTCAGTTGTTTCAGGTAGGACACAAACACTTGGCGTCCTGTGGGAAAATACACATTTATTAGACAATTATTTTACATACAAACAATACTATAAAACTACAATTTAGTTCTCTCTCTTTCCACATAACTCTCTCCCATATCATGAATTCAATAATTGTCAAAACTAATTTACTTTATGATAGTTATAATGATCATATATTTATAAAGATAATTTGTTGTTTGTATGTTTGTTTGGAAAATTTATCATTACTCTTCACAATTCATCCTTTCATACCTCATCCCTAAGGTTAGAAATAATCGTTATTTCTCCTTGAAATAAATTTGGATTTTTCGTTGAAAAGAAACACATGCGGGATAATTTTCAAATGTCGTTTTGCAATCACAAACCGCATTATTTTGTATTATATATGGCTAGAGCAAACAATTTAATTCCTCAACGTTTCAATGACTCGCTTTCACTTTCCTCAGGGTTATTCCCAGAGTGACAGCGAATAACTGAAAGATCGAGAATTAAATATAAATGAGTTGATGTAGCCATATATCTTTTCCCCAATATATTTATAATTTAGTAATAACATGGATTAACGGGGAATTTAAAAAAAAACGTTTTACATGTCATTGTTAACGTGACGGAGTCTTTCCCGCGGTGGGCGCCACCAATGAAGATTGTATATATTATATATTTGCATATTTATCAATTATTTTATATAATCATATTTATTCATATTTATATTTATTCTGTATTTAACCTTATATAATCTTATATGGACATTGTAATAAATCAGTTTCAATCTCATTGTTTACATAATAAAACTGGAGTAGCCTAGCAACAAAACAATAAATAATAACAACATATTTACACATTTAAAATATAACCATTAATATAAATAGCCATTTATCTATACTTATGACAGAATCGAGGTGTTACTCTTTATTTTTAACAAGGAATCTATGTTTTTATTTATATAGGAAATCCTAGGAAGCATTTTAAATGGTATATGTTATAATATATAGGGAAGAGAGAAATATGATATTGAATATAACCAAACGTTTTGTATAATTGCATAAAAAAAGAAGAGTTATATAATCAGATAGCTACCGTAAATTCTGATGATTTGCTTGTAGGTTTCGACTCCTGGAAAAACAACATACGTTCAATTAATATACAATACATTTAATTATACAAGGTACACTGTTTGTTGATTTTTAATCTTTATCGTAGTTTTCGGACACGTGATCTTCCCCAGACCAATATGCAACTATGTAATGTGAGTTAAGTAGAATATAGGCTTGTAGAGTGGCATTTGCATACTCGGGGTAGAAAACAAGTTAAGAAAGACAAAGTTTAAACACTGTTTCATCTTTTTTTGAAAATGAGCAATCCATTATTAATTCATTAGATAATAAAAATGCATATATTGGATTTAATAAAGGTTGGCACTCAGCCAACCGAAATTTTGGCAAATAAATATTTTATTAAATCCAATATATGCCTTTTTATTATCTACTGTTTTATATATATATAGCGGTTATATGCTTCCCAATATAAATATAATTTATATGATTATTTGAAAAAAGATTAGCACAATGAGATTCAATAATACACTCCTAAATGACTATAAATTATTGGTTTTTACTAGAGAAGGGGATATATTGTGATGACAATTGTTTACAACTGTCGTTTTGGCGCTTTGGAGATAAAATATGAAAACATATTTATTGTTATATTGATTGTTGTAGTGAATTGATTGTTATATACGTACATTGTTGTATTGATTGCGCTATGTTATTCTATGAATTATATAACAACAACTCACAAAAAATATTGTATAAATATATGTAAATATTCAAAGAGAAGGATATGCAAATAGAATATTCGACTTACCATTGGCTCCAATAAACTCGTTCTCTTCGGTGCAGAGGTCTGAAATATGAAAAACAAACTTATATTAAACTAAATACTAGAGGTGTGTCAAAGTGAAAATAAAAATTAAGAGATAAAGGTAAGGTGAGGAAATATTACAAATAAATATAGGCATATCCTGACCTATCACGTGAGCATTAAGAAAGGCGTACATGATTGGCTCTTCTTGATTTATTAAAAATATGAGTTGGCCAAATATTATGGAATAACCTAAATCAATGTTCAGTTGATTTTTATTCCAATAGATCGCGCTCTTCCATCTAAAAATGTGAGTGTGTAGGATATCCTATTTTATTTTAAAATAAATTTATCGAAACATTTTCTAAATCTAATGTTTATTTTCACATAAAGCATCAATATTGCTTTTGCATATCTCACTGGGATTGATAGAAAAAAAGTAGATGAGAGGGTTTGGTTCCCCAGTGGCGAACCCTTACAGCGCCATCGCCAAATTTTTCTCTATACCGTTCTACTGTTTGACGTCTTATAGAATCGAAATATCCCTAGAAAGGCAAATTAAGGGTATTTATGGAATCTCCATGGACATGATCTTCAAAGACGGTTTACAAGTATATATGCAAATAGAGATACAATTAACTAACCTGTATATGTAACTGAGGAGTTGTCCACGCCGATCATTGATCCATCTGCAACAATAGACAGAATCATATAGACACACACATTAATTTTTAACATACATATATATATATATATATAATTTACATAACCTTTACACATTAAATATCAAATGAAAAGAGTTCTTTATTGGAATTAAATAAGAGAAACACGTTTGAAATTAACTTTTATTCGAACATCATATTTAAACATTGCCTCAATAAAGTGAAAGATACAAATCCTGAATAGCTATAATACATTGGTTGGAATTCTCCAATATAAGGCGCTGTCTTTACTTTTATTGGGAGCATGGAAAAATACATGCTTTGGAGTTAGAGCCTTTTCAACAGGCCTAATGAGAAATGTGAGAAACCATAGAGATATATATCTGTCAATAATATATAGGTTTAATATAGAAACTATTGATCGCACAAACTTTATATGGGAAATATGTAAATATTGCGCCTATATCAGACCCGATCGCTATGCAAACTAAATGCGAAGTCGCCTTTTTCAGATATATTAATTTTCTTACGAATTGTTTCAAAATATCAATATGTATATTTACATATTGTCTTTCCCCATTCACATAGCCCCAATATGTAAATATGATATATCCAATAATCTCAATTCGTATATTAATAAATACCTTCTCACTGCAGTTTGGGATATGGCTACAATACTAAGTGCGAAAATCCAATCAAAGTATTGAAATTGATATAATAAGATAAGTATAGGCATCTAGCTAAGTGTACCCAATACTTACAATCGGCCAGGATAAGGAGGAAGTAGAATTCTTCGTAATCTAAAAAAATGAAACGAACACAATACACAAATTAATGTTTGAATACATATTTAGGAAAATAGAAACCGTCCCTGTACTGATGAGGGCCATAGCCTGAAACCATGGTATACTGGTTGTTGGGTGTTGTCTGTATTTGTCAAAACTGGTGTTGTGGCTCATTCATATAATCACCAGTAAAGTTTATTTTAGAGCGATGCAATAGTGACCTCGTTCTAATGCACATTTAAAGGGAGAAGTGCTTTTTTAGGTACATGAATATCATCTTCCCACAACTTTATGTTATGATTTTTAACAGTTTACCGATATATAGATGCCAAATTTATAAATCTAAGTATTTAAGTCAACATTTCCAATACCCAACTGATTATCTTATATATGTTTTAGTACATTCAGTGCAATATATGATATCTATTAGGGCACATTAGTATTAAGTATAGAGTTTAATATATATCTTATACTCTAATATTATTACTTTATATGTAATAATACTCTCATATTGTATTATTAATATATATTTTAGAAAGAAATAGATATATCAAGTATAAAACACATGTACAATTACAATTTGTCTTACCGTCGTATTTGCCATCACCTAAAACAAAAACAAATTAGCATGATTCCATAAATATTTTCATCTGAAATTTTGAAATTTAATTTATCATGAATATTTAGGTATATTTTATGATGCACTAGCGCGCCATCTGTTATCAAAATTCGAAACTATTTTAAAGGCGTAAGATTCTTTTTGAAATTATACAATTTCTACTGCCCTTACTGGCGAAACCGCTTGGAGGGTTCACCACTGATGAGCCAGGCCCTCCCTTCAATTTTTCCATTGCAGTAAGGGTAGTAGAAATTATTTAATTTCAAAAAGAATCTTACGCCTTTAAAATAGTTTCGAATTTTGATTTAGGTATATTTATATATGGATTAACAATAACACACACTTATATATCGTATATGTTATGAAGTGATCGCTGGGAAGATACTATACAATACTAGAATAAAATGATTGCGAGGATGTACGAAAAGTTTATTTTATTGTGAAGACCGTTTCACGCAATTTCGAACCTTACCTTCTTGCGACCGGTTTATAAACTACAAAGAATTAGCGTCATCTCTATTTATATTTTTAATATACAAAAACATATTGCGAAAGGGTGGTATAAATATTATAACACTATGCGGCGCTGAGTTTGTGTATACAAAAATGTAATGCCTCGACAAAGGTTGGCGTTCAGCCAGCCGAAATATTGGCAAAATAAATATTTTATTAAATCCAATATATTCATTTTTACTATCTAATAATTCTTCGAATAATCGATATTTATATATAAGAGAATAATAGAATGTATCTCCAATATGCAAATATATTATAAACTCGATATATAAATATAAGCGAAGAATATAATGTATCCAATATGAAAATATATTATAAACTTGATATTTCTACGCACTATAATGTTAGAATTATAATCCACTGTATCAATTAGATTAATCAAATATAAATCTCTAAGGATAAGTTTATTTATTACACTTTTAACAAATTTACATGCTTTCGGGTTTTAAAAGACCCTTCTACTGGTAAAATCTTTTTAGAAAAGGAACCTATGCTGTATTGTTTATATACATTAATATAGAAGCAATGGGCGCTTCTCCCGTCAAAATAAACGTCAGAATCTGACGCCATCTATTGACCGTCGCCGCAACTAGCAGCATCGGGTCGGTGACAAATCCACAACACCAACTTTGGCAAACTGATAAGCGTCCACCTAGAGACCATGGTTTCGGGCTAATGGCCCTCGTCAGTCTAGGGCGGACTTTATTCCATGAGATCCACACGGGTTCTAATGGAATCCCCACAATCTACCAAAGAGGTGTTTTGCTGGCAATGTGGCTGGGCCAAATCTATGGCTAGAACATAGATTTCCTCCCGGCAAATTTTCCATCTATAAAATTAATATATTTACATATTTTGGTTTGGATTATTTATATATTACTTTAAATATAAATTTATACCATTTGATATGTGAAAAAGGCTATCTAAAAGTTAACTACAAATCAAAATATTATTATACACTAAGTACTATATTGTACTTACCAGCGTTGTAAATCTCGTTAACCTTGGTCCTGAACGGTACGAAGATATCTGTGGGAAAGAATCAAGAGTTAAACCCTGTGTACGACAAACCGATAGATGGTGTACTCACCAAAGTTATAGGTCCTGTAGCTGAAGTAACTCAATCCTGTGAACACAACCATGAGATTGTCACATTAGAGGCGATTTCTATAATGACCGAGACGCGATTACTTTAAAAGCAGGGAAAATATTATATCTGCGAATTGGTATTTAATATAAAATAGTAGTCTCTCAACAAGATGAAAAGGTTTTTAAGCAACTGGCGTATTTAATTTATCAACACACTATATAAATACAAGAACAACTGAAAGTCTTTATTAAGGACACATACAGGATTCTCCCAGATACAGAAGTAAACATAGCAGTTATCTATTGAAAGTGAAGATTAAGATCGACCTTTATTCATGTTGGATTCATCATCTGTGATACGCCTATTATTTGTGCCATTTTCCAGAATAGATGAAAAGCTAATGCATTGGGTTTGTCTTTCACTACTTTTGCCATTAGTACATATGGCGAATGGTTTTCATAACTAATCTTTTGACGGAAAATTTCCCTCTCCTCCTCCTACAGTGCCGGGAAGTCATGGCTAAATTAGCTATAACTATGTAAATATGTATATATATATAACAATGAAGTTTTTAAATAAAAGCTGAAGACCAAGCGCTAGCAGAGTAGAAAAGACAGCTGTACATACCGTAGTTGTTGGTGAGATACAACACCTTGGATGGTGTTACAAGATCTGCACAACATCAGGAGTTTAGACACAAGGTCCACCTACCAAAAGCTGAATCCATGTAATGCTCAGCCGTAAAGGTTACGGCCCCAACAGATATTAATCCCCTTTGTGTTAAATTCATCTAAAAATAATCCGAGGAAAACTTTATTTAAACGATTTTTATTACTTGAATTCAAGCTTTCGGATGTATCAGCTCTTCGACGGTAGTAACACACTAGCAAACTCCCTGCTGATATGTCCAAAGGCTTGTGTTTAATTAATAAAAAAACGTTTAAATAAATTTATGCCCGGATTGATCTTCCATTTAATCTAAAGGTTCTCCAAGTTAGGATCGACCGACCTCATTTGCCAAGTAGGACTACCATAGTATGTTCTTTAGATTGCTTTTACCAACGATAGACGTACAGTTACCCTTGATGAAACCGCTTTCCTGAAGTTGCCGAATTTTATGAAACACCAGGATAAGAAAGATAGGGATTTAAAATATGATATCTTTATATGTGATAGAAAGCCCGCTTAATTGCTAAATGCTTACCTTGGTATTTTAAGGCGGTGTCCTTGAAGAATTGGAGTCCTAGACAAAAACAAATAAGTGTAAATATAAAATGTTAAAAAAGACATTATTAGTGTAGAGTTATCTCTAGAAATAGATTATAAATAAATATAACCTAAGATAGATACCTGATAAACAAACTTGAATAGAAGAGACAGTAGTACACTCATGATTATGAACAGGTTTTGTCAAAACACTTCAAGAAGTGAAACAAGATTTCTACCCAAACTGTGGATCCCAGCCAGCACAACGTTTGTTTAACTGTCTAGGACAGAGTTCGGCAAACTGTGGCTATTTGGATGTGAAGATCTTTATATAGTTCCATATGTAAATATTATTTATGTGAGTACTATTTATTGTTGGCAAGAAAACATATTGTGGCTCTTTAAAAAACTTTGAAATTTTGTAAATTGTAATTTTTGACGCTTCCGACTCAAAAGTTTGCTTACCCCTGATCTAGGATACAGAAAAAAAGAACTTCTTCACTTGACATTTTGAAGGTTCTCGAAAGAAATCTAAGACGCTCGGAAGTAGGATTAGAACAGACCACCTCAACAAGGGTCATGAAAAGAACCAGACCAAATATTTCGATGTGCTGAATACCAATATTTATCAGTATATATCTAAATAACACAGAATAGAATTTGTTAGGGAGATATATCAGGATGATAATTTAAGTGAAAAAAACATTTCTTGATCGTCTAACTGAATGATTGATAAAGAAATAATTACAAAAATGTAGCGAATAATTGATATATATTCCGACAGATGGCGCAGGCTATCAAAAACTTTCAGTTTTCTGATCAGATTTTCTTTCTTACTTTATAAAGTTATAAGCGATGTTGTAAAATAACGTTGTTGTACATTGATGAAGGCTGTTACCCGGCTGACCGAAATAATAGTAAATAAAACAACTTTATTTGATTCCATTATATGTCATTTGGTTGTTTTAGCGAAATATTTAATGATGGATATGCTCTATTATGTGAAAAATATATTTTGTGGTCAAAATTCATTCCCTACTAAAAGAATATATTTTAACTTCTTATAATATCCTTTCATTTTATATGTATAGATGGCGCGTTATTGCTTTGTGTTAATTTATGCCTAACTGGCCTTGTCTTTATTGTTTGCGGAAGAGCATTGCTCGATGCAAATATTTGAATGTAATTCTACTGTCCTATAAGCTTATGTCCATAGTTTTCTTGAAAACCATTTCTGAGATTCCATCCTTCAGTGCTGCGTATATAAGCAGAATCGTCCAATACAGTATTAGAACTCTGAGAAGCGGTCTGGTGGATTAAATTGACGAAACCGCTGGGAGGGTTCACCACTGATGAGCCAAGCCTTCCCAATATATTTTTTCATCGCAGTAAGAGCAGTAGAATTTTGTATTATGTATAAAAGAAACATTCGTGCTTTTAAATCCTTTCATTTTATATGTTTAGATGGCGCGTTATTGCTTTGTGTTAATATATTACTTACCATGATGGAAAATGTAAATTTGGGAATTTCTCAAGACGAAGTCCTTTCCTGCAATAACCACAACAACATTAGATTCACAACCTTTTTAGCCTAATTTATACATTTATTGACTATTCACCAACATGAAAAACAAAATTTGGTGCCAGATATAAAATGTGGAAAAAAAACTAAATAAGTTTTCCAATTTTTCAAAAATAAATTTTATTGGGGTACTTTCGAGAGTCTCTTGCTCTTTCTCAACAACTAAAGAGAAAGACTCGAAAGCTCCCAATAAAATATATTGTTTTACAAAACATGTCGAATGATGTTATAGAGTTCATGACATAACCATTCCTATATTTAATTTTTTTCATTAATACTATCATTTCGACACTTTAGGGAAGTTGCATATAGAGGTTTAAAGAAGAGAATTACACGAAAGCTTCTGTTGTCAATTAGAAAAAGTTGGGAATAATAATGATTTCTTATATTTTTGAATAAATATTACCATCTATTATAAAGAAGGTACACTTCTCATGTCAAAATAGACACTAAAGCTAAACACCATCTATTTATACAGTGTGTTAGTGTAGTTTTGTCACCGATCCGAGTCCGCTGGTTTGCGGAGACAGCCGAAAGATGGTGCTTAGTTTTGGCATCTATTTTAATGGAAATGTGGTCCTTTCTTTTTATAAGTTATTATACTCTCCGTTAAATCTCCATATCTATATATGTTAAAACATTATTTTACTCTATATAGACAGAACCCGAGACATTTTAGCTCTATATGTGATGCAAATATTTACTGAATTATATAAACACATTTTTGAAAATTATTTTTATAGTCTAAATAGCACTTTAAAAAACCCGCACTCACCAAATTTGTCATAGAGAAGGTTGATTTTGGCTCTACCTACAAAACACAAAAAAAATGGAGGATTTTACAAATATTTCACAATACGTTGTGTTGGAATAAAGGAAGAACTTGTAAAGCACGATTCAATCAAAACCTACATAGTAGTATTTAAACGGTAAAGTAACGCTGGGGTTTGGTTGGTGGGAGAGAGGTACAAATCTTCCATTATAGACAGCCACGATCTGGTGGGATCGAGTCCCATATTGGGCACTTTTTTCCAGACAAAATAAAGACATTTTTCTTCAATGGTCCCTGATATTCTTGCGAAAGTTCAATACATCCAGTGAATGCCTCCTTTATAAATAACAATGTTTAAAATCTCTATCTTTCGGTCTATTACACCATTCTACAGGTGTTCTCTTAAATATTTGGGAAACTGTCTTTTATGTGAAGAGAAGGAATTAATCTGCTAGTGATCTAAATTAAAGGTTTAACTTTATTACTTGTTTATCAATTTGCATAGTCTTTAGCTATTCTATTTACATATCTATGATGATGTTACTCTGCTTATTTACACAATTAAATTAAGAATATTTATAACAACTTTACGAATACATAACACTTGTATATACACATAAATGTGTAAATATAAAAACATAATATATCTAACATAACATATATAAATGTTGTATGTACACATAAATGCATACACATAAATACTTGTACATAACAGAACCTTTGCAAACATCTCTTGTATTAATATATGTCAGCAGAAAGTTGAGTCTTTGATAATTCATGATTTTGATATTTGTCAAGATTACTCCTGTTGAAGGGCGTTAATGCTCTCCCCCGAAAAAAAAACGGGAGAGATAATAAAAATTATATTTTAGAAATTTATCCCTGATTTTTTCCAAATAATATTTTACGTAAGGCATTCAAAATTTCAAATTAAACTATAAATGACATATTAAAAATCTGATTTTTATTATTCATTAATATAATTAAAATTTTATAATCATAACCATAATATTTATTTAAATTGTTTTCATAATATAACTAAAATTATAATTTAAATAATCAAAGTATAAAAATAAGAAATAAACACAGTTAATTTTTAAAATGTAAAGAAATCCTAAACAAAAGGAATATAACCTAATTTGCTTTTTTTTAAATAATAACGTAGTTAGTTGTCTATGTATGCAAAAAATGTTTGCTTTTGAAATATAATCAAAAACTAAATATAGTTTTAGGACAAAAGTTATTATTCATTTTTACCATCCACGACTGCATGAATTGGTAACGTAAATAGAATATACGCTTTTTTAAATGACATATATATACGTAAAAGTGTGAGGTCTATGATAATCACTCTATAGATTAATTGAATACATAGAACTGTCACACCCTTAAAAAGATATATCCAAGAAGAAGATATACTTACAATAGTAGTCGAGGAATTTGTAGATCATTTTCTTAGCTGGACAATTGAAAACTTAGCGTTAAACCCAAATAACACGTAGGAGGTAGATTCTATTAGACACATTCCATATAACATTGTAATTTGTGTGAAAGAGAAGGGAAGCTACTAAGGTAGGAGAATATATTCCTTACCATATTTGTTAGATTCATTCATATCCGGAGCCGGTCCTGGTTGAGTCTCTACTGCCGTTTCTGGACATCCCACAAACATTAATAACATTCCTTTTATTTTGTATAGGTATATGTAAATAGGGAACCTCTACATTTCTAAATGTTTAAGAACAATGCGTGTACAGATATATGTATAACAACGTACTTAGTAGATTACACGTTTTATTGTATTCTCTAAGATCTTCTTTATCTCACTTCACCAGATCAAACATCTCTTTTGACAGATTTTACCGATCTGTGAACATCTCTCGTAGGATATAATCAAATCCTAGCCATACTGATGAGGGCATGTAACAATGGTATACTGGTTGTTTGGCTTTTAACTGAAATTTGCCAAAACTGTCACTCATTCTTTTAATTTGAATCTGTACGCTTCTGTGCTGAAGTGATGAACAAAATTCTTTGTTTTGTTGCATGTATTTTAAAGGGAGTGTTTCCTATATTAGATACATATGTAATATATGCAAATATAAATGGTAAAAATAGAGCGATCAATTTAAAAATGCATTAAATAATCTAAAGTCTATTGACTCGTGTAAAAGGGTTTGCTCAGCCAGACCTGCTTTATTTCATATATCATTTCTAGTTCATATATATCAGAAGAATTTACACAAGAATTTGAATCTCAGAAGAAGATGGGAGAACAGCCTGATCGATATTCCGACATTTGAGAGTAATTGTTGCGTTGTGAGAGCACAATAATTTGAATAACAAGCTTCAAAATAATATATGCATATAGGTACATAACGTAAATACACCTACCATTAACTTTCTTGTTTAATTGATCTTCATCTTCTGGACCTGGAAAAAAAAATTAAAAACGTTAATATTTATATCGTTATACATTTTAAAAACATAGCCTTGAACTATTTAAATGAGAAAAAGGTTGATGGGATTCATTGTTACTCTTCTCCGCTCTTAAACTATTGAAGCAAACCTATCAATGTTTCATGGAAATATCTGAAGGTCTAGTTTGACACAGAGACTATGTAAATAAATTCCTAACAAATTTACATATTTTGAGTCGGCCAATAATAATGAGAATAATAATGATGATATATTCTTGTGAATTCCTATAATCACGGCTACTACTAAATTAGAGAAATTATAATATATTGATGGATAACATTTGTTAAAATAACCTTTGGTCAACGTTCAACACGCTGGAATATAGCTTATACACCTTTATTTACATAAAAGGACAAATAGATAACCAAGAAGAGATTGGTACTGATATAGGGGCTCTCTATATATGTAAATTCAAAATATCTTCACCTAGCCGACTGACCTGGCTTCACGGTGTTCTGCCGGAGTTCATGTTTGCTCAAAGACAAACGTTTGTCATATTATGATTATATTGTTTATGCTCTTAATAGTAGGGATCATTATGATCGAATTAGTTATCATTATCATGTGGTATAGGTAATATTTCCACTTAAAATATTTTACATATGCAAAGATTTGATTTTAATGTAAACAAACCATTTCAGAAATATAGGCCACGTTATAGCAGCGTCTTCTTAATCGGCCAAGTAAAGCTCGAGTTTTGGGAGAAGCAAATAATAGCGATTTATATATAGAGAGAGATATATGTAAATTTATTAACTACACCTTATTCACATATGGCAGGGAAATGGTAATGTTATATCGCGAAAAACATATACTTACTTATTGGTTGGTTTTTGCTCTCGTCCAGTCCTGTAATGCAAATGATTTTAATATTCACATATATTCCGCATATATATGTATATAAGGAACAAATTATAAAAAAAAACTCTTAAAAACGTATATAGGTATATTAGATATTAAAATATGTGAAAAAATAAAAGTTTATTTTTTTAGTTGGCCAAATATCAGGGAGCAGGTTAAATCAACGTTTAGTTGATTTCTGTTCCACTAGATGGCCTTTGTCGTTTAAAAATCTCATATGAGCTTGATCAGGATATGCCTTTTTTATTTTAATATTAAAATATATTGAAATGCCTTTTACCGTTTTGTTTGCAATATATTTTATTGATATTTAGCTCTAAAATATATAACGATTAGAGAGGGTTGTATATCCTAACAATTAATAAAGATATATAGAATGAAAGGAGTTAATTACGAATGTTTCTGTTACATAGTAAAGAAGTTGGTATTGTATGTAATAGAAAGATTCGTGCTTGAATCCTTTCAGTATATAAAAATATTATTATATTTCGAATTATATTTCATAGATTAAACTATTTTGTTAAGTCCACCCCCAAATGTTTTGACTTTCCCTATATAAAACTCATTGTTGTTGTTTCCTGTTGGCCGGCTCAAATCTCTTGTAGATATGTAAATAAGTTTGTGGTGGTTACTTAACGACAATCCACATAAACATTTACCTTATAAAATCAAGCCTTTTTATTGCAATCACTATGGCTACACCTCGCTATTGCTAATATATTCAGACAACCAAAAGAATGAGAAGAAGAATAAATTTTAATTAAATAGAAAAAATATATATATATATAAATTAGATAATAAAATTTGCATATTTGCAAAAAAAAATATGAATTTTCAAAATCAAATAAAATTTACATAAAATAGAAATACAAAACAATAATTTTTACATGTCCCCTACAAGTCTTTTGTTTTCTTTATTACATTCTGTGATGTATTGCCGGATTAGTTTAATATTTGTTTTTATTTATTTGTTGTCACAGAGTTGATGATGATAATTGTGTATATATGCATATATATAGTGTTTGTGTTTTGAGCAGTTAGTTATTTTTCTAATATGGAATAGTTTTAACTTTGTTTGTTTCTTGGCATTAAAAAGATATACTATTTTCAAGTCTTATCTTTGGAAACATTGCACATTCCCCAGGTAGTACTTTATCAAATTATGTATTTATGTTCCATAAGCTTAATTAAAGCTATTTCTGATCCTAACTACGTTTATCATTATTACCAAACTGCAATATCAATTTAAATACTCATGAATACCAAGGTTATTAATGTTCTATGAAATTATTCCAAAATATGTATATATAATAGAGACTCACCTTCTACGTTGATTTGCAGCAGAGTGTGGAATGCAATTATGGTTCCTAGAAACATATGCAAAGTTGTAAACCTACGTTTGTTTTTACAGAGTGGACAACAATATGCAAATAAAATATTACGGTATAGTAAGTATAGGTTTAAAATGATATTTTTTATGATATAATCATTTATAGGGCATCTCTCCCATATAGTTCAGACATCACTAACAATATATTAACCATGCTGCGTAGTATTAATATTAATGGAATACATATTGCGTTAATTATGAAGGTAACATTCAATTAATAAAATTATTCTTGAAAATTAAAACTGAAATAAAATCACATTTATAAATAATTTTGCTTATCCCCAGTACACGTGGTACAGGCCATGATAATCATGGTGGGTATATGTTGACGACTGATTTTACATTTATATATAGAGGTTATATAAAATATATGTTTTAGTAATATATCAGCTTTATTTTTTATTTGATTTTTCTTAATAGGGCAATAATATTGTTGAAATTATGATGAACTTCATTTTGAAGATTATAGGTTTTAATGTTATCAAATTTTGTTGTTTTCAGCTCAAACCTATTTATAGAAATAGCTATATTATAAATGGGACTCAAAACTCCGTCATCAACTTAAAAGTATTTTATCCATCTCTATTTCTCCTCCTAAATCCTTTTGGGACTTTTTCTTAGGTTTTATATCTTATATCTTAATTTTATATCTTATTTTTTTTAAATATGTATTTATGAATAAAATGGTATACTTACTGTATCTAATGACGGTTTTGGCAACATCCTCCGGAGCTATATGCAAATAAAGAATTGGTGAATATACAACATATATAGAGAGTTTTTAAATTTGTACAATTAGAGATTTCTAAAAGTATAATGTGCTGATATATGGTAATAATCTCCATGTATAACTCCTCTTCCGTACTTATATTGGAAAGATGGGAAAAAGGCACAAAACGGGTAAAAACAACATAAGTCCCCACTACCAGTAGAGTATGCAAATTAATATTGAAAGAACACAAAATAGAGTTTAAGTTATAATAACAAACAGTGCGCTAATACATCAAGTTTAGTCTGTTTCAACGTCCCAACAACCTAACACGAAAGATTTAATTTCGGAGAGAACTGGTCATCCATAATTGACAAGAAACTTGCACATGAATAGCAATATATATATAATTGTGTGTAATTCTACTGTCCTCAAAGCTTATGTCTATAGTCCATTTAAAATACCCATTCCATGAGTCTAGCAATAGTATCACTATAAAAGGAAGTTCGAAAAATGCAATATAACAACGGTATGGTAGTTTAAACTGGCGAAACCGCTGGGAGGGTTCACCACTAATAAGCCAGTTCCTCCCTTTAATTTTTCCATTGCAGTAAGGGCAGTAGAAATAGTTTAATTTCAAAAAGAATCTTACGCGTCTAAAATAGTTTCGAATTTTCATAAGAGATGGCGCGCTAGTGCAATTATAATGAATAGCAATGTTAATATCTCTCAGACATATCTAATCGTATTTTAATATAATTCAATTTCAAACAATTCAAAAGGTGACAGGACCAAATTCATAAAATGTTTATGCCGTTTCGTTAACAGCGTAGTCATCATCAAATTACTAAAATTACTACTTTGTCGTATGATGGTGACAACGCTGTTACCGAAACGTCACAAACAATAATTTGGAAATGGTACAATTACTTTTAATTCTAATCTACGTAATCCAAATTGCACCTTGTCATTCAAACAATTGTAATTAAACAAGCCATCAAAGTATAATGGTTACTTACAATTGACTTTGTAGGCTTCGAAGAGAAGTACCCAGGTTCCGACACCTGTCACAAACATTCCATTTTGTATTCAATTACCTCAATATAATACAGAATATATAAAGTACAATATTTAATATGTCTCTTATATTAGAACGAGTATACCCGTTAAAGAGTGGCTCGAAAGCTGATTTTTCAAAAATTTTCATAAAAGAAACTAAATCAAATTATATATTTAAAATTGTTAAACAGTGGTTCCTACCAAATCCTAAGGGTATATACCAATATAGATAGGCATTCGTTTTCATATAGAAAATGTAAGCATAATATTTTCAAATAACCGAAGGGTTTTCGGCGTGTATAGTTAGCTGGAAGTTATACTTCCAGGTGCTCCTGTTGAAGGGTATGTTGTGACCCGAAAGCTAGAGATATAAAATTGTAACTTAATCCTTTGCTTGTTTATTTTGTTAAATTAAATTTTAAATAAGAAAATCTACATCTAAAAATTTTTAAAACCATCTTCTATACTACTAAATGCCTAACAATATATAAATTAGCCAACATTTTTTATTTGTATTTTTATAGGTCATATTAAATCAATATTTCATTTTAAGAATAATATAAATACAACATTTACAAAATATTTTGCCTTTATATTCATAGAGTTAGGAATGGTAGAATAAGGGGTGATATATATAAACAACTTTTATGTAAATATAGTTTATTCAATTAAAGTTGCATAGATAAAAAAATATACTTACGTTCTTGTTTCAGTAGGATATACCAGTGTTTGGCTACAATGATGAACAAAACAGAATGTTAGTCAACAATAGTGTTTATTGGTTAAATATTTCAATAGAATTATACAAGAGTTTATATATTGTAGTTTGAAACTATTCCTATATTTCATTTAGTGGGAGAACGACATACGATTCAAATAAATATTGAATATACGATTAAACGAAGGTATAAATATTACGCAATTATATATAAAAATGTTAACTTTCATAACAATGGGGATAAACTTTTCTTTCCTAATCATTATTATAAATTTAATTGATCCACTTACAGAAGTTGGTTTTGGTAATCTTCAGATAGTTGGCCACAGTTTTCCGTCCTGCAATAAGACAAGTGAGTCGTACTCGATAATTGGTAGAAAGCTATACTACACATGAAATATTAAGAGCTACAATATGTTTACATGTATTTTGTAAGTTTCACCAATTCTTATATCATTGATATATCTGTTATAAAATGTTATTTTAAACTTACCATTATCCTTTGTTTTACGGATATGTGTGAATTAGAAACATATCATATGTAGTGAAGCTTCATGCTGATTTGTTCTCTTTTTTTAGGAAGAAAAATGCAGTGTAAATATGTATATATTGCATGAGATAAATAAAACAATTATGTAAATATAAATGGCTGGATATATGATGTGTGCTGAAGAGAATTGGTCAAATAAAAGTTTTGTGGTGTTTGAGATTTGAGGTAACCAATAATTTAACTAACCACGACATGGTCAAAACATCAAGAAGAACAAAGATTCCATGATAATCCTAAGAGGTCAGCTTGCTATAGAATATCCTTTATGAAGAACTGATAAAAATTAAGATTTCGGGTCATCAAAGTGAAGGTAAGCTTGAATGTGATTTAGTATTTAACCAGAACAAATTAAATAAAATACAAAATTTCAATTCTATTTGTTTTGTAATATTGTTTGTATCATTCTAATTCACAGGTTACTCTATAAAAATGAACCATATATATAAGAATATATTATAATATTATGTCAATCTTTTACATACATTAAAATGGCGAAACTGCTGGGAGGGTTCATCAATGATGAGCTGGGTCCTCCCATTAATTCAGCATTGCAGTAGAAAATTGTTTTATTTTGAAAAAGAATTATGCGCATCAAAAATAGCTAAAGTTTATTTTAACCAATGGAGCGCCAATGTTAATATAACCCTGTCGTAATTTATTTTACAACTAATAGGTAACATTTATACACACATTTATAAAACACTACTAATTCATCGTGTAAATAATTAAATATAAATAAATATGTAAATAATTCTAATATAGCACAATAGTCTGATAAACTTCGTGCTTCTGTAATAATAATAATAATAATTAAAAACTAATATGTAAAATAGGGAAGGTATGCAACTCTACAAATTATTGGCCCACATAAATGATTTTTCTCCAAGTTTCCCTTGTATTCTGTACAATCCTGTACAAATAAATGTGGCTGAAAGAGAGATAGTAGATCTGGATGTTGATGTATTGTCAGTATATTTGTCTTCAGTTTTTGCACAGTTTTTAGAACAGTAAAAGTCAAGCTGGTTGATGTAAGGTGTCTCAGGATGAAGAGAAAGGTAAATATATGTGTTTCACATAATAAATAATTAATATACTAAACAACTAAATAAATTTTTGCATTTACTTTTGTTTTCATCCAATGCTTAGAGTTTTAAATTTATTTATCAATAAGAAAAAATAAGAAAATGTGAAGAGAAAAGCATATCTATATAGATAATACCGTAACAGAGTTTTCCATTGTAAAGTCCTAAGCTATCTCCTCCGAAGATTCTGAACTACACATAACGATCTATATACCAAAATTTTCGTTATTTTTTTCTTCGTATGATAGGTCTGTTTTTATTTTCCTAATGTTAACAGTTATTTTTATTTTTTAATTTAATCTATTTTACAATCGTAGATTTTTTGCATTTATCATCATCAATTCCTTTGTTTTGAAAGTGCGTTCTTTTTATTCTAGCATTTTATGGCATTTTGAAAATAAAATACTAAAAAAAATGCTTTTTGCTTTACATGACCGTTTTATTTTTATTTTCCAAATATTAATAGATTTATTTATTTTCAATTTGTTAGATTTTGCAATTATTTGTTATTTTTCATCATCGGATTGTTTATTTTTAAAACACGTTCTTTTTTTTTATTACCTTTTACTAATTTCTAATATATATTTTGTATTTCTGATTCAATTAATTTGTAAGTACTTTGTTATAGTTTTTCATTTAAATTTAGCTCGATTTTTGTGTCTGGTTTTCTTTTTTGCAGTATCTTTCATAATTCTTTTTTGCAGTATCTTTCATAATGTCTTTGGCATCTTTATTTTTCTCATTAAGAGGCTAATGATTTATTTGTATAATCAATTGTTGATTACTTAATTTGTTATATGATAAAGCACAATTTGAATTATAGATTATACAAGAAAATAAGACCTAATCCAAATAATTTAATTGTGTGTTTTTAATGAGGTTTCTGATTCAATTAATTTGTAAGTACTTTGTTATAGTTTTTCATTTAAATTTAGCTCAAATTTTGTGTCTGGTTTTCTTTTTTGCAGTATCTTTCATAATTCTTTTTTGCAGTATCTTTCATAATGTCTTTGGCATCTTTATTTTTCTCATTAAGAGGCTAATGATTTATTTGTATGATCAATTGTTGATTACTTAATTTGTTATATGATAAAGCACATTTTGAATTATAGATTATACAAGAAAATAAGACCTAATCCAAATAATTTAATTGTGTGTTTTTAATGAGGTCTTTCAAATGAATTTATTCCTTTAATATGTTGTCATATCTGCAATATAGTTTTGTGGTTTGCAATTTTCTTTTTTTTTTTTCCTTTCAGATATATGTGTCCACTCTGAAATATAGTTTGTAAATTTATATTCCAATTTATTTTCTTATATATATATATATATTTTTTTTATTTCCAAAATATTTATTTATGCTTTCACCAATGCCTTTAGGATCTTTGCGATGGAACACGTATGGTGTTTCAGCGCATGTGCTCTCATGTCCTTGGAGCACATATACTGACAGTGCCCAAGGTTGAACACACTGTATAGTGTCTGAAATATCTTTGGCCCCTTCGGATACCAACCTTCGCTTCATTCTAGAGAGGCGTTAGTTTTCACTAAGGTTGGCTTTTGCTATGACTATAAATAAGGCTCAAGGCCAAACCTTGGCTACAAGAGCCTGTGTTTACGCACGGACAACTTTAAGTGGCTTTTTCAAGTGTGCGAACATTGGATAGCATACATGTAAAGATGACCCATATCTTTTGCTCCTTCAGATTTCAGACTTCCATTCATTCTGAAGAGGCATCAGTTTTCACTAAAGTTGGCTTTTGCTATGACTATAAATAATATTTGGGTTCTTCCTACAAGAGCCTGTGTTTATGCATGGACAGCTCTATGCGGCTTTTTCATGTGTTTGAACTTTGTACAAAATACATATAAATTTGAACCCATGTATGAATAAAAATAGAAATTTATTTTTAATGAGTCCTTTAGATTAATTCCTTTTATAAGTAGTCTCCACTGCAATATAGTTGGCATCTCTTTTTTCTGATTTATTTTCTTATATTATTTTTTAATTTTAAATATATTTATATATATAAACTTTTCACTAATGTCTATAGTTTCTCAACTCAAAGGAATTTATTGTATTAGTATTTTGTTAATACACTATTATCAATTATTTTGATTTTTGACTTCTCTTTATTTACTAATTTTTCCCATTTCTCTATACATAAATTTCGTGCATTTTCAGTGGCTGCCTTCGCCTCTGTAATACCTTTTTACCGGTAAAGTTGTATTTAAACAACAATCAACCTTGTAAATTTGATTTTTGAAATGGTCGAATTATCGAAAGTGTCGAATTATCGTTAGTGTCGAATTACAGTTTGTTTATTTATTTTTTAATAAGGTCCTCTTATCTTATCTGCAATATAGTTGTATTGTTCGAAATTTTATTTTCTAATTTGTTAATTTTTTTCTTTTTTTTTCACTCTAATAATATTTATTTAAATCTAATAATTTTTATTTAATGCAATTTGAGTCAGTGTTTCCTCAGTGTTAACAGTTTGAGTGTTAGAATGCGGAGAAGCAAAATAACTCCCTACTGAATTTCTCAATAGTCTTACTCCCAGAGGAATGCATCCACACCAGTTAAACTCTAGGTTGGTGCTATTGTTATGCTTCTGAGAAGTTTTAATCCTAAGCAGGGTCTTTGAAAATGGTACACGTGTGGTGATACAATGCAAGATATGGGTCATCTTTACATGTGTGCTATCCAATGTTCGCACACTTGAAAAAGCCACTTAAAGTTGTCCGTGCGTAAACACAGGCTCTTGTAGCCAAGGTTTGGCCTTGAGCCTTATTTATAGTCATAGCAAAAGCCAACCTTAGTGAAAACTAACGCCTCTCTAGAATGAAGCGAAGGTTGGTATCCGAAGGGGCCAAAGATATTTCAGACACTATACAGTGTGTTCAACCTTGGGCACTGTCAGTATATGTGCTCCAAGGACATGAGAGCACATGCGCTGAAACACCATACGTGTTCCATCGCAAAGATCCTAAAGGCATTGGTGAAAGCATAAATAAATATTTTGGAAATAAAAAAAAAATATATATATATAAGAAAATAAATTGGAATATAAATTTACAAACTATATTTCAGAGTGGACACATATATTTGAAAGGAAAAAAAAAAGAAAATTGCAAACAACAAAACTATATTGCAGATATGACAACATATTAAAGGAATAAATTCATTTGAAAGACCTCATTAAAAACTACATTTCTAATTTTATATATATGTGGGTTAAACTTACAAACTTACAAGGTTGTAATAAACCTACCTGTTTGGTAAGCTATTCAGTACTTTATCATATGAATAAAAATAGAAATTTATTTTTAATGAGTCCTTTAGATTAATTCCTTTTATAAGTAGTCTCCACTACAATATAGTTGGCATCTCTTTTTTCTGATTTATTTTCTTATATTATTTTTTAATTTCATATATATTTATCAAATTATAAAACTATTTTAGACGCGTAATATTCTTTTTAAAATAAAACAATTTCTACTGTCCTTACTGCGATGGAAAAATTAAAGGGAGGGCCTGGCTCATCAGTGGTGAACCCTCCCAGCGGTTTCGCCAGTTTAATCTACCATACCGCTGTTATATTGCATTTTTGGAACTTCCATATATAACTTCCAAATTATATATTTATAATTATATTTAATTCTGCTGTCCTAAAAGCTTATGTCCATAGTTCTTCAAAAATACCCATTCCAAGAGTTTAACAACAGTCACCTATAAAAGGAAGTTCCAAAAATGCAATATAACAGCGGTATGGTAGATTAAACTGGCGAAACCGCTGGGAGGGTTCACCACTGATGAGCCAGGCCCTCCCTTTAATTTTTCCATCGCAGTAAGGACAGTAGAAATTGTTTTATTTTAAAAAGAATATAACGCGTCTAAAATAAGTTTTATAATTTGATAACAGATGGCGCTCTAGTACATCGTAATATATATTTATATATAAACTTTTCACTAATGTCTATAGTTTCTCAACTCAAAGGAATTTATTGTATTAGTATTTTGTTAATACACTATTATCAATTATTTTGATTTTGGACTTCTCTTTATTTACTAATTTTTCCCATTTCTCTATACATAAATTTCGTGCATTTTCAGTAGCTGCCTTCACCTCTGTAATACCTTTTTACCGGTAAAGTTGTATTTAAACAACAATCAACCTTGTAAATTTGATTTTTGAAATGGTCGAATTATCGAAAGTGTCGAATTATCGATAGTGTCGAATTACAGTTTGTTTATTTATTTTTTAATAAGGTCCTCTTATCTTATCTGCAATATAGTTGTATTGTTCGAAATTTTATTTTCTAATTTGTTAATTTTTTTCTTTTTTTTTTCACTCTAATAATATTTATTTAAATCTAATAATTTTTATTTAATGCAATTTAATTAATAATTTATTTAATCCAATGTCTATAGTTTCTACCCTGAAATTGCTTACCAAACATGAGTTAGTGTTTCCTCAGTGTTAACAGTTGGAGTGTTAGAATGCGGAGAAGCAAAATAACTCCCTACTGAATTTCTCAATAGTCTTACTCCCAAGGGCATGCATCCACACCAGTTAAACTCTAGGTTGGTGCTATTGTTATGCTTCTGAGAAGTTTTAATCCTAAGCAGGGTCTTTGAAAATGGTACACGTGTGGTGATACAGTGCATGTGCTCTCATGTCCTTAAAGTAGTGTAGTTCTGTTGTTTGCAATTTCATTTTCTGATTTGTTAAAATTTTTCTTCTATAGTTTCTCACCTGTGGGTCCTTCGGGTAAACCTGGGTCGTTGCCCGGGTCACTCGGCTTGAAATGCAGTTTTTAGTGAGGTCCATTAAATGAATTTATCCCTTTTATGTTATCTTATTTTCTATATTGAAAAGTAAATAAATATGAACAAAAAATTAAAAATGTTTAAGAATATTATTAAAACAGAATCATGAAGATATTTTAAAGGAGTCCTTTAGGGATGTCTGTTTTTGCACTTATGATTCCAGAGTTACATGGTCCAGTGGGCCGTATGAAAATCGAGTTGTTCATATAAAAACATGTTTAAAAAATGCTATCTTCTTTTAATGTAATCTATATAGCTTGAAATAAATAAAAATAATGGCTGCTTGAACTCGGTCGCATGTGACATTTTACAGGTACATTGGGACAGCTGACATTCCCCCCCAACCCAACCCACTGATAAATAGGCAAGAAGGTATGGGAAAAGATCCCAGTAGACGCGAATTCGCGTTGGTAGCCTACAATTTTATGTTAATTTTTAGAAATCAGGGACATGAATTCGCATCCTTTAGGCTTGACACCCTATAGGTGAGGATATGAATTTGCGTTATATGGGTTCAAAATGTTTCGTTGCTCGCATCTATAATACCTTTTTATTAGTAAAGTTGTAAGTAAACATCAATCGTCGAAATTTGCATTTTAAAATGGTTGAATTATCAGAAGTGGTGAATATTTAATATTGTCGAATTACCGTTTGTTATTTGATAGGCCAGAGATTGAGAAATCAAATCAGGGTCGAATTATCGCAAGGTGTCGAATTATCGGTATTGTCGAATTACTGTTTGTAATTTCATAGGTTCTGGAAATCAAAACATGGTCGAATTAACGAATTTATACTTAGAAAGTATTTTTACTTATCCTTACTTGAAATGCTGCTTCTAGGAAATCGGAATATACCCATTGCGAATTTTAAGCCACCATCTATACTTTTAAAGTCTCTGCAGGCCCTTTGGGTAAACCCTGGGCGTTGCCCGGGTCACTCGGCTAGTTTCAAAATATTGTCTTACACACAACGAAATAAAAATAATTTTTACACTTACCATATTCTTTAACAAGTGCTCCATAAGCTCTCGATCCTGAAATGCACAAAACACAATAACTCAGCATTTGGTGTGACGTTGTCTTATTAGCTAGACTTCAAATATCAAGATTTCAAGTAAAATATTTTTCCATATATACATCTTTTACCAAATAGGTTTGACCTTTATATTTAACCATATATATAAGTAGTCATTATCATTCATAATTTGCATATACATTTGCATAAAAGCAGAGAAACAAAGGAGACATATGTATATATGAGATAGAGAGAACAATGGCTATATAAACAAAGGAGAGTCTGTATAACTGGAATGAAAGGGTAAAACACAATGTAAACAGTTGAATGTGGTAATCCAAGACAATCTCGAGGCTTCCAACATTGTCTATTTCTATTATGCTTTCAGTTTTCCGCGGTGGTTTAACAACATCCCTGATGTATAGAACCTCCAGCTAGGTTATAGAAGAACATGTTTGACAATCCATGAAAATTAAGACCCGCTTATAAATATATGACTATATCTTCTATGGTATAGGTGTTGAAACAAAGCTTACCATATGCTACGATAAATTCTTTTTCTTCTTTCGAGGCATCTGGGAAACACACGATTGTTTATATTCTCATATTTATTGACATAAAACTACGGATTATTCTTTTAATTACAAAATTTCTACTTTTATAATATACATCTTCTGTAGAACGAAATTTGAAAATTATCTCGCATGTGTTTCTTTTGAACGAAAAATCGAAATTTATTTTAAGGAGAAATAACGATTATTTATAACCTTAGGGATGAAGTATGATAGGATGAATTGTGAAGAGTATAAAAATCCTCTCATACCTCATCCAAAAGGTTAGAAATAATCGTTATCTTTCCATGAAATAAATTTCGTTCAAAAGAAACACATGCGAGATAATTTTCAAATGTCGTTCTACAATCATAAGCCGCATTATATTGTATTATACATATTCTGTGTTAGTTATATTTAAATTATCAAATGTATTACACTTTAGTTCATTATAATTAACTGATTAAGTTTATTTTTAGTTGCATAATATAGTTAAAACAATATTTCTCGTTTTTAAATATCCTTAATGAAATAATATAAAATAGCTATTTCTAAAGGAAATATGTGAAATGATGTAAATAAAAAGTATTCTCTCTTTGCATATTTATTTACATAGCTGAATGCTTTGTAAATGTCACATTTATGTAAGCCGGAATAAATGTATCGTATTTACTAAGAATATAAATTATATTATTACTCCGAATGTCTGTGTTCTATTTATGTAGAGTTTTGTAGCATCCCGATGCAAATATATTTTGTGGTTCATGTATATACATATGTACCACACCTATAAATACAGTGGGGTACCTCACATTGAAGAATATTGTTGCATTATCTCAAATATAATCATATAGAAGTTGGATATTGCTGCCTTCACGTTCCGTTATAAATTTACACCTCTATAGGCCAGAAGAAGTAAAAAAAATCTTTAGTTTTTTCCAGACTTTTCGTTCAATTTCATTCGCCTTCATCACAGGATTGTGGATAAAATGAAAGTTAGAAAGCAGGAAATATGTAAATACTCTTTTTTATTTTCAAACCTGATAATAGGGAATGATGCTGTGTCCGAAACGTCGATGAAAACAATTAAGGCTATAAGGTATTAATGTGAATTTAGAGTATTTCTCTGGGAACTCACCATTATAGGATTCCGTCGCTGTCTCGGTGTCGTTAGATGTTTCTGAAACAATCGGGAGATGGGTTAGCTATATATATGTATGTTATAGATTAGAAATTTTTTGTGTGTTTGATTGTTGAAAAGAGGTGCAGTCGTGGAAAAATAAAAATAATTATTTACCTTTCAAGCAGATTTTTATTTTGAATCTCTTGAAGTAAAAATATACATAAATTATTTATATCACAGGAATATAGAATTTATATAATGAATTAAAGAGATTCAAAATAAAAATCTGCTTGAAAGGTAAAAATATACATAAATTATTTATATCACAGGAATATAGAATTTATATAATGAATTCTATAATCGTGGATAAAAGATAGGTAGGGTTAAATATACATATTTACAACAATAATAATTAAAAGTGATATTTTTTTGAATATATGGTCAAAAATGCAGAACAGTCAATGAATGAAAAAATAAAATATATGTTTTTAAAAAAAATAAAATATTTGTATTTTAGATTATATAATATGTATATATATAGTTTACAGATACCTACTTATGGACAAAACTTAAGGAAGTTGTAACTTTCAGCATGTATATCAGGATTCAGAGAATAATTCTGAAATATATTATAGTGACCTTTATTGTAGACACACGAGATAAACAAGTGTGAACAAAATTGCCTGTCTCTTTAAAAAAAAAAATAGACAATTTGCGACATCAAATACTTTCTACTTCCTTAAGTTTTGTCTACAAGTGTAAATCTGATTGGACCGCTAAAACATCCTTCTAATAATCCTAAGATAACAATTTCCTCTGGAGGTTCCAACCTCAGGACAACGGGGAAGGCCGGGAACAAACAGGATCGGTAACATTCAAGTAATGAACAAATTTAACTCTGTAGGAACTAAAGACCAACTACTACCTCCCAAAACTACAACATTTAGTGAGGAACCATTTCATTTAAGCCACGGTTCTAAATGTAGGACTGGTATTAACAACAATGGCAACAATTTTATATAAGGTATATAGCTATTGAATATATGGTATATTATAGAATCTATACCCTTCTCAATATTGTAAATATATAATTGTGTTTAATTAAAAAGGCATATATTGGATCAAAATATCATTTATTTTACCAATATTTCAGTTGGCTGAACGCCAACCTTTATCAAGGTGTTATAACATATTTAATGTGTATGTTATAACACCTTGATAAAGGTTGGCGTTCAGTCAACTGAAATATTGGTAAAATAAATGATATTTTGATCCAATATATGTATTTTTAATTAAATATTTATTTATGGATTGCTCTATTTTCAATATAATTATGTATTTCTCAATATAACAGAGAAAATGCTATAATAATTTGAAAAAAGAATAAACACCTAAAAACCTAAATATATTATAGGTGATAGAGATTGGGTGTAAAACACTTACTTTCGATCCTGTCCACCTTGTTGAGGATTAATTCCATATCTGTAAACAAAGGTACAACAATAGAGTTAGCGGGTTTATCACAATCTTTCTCAACCCCATCTGTGCGTCTATTCGAATTACACGTATAGGCAACCTTTATATTCAACATATTTATTTTCTAAAAATATGGTCTTGAGAAATTGTTTTTATTATTGCTTAAGAAGAATGGATATGAATGTTTTCTATTTGAAATTGAGTCTAAAGATATATATATATATATAAATAAATAGTTGTTTAGTTTTATAGTTTAGTTTTGTATTAAAATTATCTTTATTACTTTGATTATTTAAATTCAAATTATAAAATTTGTAAATTGTTATTATTTAGTAGAGAGAGAGAAAAAAAAATCCTTTACTTCTTACACATCATCCAATGATGACGTAACTTCCAACTTCTACCTTCAAACTTGCTGTTATTGTTTACCGCTAACTTGTCTTAACAATATATGTAATGGAACAAGTCGTTCCTTAAATAAATATATATTTGTTTTTATCTAAAGGGATGTCCTCGTAACTACAACATACGTGAGTACAAAAAACAACCAGAAATCCTCAAAAAGAATAACCGTATTTTGCTAAGCCTATATCAATTTGGTAGCTGAGCGTTGTTTGGGCGCGCGAATTGGACTAACCGCCAATTGATCCATTTAAATCATAAAGAAAATAAATAATTGGACTAACCGCCAATTTAGAAAATAAATATTGAATAAAAATGGATACACATAACTTAGCAAAAATCGAACATTTAACAGAAAACAACTATACCACGTGGTCCATGAAAATGGAAGCAATTCTAGATTCAAAAGATCTCTTCGAGGACGTAATTGTTAATGACGAGCCAGACTTTACAAAAAATAAACTAGAATATGATATTTGGAAGAAAAAGAATCGGGAAGCATACAGCCTAATAATATTGTCACTTTCGGATGATTTAACAATCATCTTTCGAGGCGATAAAAGAGCCAAAAGAATTTGGTACGACATAAAGAAAAGGTTTGAAGGATCTCTAGAAAATAAAAGGATAGACCTAATGTTGGATCTAGCCAGACTAAAATTGAACCCAAATGAAAATGTCAACATGTATATTGTACGAGCACAGAAACTGGCACAAGAGATCACCCAGCTAGGAAAGACTGTAACAGAAAGAGAACTTGTACGATACATTGTTGAAGGACTCACACCTAACTTTGACACGATCACAGCAGCACTGTCAATAAACAGAGAAATCTCCTTACCAGACTTGAGACAAACTCTACTGGATTTCGAGAAGAAAAGACAGGACAGAAGCAAAAATCCTGAAAATGCTTTCAGATCATCAGGCAACCAATTCAAAGAAAAATCATGCTTCATTTGCAAAAGAAAAGGACATTTCAAGAAAGACTGTTGGTTCAACCCTGACAACAAAGGAAATCAAAAGAATACAACAAACAAAAATAACATGGCCAGTACAAGGAACTACCATAAAGGACCAAAACAAAACAAAGACACAGCCAGATCAGCAATCCAAGAACGAACGGAGGAACCATCCCAACGAAGAGACTCCACTTCAGAATACGCACTACATGTAAGCACAAGGGAGGAACGCCCGACGACTCAGGACGTGTGGATAATTGATTCTGCGTGCACAAGCCACATGACTTCCCATGGTGAGTGGATCGAGCACAAGACGGAGGAGATAAGAAGCATACAAGTGGCGGAAGAAGGGAGACACATCGAATCTGCCTCATCAGGATCAATCCAAGCTACTGTACAAGGTAAGGACAAACTTAACAACGCTGTAACCCTGCATAATGTCCTCCATGTACCACACCTGAAAGGAAATCTAATGTCCATTCCAAGCGTAGTAAGAAGAGGGAACTCTGTTCTTTTGAATTCTGAAGGAGCATACATATACTCTTCTGATGACAAGCTAATAGGAACAGGCAACTTTGATGGTAACATGTACACATTGAACCTATCACGTTTATCTGAAGCAACTCATGTCCCAAACGAACATTGCTTGATTTCAAAGGACAATTCTAGGACTGCATGGCACAGAAGGTTAGGACATCCTAGTAACAACAAACTAGACCTGATTTTGAAGAACAATCTTCTAAAAGGCTTGAACTCTATAAATGGTACCCTTGATCAATGTGATGCTTGCTCCTTGGGAAAAATGACCAAAGTACCCTATGTTCACACAGATGGCAATCAGGAAAGCTACCCCTTTGAAGCCATTTATGTCGATCTCTGTGGTCCAATGAGAATAAACTCCTTGGGCGGAAGTAAATATTTCTTGACCATCGTAGATGGATTTTCTAGGAGAATATTTGTAGAATTTCTCAAAGATAAACTCTCGGCAGCAGAAGTTTTGAAGAAGTTTATTGTAAAGAGAGAAAACGAGCTAAACTCAAAACTAAAACGACTTAGAACAGATAACGGAACAGAATTTATCAATAAAAACCTTGAAACCTTCATAGAATCCAGAGGAATTAAACATGAACTAACTACACCGTACACCCCAAGAAGCAATGGGAGAGTTGAAAGAGCTAACAGAACACTATTAGACAAAGGCCAAACACTTCTGGCAGACTCCCAATTACCCCTACACTTCTGGGCAGAAGCTGTGAATACAGCTGCATATCTGTACAATCTAACTCCCACAACTAATGACCCAGACACTACCCCTATGGAAAAATGGAAAGGTAAAAAGCCATCCGTCTCTCACATCATGAGATTTGGTTCTGAAGTCTTCTATAAACTCGAGAATCATCAAAGACACAAACTAGAAGCTAAATCTAAGAGAGGAATATTTGTAGGCTATTCAAGATGCAGAAGAGCTTATCGAGTATTTGATATCACAGCGAGAGTCATTCTCGAAACCGCAGACATTCACTTCAGAGAGAACAAAAATGTCATCTTGGAAGAAAAACAAAGTGATAATAATACGGACACTGACACATATTTCTTCATTCAGGAGGATGAACAACTGGACAATCATGTTCTATCAGATGTTGATATTGAAGAGCCAGCACCAGATACCATGATCAACAGACAGACAGAGTCAAGTGAATCAGACAGACCACAAAGAACTCGTACAATACCTAAAAGATTCGATGACTACGTTCTGGCTACTACGAATGAAACCATTCCGAAAGACTATGATGAAGCCATCGCATGCGAAGACAAGAAACATTGGGAGAACGCAATGCTTGAGGAAATACAGAACATGTACTCGCATCAAGTATGGGAACTGGTACCTAGACCTGTAAACGCTAAAGTTGTCAAAAGTAAATGGGTGTTCAAAATATCTAAAGACCAAGAAAACAAAACTTACAAAGCTAGACTTGTTGCAATGGGATACAACCAAATCCCAGGAAGAGATTACAACGAAAGTTTCAGCCCTGTAATTAAAAATGCCACCCTCAGGACTATTTTGTCAATGGCAGCAACAAAAGATTCAGTCATTAAACTATTTGATGTAAAAGCAGCCTATCTAAATGGAAACATTGAAAATACAATATTCATGGAACAACCTGCTGGATTTGTCCAAGACAGAAACAAAGTTTGCAAACTCAACAAAAGTATTTACGGTCTACCTCAATCCGGAAGATCGTGGTATGAGAAATTCAGTCAAGTACTTCATGACTGTGGACTGAAAAAACTTAAATCTGATCCTTGCCTATTTAAATGGAAGAATGAAGATAAATACTTCTATGTAGGGATATATGTTGATGACTTTATTACTGTCTCAGATTCTGAAGATACCTCAAACAGATTCATCAATAAATTGAGACATCACCTGGAAATAAAGGATGTAACATGTAAAGGCATGTTTTTGGGAATCAAGATCATACAAGACAAGGAGGGAATTTCGCTACAGCAAAGCCACTATGTACAACAAATATTGCAGAAATATGGAATGGAAAATTGTAAGGAAGTTCCAACACCAGGTTCCAAAGAAATCAATTTGGATAATCATATTGAAGATGACAATTGTGATCAGCACACTTACCAAGAAGCCCTTGGAATGCTAATGTTTCTAGCTGTTAGCACCAGACCCGACATTGCTTACATCACTAGCAAACTTTCACAGTACTCCAGACAACCAAAACAGATGCACTGGACAGCAATCAAAAGAGTGATGAGATACCTACGAGGAACAATTGACCTAGGAGTGAAATTTGAAAGAGGGAAGACTGGAATCCTGAAGTCCTACGCCGATGCCAGCTGGTCGACCACTCATGACGGAAAATCCTACGGCGGATATGTATTGAAGCTCGGCGAAGCGACTATAGACTGGAAAAGTAGTAAACAACCACTCGTCGTCCTCTCCACAATGGAAGCAGAAATGATAGCTGCTTGTGAAAGCTGCTGTCAAATCAAGTGGATAATAAACCTGTTACGAGAGCTGGAAGAATGGAATTTCATGGAAAAACCAACTGCGATCTATACAGACAGCCAGTCATTGATCAACTGGATCTCCAGCCCTAAACAAAGCAGTCGCTGTAGACATATCAACAGAAAGTACCACTTCTTGAGAGACTGTTATGAATCCAGAGACATCTGCCTTCTGTACAAGCCATCTCAGGACCTGGAGGCGGATATCTTCACAAAGGACCTATCCCGAGACCAGATGAAGAAACACCTGGAGAGCCTCAGCATCGTGGGAATAAAGCCAAAGTAAGGAGGGAATTGTTATGCAATCTTTGACTTTAATCATCATCGATGCTGACGTCACTACGATGACGTAACTTCCAACTTCTACCTTCAAACTTGCTGTTATTGTTTACCGCTAACTTGTCTTAACAATATATGTAATGGAACAAGTCGTTCCTTAAATAAATATATATTTGTTTTTATCTAAAGGGATGTCCTCGTAACTACAACATACGTGAGTACAAAAAACAACCAGAAATCCTCAAAAAGAATAACCGTATTTTGCTAAGCCTATATCAGTTTTGTATTAAAATTATCTTTATTACTTTGATTATTTAAATTCAAATTATAAAATTTGTAAATTGTTATTTTTTAGTAGAGAGAGAGAAAAAAAATCCTTTACTTCTTACACATCATCCAATTAATTATATATTTATAATTAATAACAATAAAATTTAACAACGTAACGTCTTTTGCATCGGCTTTTACACGTCATTTAGACATACTCTAATTTGTATATAGAATAATAGAAGTGAGAATATATTTAATAGTATAAATTTTAGTAGTTATAGAGAAAAGAGAGAAAGACAGAACCATGCACTTTTAATCAAACTAATAATAAGAAAAAATAAAATTTTTGTAAAGAAGGTAGATAAGATTGTTAGTATATATATATATATTTTTATAATTTTATATTTTATCTTTTTTTTTTTTAATGATTTTTTAATTTTTTTTATTTTATAATATGAATATATCTAGTTGTATTTAGTGAAATATCTATAATATGAATTAACTTTTGTTATAAATTTGGTTATTATGTTTTGAAACCCTAATGGTAGACCAGACATACAAAAAATTTAAAATGAATTAATTAGTGGAAAGAGAGATATGCTGGACCGGAGATTTTCAAATAGAAATCCAGCTGACATTTCACTCCTGCTCTATTATGTCATAGATCTCTCTTAGACCGTATTTTATGTGTTAATATTAAGTTGTTTTAGTGAAACATTTAACAAATACAAGTGTTAAGAAATTCTAACTGTAACCTACCTCGTCTGTGACGCCTTCCTCTGTAAACAGCTATTTCTGGCTGACATATGTTGGGGGGGACACGTGTTCGTCCCTTCAAGATTAGAATGTTTTCTCAGAAATTCCAGAACAATAAGACAACTAAAGAAGAAAGAAAATAGTTAAGGGAAGAAAGCCAGACTTTATAATCTTTACAGATAGTTATATTAATATAACTGATTCAACCATTATTTATCTTTCAATATTCCTTTAAAAAGGCAAATTATTAGAAGATTAAATACACAAAACCTAATTCAGATATTCCTTCTTTTAAAGAAAATATAATTAAATTACAGAAGGAATTTATTATCACTCCTATAGATAAATGTTCCAATAATTTATCTATCATTTGTAAAAATCTATACCACGATATGCTAAAAAAGGAAATTGATAATAATAATAAATACACTTTTGCTAGAACTACAGCCACAAAAATCAAAAAAGACATCAAAAACGTGGAAAATTCACTAAAAATTATAATTATAACAAAAATCCAAACATACCAAAGTTCTATATAATACCTAAATTACACAAAAAACCAATTTCTTTCAGAACAATAACATCAGGTATAAATTCAGTTATAAAAAACATTGATATGCAATTAGCTTCAACACTACAATTTGTTATAAATAAATTAACTAATAAATATAATTATAAATTTATCGACTCAAATAAAAAAATCATTAACTATTTAATGAACAATTGGACAAACATTGACACAGTACACATATTTGATTTTGAGGACCTATATTCTAAAATAAATTTAAGAGATCTAAATAATAAAATAACCAATTTTTTTAACGAATTCATTAATGACAAAACTTTCTACATTAAAATTATTCATAACAGATATAAAACAATTAAATTAGATCTTAAAACAGCAAAAACTCTACTGGAAACATTTTTAAATTTTAATTATATAGAATTTAAAAATAAAATATATATTCAATCAGAAGGCGTTCCTATGGGAACTTCATCAAGTCCTTTATTAGCCAATCTAATACTATTCTGGTACGAAAGAGAATACTTTCTACAAATATGTTAATTGGCAAATGTTCCGTTTTGTAGATGACATTATTATATTTAATAACCCACAGTTTAAAAAAAAAATACCTGAAATATATCCTAAATACTTGAAACTTAAGAACAATGAAAAAATTAATAGAACCAAAAAAAGTTAACTTTTTAGACCTAAATATAAACCTTACAAATAATGCTATTAAAATTTATAATAAAAAAAGTAATTATAATTTCAATATTATAAAATACTGTAATATAAATTCTAATATATCATTAAATTGCTGTAAAGGTATCTATTTTGGTCAGTTTCTAAGATTTTATAGAATAAATAATATATTAAAAAATTTCATAGAAGATGTTAAAAATTTAAACATGGAATTTATTAAAAACAAATTTAGTATTAGACAAGTAAATATTTCAACAGTATATCAATTATGTTGGAATAATCAATTTCAACATTCTACTCTTCTTTTATTTGTTTTTGACCAATTGACCGCTATGTATATAAATTATTTCTACCATTGTCGTATGGGAGTATGTAAAGCAAGCTGCTTTGTGTTTATGTAAATTTGAGCATAACTTAATAAAACTTTCTATCTTTAAAAGCCGATTCCCGGCCTTCTCCTTCCTATTTTTTCAACAGGTTATGGGCCCAGGACTGATTGCCTAAGAAATTAAGAATCAAGAATATCCAGTCTTTATCAAATTGAGAAGTTGAATAAGCAAAACTTTGAGACATGGAGGCTTCAAATGCAAATGATTCTTATTCACTCTGATCTGTGGATTTATGTTAATGAAGCCAATATCAAACCTGAACCCGGTAGCCAAGAGTTTTCTAATTGGCAAAATAAGGATCAGAAGGATCTAGCTACAATTGTATTGAGCTTGAATCCATCAGAACTAATACATGTTAAGAACTGCAAGACTGCCGAGGAGGCCTGGAAAAAGATAGAAGAAGTTTATCGACCAAAAGGACCTGCGACGAGAGTTTCCCTGACCAAAAGGCTAATACAGATGAAAATGAGGCCTAATGATGATTTGAAAGATTACCTGAGTAAATTTACTTCATTAGTGGACAATCTAGGTGAAATTGGGGCTCAAGTACCCGAAGACTTTTTAGTTATACTCTTGTTGTGTAGTCTTCCAGAATCGTACGAAGGATTCAGAACTGCAATGGAAACCAGAGATGAGCTCCCAAAACTTGAAACTTTAAAGGTAAAGATTATAGAAGAAGATCAAAGGCAACGTGAAATGGAGGCAACTTCGTCTGGAGAACAAAATGCCTTTTTTGGAAATCCAGAAAGAAAAACTACCAATTCCACTAAACCACCAAATCGGAAGGAGTTCAAATTTAACTGCCATTACTGTGACAAGAAAGGCCACAAAGCGGCTGACTGCTGGTCAAAAAGGAACTCTAAAAGAAACAATAAGCGAATGGCTGCTTCTCTAGGAATTAGAGATGAAAATATTCTTGAGGTTGACGAGTGGTGCCTGGATAGCGGTGCAACTGCACACATGTGCTGCTTAAGAACAGCATTTTCAAATTTAAGAGAAACAGAGCCAATAGCCGTTAAATTAGCGAACGACCAAAGCATAGAAGCTTTAGGTACAGGAACGGTAGAATTGGAGGTTTTCGAACATGGTGAACCATTTTTATTAAAATTAGAAAATGTGTTGTTTGTCCCAGGACTGAAGGGAAATTTGTTTTCAGTCAGCACCTGCACAGAAAAATCATTCTTTGTAAAATTTATGAGAGGAAAAGCGGAAATTGTGAATCCATTGAGGAAAATTTGCATAGAAGCTTACAAAAGAAACGGACTTTACATATTGCGTCAAACTAAATATGCAAAAACACAATTTACCAGAATGTGTATAGACAGAAATAGCAGTGAAATTTGGCATAATAGATTTGATCATCTTAATTTTGATGACCTTAAGAAATTGCAGAGAGAGAATTTAGTCAATGGATTACCCAAGGGTGAATTTAAAAGTATAACAAGTTGTGAAACTTGTATTAGGGGTAAACAGACTCGATTGCCATTCCCAGAAGTCTCTCTGACAAAGTCAACAGAGCCACTGCAACTTATTCATTCTGACATATGTGGACCGATGAGAACAAAGTCATATGGCGGTGCATTGTACTTCGCAACTTTCATTGACGATTTCTCACGAATGATATTCACTTTTGTTATGAAACGAAAAAGTGAAATTTTCAAAGGATTTAAAGTCTTTAAAAGTTTTGCTGAGAAACAAACTGGCAAGAAAATTAAAGCAATCAGAAGTGACAATGCCGCAGAGTATTTGAGTTCAGATTTTAAAGAATATTTATTGGAGGAAGGAATTAGACATCAGCTCTCAGTTGAATATTCTCCGCAACAAAATGGAGTTGCTGAAAGAGCGAACAGAACTCTGGTAGAAATGACTAGATGTTTCATAATTCAAGCGAACCTCCCAGATCCACTTTGGGCTGAACTTGTGCATATATCTACATACATTAGAAACAGATGCCCAAGAACTAATGAAAGTCGAACTCCGTATGAAATATTTACAGGAAGAAAACCAACCGTTTCTCATTTAAGAATTATTGGATGTAAATGTTTCGCTGTTGACAACCGTCCGAGAAGAGGAAAATTCGCTCCTCGTAGTGAAGAATACCGACTGGTTGGCTATTCTCCCGAATCAAAGGCGTACAGATTATGGAAGCCTGGGACAGGCATGATGATAAAAAGTCGAGATGTACGTTTCCTTGAATCTGAAAATTCTACCTTAAGGAATGACGTGGTGCAAATTGAAGCTATACCACAGAAAAAGGTAGATATATCATTGGAGGAGGAAAGTCTTCAGGATGATGAAAACACTTTGCCCGGAACTGATTCGGAGTTTTTAGGCGAACCATCAGAAACAATGGAAGTCATCTCGCAGAGAGGAAGAGGAAGACCAAGGTATATTAGAACGGGAAAACCTGGCCGACCAAGAAAGGAATATCCTACGGCAAATTTATCCACGCAAGAATTTTCAGAAGTGAAATACTCCCCAGATCCAAAAGACGCAGAGGAAGCGCTGTCTGGAAAAGATTCTTATTTTTGGAGGAAAGCAATGAAGGAGGAGTTTGATTCATTGATTGAAAACAAAACTTGGGAACTGGTTGATCCCCCTAAGGGCCAAAACGTAATTGGAAGCAAATGGGTATTCAGAAGAAAGTACAGTAGTGATGGTTCTCTTGAGCGCCATAAGGCTCGTCTTGTAGCAAAGGGGTTTTCACAGCAGTACGGAATCGACTACGAAGAAACATTTGCTCCAGTAGTGCGCCAAAGTACAATTAGAGTATTTTTCGCTTTGGCTGTAGAATACAACTTGATAGTCCACCAAATGGATGTTCAATCTGCTTACTTGAACGGAGAAATTAAGGAAAAAGTTTATATGGCACAGCCAGAGAACTTTGTATCAAGAAAATATCCAGAGAAGGTATGTCGACTCAAGAAGGCCATTTATGGGTTAAAACAAGCTGGAATAGTTTGGCATGAAAAGCTTGACACTGAATTAAAATATTTGGGACTGAAGCAAGTTCAATCTGACAACTGTGTCTACATCAAACATCATAAAGGCATTCTTCTGGTGGCAATCTATGTTGATGATTTGATAATTGCAGCTGAAAGAAAAGACACGTTGATATCCTTTAAAGAAAGTATGAAGAAGATATTCAAAATAAAAGATCTTGGAAACATAAATTATTGTTTGGGTATAAGAATACAAACGGAAAAGGATGGCTCAATATCCATAGATCAAGAGAAATATATTGAAGAACTTCTGGCGAAATATAGAATGAAGGAGGCCAAGCCGATTTCTACACCCATGGACTCGAACTCCAAGTTAACAAGGATTTCATCTATAGAGAGTGAGAATGAGCCAGTAAAAAAGGTAGAATACCAATCACTGATTGGATCGTTAATATATCTTTCAGTGTCGACAAGGCCTGATATAGCCTATGCGGTTAGTGCTTTGGGACAGTTCAGCAATGATCCTAGGAGACAGCACTGGAATGCGGCCAAGCGTGTCCTCCGCTATCTAAAGGGCAATTTATGTTTGAAAATAACTTACGAGAAAACTAATGAGACCCTTTATGGTTGTGTCGACGCTGATTGGGGTGGAAACCTCGCGGATAGAAAATCTCAAACGGGACTTGTTTTCTTCTTAGCAGGAGGTCCAATAGCTTGGGAATCGAAGAAGCAGCAGACTGTCGCCCTTTCGAGCACGGAATCTGAGTACATAGCACTTTGTGAAGCGGGAAATGAGGCAGTCTATCTTAGAGCGCTGTTGGATGAGATGGGATTTGGTGAATTATTGAATGAACCTACGATTTTAAAGACTGATAACCAGGGCGCTCAACAGCTGGCGAGAAATCCAGTCCATCATGCCAGAACTAAACACATTGACATCAAATGGCATTATATTAGAAGCATTTGCAGCGATAGTCTTATCGAGGTCGTTCACACACCAACCCAGGAAAATGTTGCCGACATCCTTACTAAAGGTCTGCCAAGAGTCTTGTATGACAAACATGTTGCTGGATTGGGAATGTAGAAATTGAGGGAGGGTGTTGGAATAATCAATTTCAACATTATACTCTTCTTTTATTTGTTTTTGACCAATTGACCGCTATGTATATAAATTATTTCTACCATTGTCGTATGGGAGTATGTAAAGCAAGCTGCTTTGTGTTTATGTAAATTTGAGCATAACTTAATAAAACTTTCTATCTTTAAAAGCCGATTCCCGGCCTTCTCCTTCCTATTTTTTCAACAAATTATAAAATACTTTTAAAAAAATAAATGGAAGTATCCATTTATTAAATCAACTTTTTATAATTTCTCTCAATAATAACTAATACAAATTTATAATCTTTAACAGTTAATTAAACTTAAATTATATAACTAATTTGAAGATTTTTCACAAGATTTTTAAAGTAATATTGTATAGAATTCATTTTATTTAATCTCCAATTTCTGGGGAAGAAAATGGAAATTAAATATAAATGAATTTTCAAAATTAATAGCTTTATTAAACTTCTAATAATTTGCCTTTTTAAAGGAATATTGAAAGATAAATAATGGTTGAATCAGTTATATTAATATAACTAACTGTAAAGATTATAAAGTCTGGCTTTCTTCCCTTAACTATTTTTCTTTCTTCTTTAGTTGTCTTATTGTTCTGGAATTTCTGAGAAAACATTCTAATCTTGAAGGGACGAACACGTGTCCCCCCCAACAGATGTCAGCCAGAAATAGCTGTTTACAGAGGAAGGCGTCACAGACGAGGTAGGTTACAGTTAGAATTTCTTAACACTTGTATTTGTTAAATGTTTCACTAAAACAACTTAATATTAACACATAAAATACGGTCTAAGAGAGATCTATGACATAATAGAGCAGGAGTGAAATGTCAGCTGGATTTTTATTTGAAAATCTCCGGTCCAGCATATCTCTCTTTCCACTAATTAATTCATTTTAAATTTTTTGTATATGTCTGGTCTACCATTAGGGTTTCAAAACATAATAACCAAATTTATAACAAAAGTTAATTCATATTATAGATATTTCACTAAATACAACTAGATATATTCATATTATAAAATAAAAAAATTTAAAAAATCATTTAAAAAAAAAAAAGATAAAATATAAAATTATAAAAATATATACATATATACTAACAATCTTATCTACCTTCTTTACAAAAATTTTATTTTTTCTTATTATTAGTTTGATTAAAAGTGCATGGTTCTGTCTTTCTCTCTTTTCTCTATATATATAACTACTAAAATTTATACTATTAAATATATTCTCACTTCTATTATTCTATATACAAATTAGAGTATGTCTAAATGACGTGTAAAAGCCGATGCAAAAGACGTAACGTTGTTAAATTTTATTGTTATTAATTATAAATATATAATTAATTGGATGATGTGTAAGAAGGATTTTTTTTCTCTCTCTCTACTAAATAATAACAATTTACAAATTTTATAATTTGAATTTAAATAATCAAAGTAATAAAGATAATTTTAATACAAAACTAAACTATAAAACTAAACAACTATTTATTTTTATAATTAATTTAGATTTAGCTTGCTAATCTAATCAAATCCACTTGATATAAATTATCATGCTTATCAGTTTACTCTTTAAATTTAAATATAGAATCACTATTATATTTTTATTATATAGTTTTTACACTATATATATATATATATATATATATATATATATATATATATATATATATATATTAGATAATAAAAAGGCATATATTGGATTTTAAAAAAGGATTTATTTTGCCAATATTTCGGCTGGCTGAACGTCAACCAATATATTTTTATACATGTATATAAAAAATATGTAATGCCTCGATAAAGGTTGGCGTTCAGCCAGCCGAAATATTGGCAAAATAAATCTTTTATTAAATCCAATATATGCCTTTTATCAAATTATTTGAATGTGGATTGCTCTATTTTCAAAACAAAAAAAATATATATATAGTGTAATAAAAAGGTTCGATTATAATATGGGAATGAAATATTAAAACTATATATAGACTTGTGTCAAAAACAAAAAAGACATAATCTGACCGCGCTCACATAAGTATTTTAGATGGCAGAGCGCCATCTAGTAGAACAAAAATAAACTAAACGTTGATTTAACTTGTTCTGTGATATTGTCTTTATTTCTTTCTTTACCGAAGGGATGTGTCTCGAATTTAAAATTAAAGTTTAGGAAATTAAACAATTTGTGCAACATTTATCAATTAATCAATTATTTTATTTCCAAAGCGTATATCCCGCAAGGGATACTTGCGTCAAACAGGAGAAAAGTTTATTTACATAAGGTAAGGATTATAAAGCGCTTGAAACTGTTTGAATTGATTTCATAAATTACTTTATATGCCATTTTAATATGATAAATAGAAGGAATTTATATAGGGCTACTCAATTAATTGTGATATTACAACTTTATCTCGGTTCAATTGTACAAATGAGAAGATTGGAACATGTATATAGGCATGTGTTTGCTCGTTTAATGTTTGCATAGGCTGCACTTGTGTTGTTACTTGGCGTAAATAAAACGTGTAACTATTATTGTTATTACATTATTTTATATATTGGAGAAGATATTATTTCTTTCAAATACGGCTCAGATATTTTTTAAAATGTTTTGTTTTCTAACGATTAACCTGTTATTATTTTGAATTTTAACTCCCAATATATTTTATAATTAGAAGTGTTAGCACAATGTTGATAAATACTTACAATCAGTCGAGTCTATTTCTTCACTTGAAACTGCACATTACAAAAAAAGGCTAGTAAACGGTGTTAGATATTCTAGCTGAATTTTTTTTTTAATAGAAAAACTTAGCTCAAATAGTACAAATGTAAAATTGTACAGGAATAAGGTGGATATACGTATATTTTTTAAAGGCATCTTTTCGTGCAACAAAAAGTTGCTAATGGCTTTCAGCAACTCTCAGTTGTATGATAAGGAGATGCCTTTTTTTAATGAGCTCCTAAGTTAATGATGACATTTTAAATGTTTCCTAACAGGCTTATTTGTGATTTTGTGGAAGAGCATTACTAGATGCATTATATCTTTAATTTAGATATATATTTCTACAGTCCTAGAAGCATATGTCTATAGTTTGTTCAAAACACCTTTTTCTATATCAATAGCAAGTGAAGGATATATATAAGAACTCAGTTCAATACAGTATTGAAGCTGTCAGGAGATTAAAATGGCGAAACCGCTGAGAGGGTTCACCACTGATGAGCCATACCCTCCCCTTTTTCAATTTTTAACCATCGCAGGATAATGTTTGGAAAAATCATTTAAATTATAAATATTTCAAAAGAAAAGATAGCTTTTAAAATGTTTAATATTTTTAATTTTATCTTTGTAGTTAAAAAGTCGTAAAATTTTTCAATTTGGAAAAAAAATAGGGTTAATTTTGTTCAAATCTTCTATCTACATATTTAAGTTACATTTATAAAACCTTTTGATAAAACTCACCTTCTTCAAAAAGTTCGTTTACGATGGTTCTGATGTCTTCAACAGCTGCATGCACACACAGGTCACCCATTGGTATATGTGCCAATAGGTATCACATATATATAAACATAAAAGAAGTTTTTCTCCCCAACTTGTGTTTCTTCTTTTATAGAAAATATAGGGAGATAAATCATTGTCTTAATTATTCACAAATGTTCATTTGTGGTAAGATACTATTCCTTCAACTTTAAATTACCGAGGGGATCAATTAATATAGATTTTATTCAAATTATCGAGTGTTTTTCAAGGGACACGGAAAATCTTACAAATTATCGAGAGATTCAAATTATCGAGAGTCAATTGTATATAAAAAAATCTTATAATCATTGCTACTACCACTACTACTCTTACTTTATAACAACAACAGCTTTATTAGGACATTCCCGTCCTGTAAGGATTCGCCATACATCATTTTCATGGAGAAAAGGAAAATAAAACATAAACAAAGGAGAGAAGGGAAAATCAAAAGGAAATCAAAGTATTCAACATAACTATACAAATTAACTATGGAAGGAAATTGTTCTGTAATTTTAGTCAACAACAACAACAAAAAGGCTTTTATTAGGGCCCATTGCCCTGTATGGATTCGCCATACAACAAAAAAAAACAATACAGCATTTCAATTTTACTCCTTAAAGATTACCTTGTTCTCTAATGCTTTATGAAAATTAAACAATTCTATCGCTATATATTTTTTCTCGGATATTATTCTGATTAGTTGAACTGGGTTCCTACTTTATAACATTATTAATTAATACTATATAATAATAATCATTGTTAAAACATAAATAAGACAAGAATCCGGGATTAGTAACTAAATAAAATTATTCTATAAAAATTACCCCAGTATATAATCTGGGAATATTTTAAGAGTTATCTTTAAAAAAAAAAAAAGAGGCGATACTTACTTGAATTTTCCAGGCGTGAATAGACAAAGCCGTATCCTACAAAAAAAAGTTGTTAAAACATTATAAACAATAGAGGTATAGCGCTCATTATTTAACAGATGTGAACACTTCATTTAACAGAGAAGAGCATGCTTACTATGAATTAATATGCAAATAGAAAATAATGAAGAGTAACAAAAACAGAATGGGTAGTAGAAAATTTATATTTTTGTTTTAAGATGAATTTTCCAAATATTCCAATAAATATTTTAAATGTTTAACAGCGGAAGATTTAACAACGAAACCAAGCTAATAAATCGGATTTTAGGGCATCGTACACTTGTAAAAAAAAACTGGGGTAACACGAACCAGACTCTTTTAATAAAAAAAGGAAAAAAAAATTAAGAAACTATTTTCATTATAAATATATCTATTTTTATATATATATATATTGTAATATTTACTAATTTTTATGTTTTATTTATTAATTTATTTATTAAAAATCTGTTTAAAAAATCTGTTATATACAAGGTATGTCCCATAAGTTCCCGGACTGGGTCCATAAAAAAATAAATAAATGAAAAATGTAAATGAATTTGACTGTTTATTATAGAAAAAATATCTGGCTACACGGTGGTACCAATATCGAGGCGGTACTTGCGCGCGCGCCAAGGTTATTCTAATTTATTTAAAGGTCACACCTAGCGCTGCGGCGATTTTACGATGGAACAAAAATTGAAGCAGAGGATTTGCATAGAATTTTGTGTGAAACTTCAAATATCAGCAACCGAAACTTTTGAAATGCTTAAAAAGCATTCCCCAATGACGCCCCAAAGAGAACAACTGTTTTTGAATGGCATTCTAGATTTAAAGCTGGCAGAATTTCCATTGAAGATGATCCTCGTCAAGGACGCCCAAAATTTCAAAGGACTTATGAAAATGTGCAAAAAATCACCGATTTGATAAAGGAAAATCCTCGAACCACTTTGCTGGAGCTAGAGCAAGATACAGGCATCTCTAAAACAACGATTGGAAGGATCGTAACCGAAGATTTGAAGCTCAAAGAGACTCCTGCAAAATTCATCCCAAGATTCCTCACCAATGAGCAAAAACTGTGTCGGCTTGCAACCTGTGAGGACATGATGGAAATGACAAGAACGGATCCAGAATGGAAAGACAAGATAATCACAGGCGACGAGACATGGGTCTATGGCTATGACCCTGAAACCAAACCTCAATCTGCCGAGTGGAGAGGTTAGGGTGAGCCTAGACCCAAAAAATCCAGAAACAAGGTGTTGCTGGTCGCTTTTTCGGATAACAAGGGCATTGTTCATCACGAGTATCTTCCTGCAGGCCAAACAGTTATTAAGGAAATGTATTTGGGCATTCTTCGCCGTCTAAGGGAAGCGATTCGAAAAAAAGGCCAGAAAAATGGACTAATGGTGGCTGGATCCTACACCATGACAATGCTCGCCCTCACACAGCGCACTTGATGACTAGCTTTTTGGCGAAAAACGGGACACAAATCCTACTTCAACCACCCTATTTCCCAGACATCGCACCAAATGACTTTTTCCTGTTCCCCAAACTTAAAGCAGTTCTAAAAGGAAGACATTTTGACACCAGGGATGACATAATAGAAAAATCGCCGTTAGCATTGAAGAGCATTCCAAAAGAGGCTTATAAAAACTGTTTCGACAATTGGGAGAAACGATGGCGCTGGTGCGTTGAAGCAAGGGGGGATTACTTTGAAAAGTTTTAATAAAAAATAATTTAAAAAATCTTACCTTTTTTTTTTATGGACCCAGTCCGGGAACTTATGGGACATACCTTGTATGTATCTGTTGATTTCACCATTGATGACCCTCTCCTTTTTTTAATGATTGCAGTAAGGGCAGTAGATAATAGTTTTATTTGAGAATAGTCATACAAGCTGTGAAATAGTTTACATTTTCAAATATATATACACCTGTACTAAGAGATGTACCTCTCCCTTTAAATGTGCATCAGAACGATAGCACTATGCAAATACTTTACTGATAAAGAATGAGCCACAACACCAGTTTAGACAAATTCAGACAAAATCCAACAACCAGTATACCATGGTTTCAGGCTATGGCCCTCATCAGTATAGGGGCGGCTTCAATTTCATAACATCCTACGATAGAGGTTATGGAATTGGTCAAATTTACCAAACAGATGTTTGAGCTGGTGAAGTGGCAAGGGCCGATTTAATTATAGATTGCAACATAAAGAGGCATGTACCTAAAGAGGCATTTCTCCCTTTAATTGTGCATCATAACGATGGCACTATGCATCACCCTCGTAAAAACCTTTACTAATAATAATAAAGAATGAGCCACAACATATATATATATATGATAATACCGCATGTGTATATATTATTTATTTGTATATACTCACCCTTATTGTATAACATGTAATACAGCTTGGTAACTATCCAGTAATCTGAAAAAAATAATAATAATGTTAAATCCCACGTAACTCCATACACACTTATAAAAAAAGGGTATCTCCAGTCACGCCAATAAACGTAGCTGATACAAAGACGCCATCTATCAAATATCATATATGAACGTATTTACAAGAAAAAAAACGGAATTAATCTCTATTAAATTAACACGAAATGATATTTGACCAAATTCTTGAATTGAAAAAAAAAATTGAGTTTTATTTTTCTGATAGATATATGGCGTTCTGCAATAAGTAGCATTCAGTTGAGAGATCTGGAGATGCTTTCATTATGGTATTACCTTGAATTCCATTTTTTTTTACTTTTACCTCTTTTAAAACATATATATAGAAAGACAGAATAATGGCTATATGAGGTTTAGAATGAGAAAAAAATGTTTTACTTACCGCCGGTGCGTGCAATAGCGATAAAGAATTTAATTCCTGAAAACACATTAATGGTTTACTTGTAAAAATTGTTGAATATATGAATTCAATTTTAGACTTTAATATTTTATAAACTATTAATTAATATTTATTTATTTTAAATGTTTTAAAATATATATCTTGTCACATTGCTGTAAAATTAAGAATGTAAATAACTCTAAGGTATAAGTTAAACCTTTTGTGTTTTGTTCTTTTAATTTTTATTAAACTATTTTTCAATTAACTAAAATCGTATGTATTAATTTTTAAAAATAAAATAAAACCATTCTAACAAAAATAACTACATACCATATTTGACTAATGTATTATAGTCTATTAAACTAATGTATTATAGTCTACAAGATATAAAACAGAGGCATGTTTCGTTGTTAAAAGCTCTAGAATCGGTTATAAATAATAAAGCTAGATCACTCTCCCCACTTTTATTTATATTATATATGGCCGACCTAATAGAACTTTATAATAACTCAGCACTTACAGGATTTCATCTCCCTGATTTTGGTGTTTTACACCTACTTCTGTATGCGGATGACATAGCCATAATTGAAGAATCGAAAATTAATCTACAAATTAAAATCAATTTACTAAAGTCTTACCTGGATAATAACAAATTAGTTTTAAATGAAAATAAGTCCAAAAATAATGGTATTTAGAAATGGAGGAAGACCGGCAAGACACGAAAACTGGTACTGGGGGGACATCCCACTGACTGTTGCGGCCAATATTATGTATTTGAGATATCCATTCACTACCACTAATAATAGCTAAAAGGTAGCCCTCTTTTATAAAGCCAAAGCAAATACGGCAATAAATGCAACTATTTGACTGATAAAAAAGGTAAAAATTAATTCATTAAAAGTTGCACTGAATTTATTTGACTCAGTTATTAAATCACTACTACTCTATGCGGCCCCTGTGTGGGCTTGGGACAATACTGATATTATAGACCAAATACAGAATACGTTTATCAAAAACTTTCTGAATCTACCAAGATATATACCAGGGTATATTGTAAGGTTGAAAACAGGCAGAATATCTCTGACTTTTACAACGATCAAATTAATTATGAAATATTTCATTAGATTACAAAAAATGGAAGACAATAGACTACCTAAGCTATGCTGGAATAGATTGAAGGAAATTTCCTTGATGACAAAAAAACCTATAGGATTCTGTAAAAATATCATGGATATCATCAATCATTGTGGACTCACACGGCTAAACTTTAGGTTAAATTATGATGACATACAGATCGAACTTCCGAATATACTAAAAATAAAAATTGAACAGCTATTGCAGCAAGATCTGGCAAAATTATCTCTTACGAAAACATACTCAAACTATAGGTTACTTTATCATTCATTCATTTCAGAACATTATTTTTCATGCAATCTGTCCTCAGCTTTAGTTAAGAAAGAAGATTTGTACTGTAGGTTATGCGGAAGTCAGATAACCTATGAAATATACCATTTTACTGCTGAGTGCGGGGATCTGGAAGGAGAGAGAAAAAAGATCCTGAAAAGTCTTCCTAGACCGCATTTGAACTCAATAAAGATAATAAAAACTGTTTCAGATAAGAAAAGTTGGGCAATAGAACTGTTCAACTATCAAAAAGCGGTTGTAAATAAAATTGCACTCGTGGAAGAGAGAAGAACAGGGGCACAATAAAAAAGTCACCCTGTTTACCATACCTTAATTGTAAATACTCTATCTCTCCCTTTTCTCTTGTGTTGAATATTGTCTGTAATTCCACGGCGAATCTGTACAGGGCAAGACGCCCTAATAAAGTTGTTTTGTTGTTGTTGTAATAAAGCTAGATGATATAATCCCACAGTTAAAACAGACATAAAAAAATTGATATGTAGCATATTATATAAATATGACCTCACGAAATAAATGAAATATTTTCAACTGAAATAGGTTATTCACACACTACCATGTTCATTGTGAAAAATTCAAATCAAATACATTACGTAGCTAGGGGAATCAATGTAAGAATTTTATTTACGAGCCCCGTCAAAATATTGAATAAATATTTATTATAGAACCAAAAAATGTATTTATTAATCTGGATAATAATTAGGCCTTAAGTTATACTTTTATATTAATATGGTGTGAGAGAACTTTGATATTAATATATATATATATATATATATAGTGTAAAAACTATATAATAAAAATATAACAGTGATTCTACATTTAAAACTTAAGGAGCAAACTGATAAGAATGATAAATCATATCAAGTAGATTTGGTTAGATTAGCAAGCTAAATCTAAATTAATTATAAAAATAAATAGTTGTATAGTTTTATAGTTAAGTATTCTATTAAAATTATCTTAATTATTTTGATTATTTAAATTCAAATTATAAAATTAGTAAATTGTCATTATTTAGTATAGATAGAGAGAAAAAAAAATCCTTTACTTCTAAAACATCATCTAGTTAATTATATATTTATAATTAATAACAATAAAATTTAACAACGTAACGTCTTTTGCATCGGCTTTTACACGTCATTTAGACATACTCTAATCCTATATATAGAATAATCGAAGTGAGAATATATATAATAGTTAGAAAAAAGAGAGAAAGACAGAACCATGTACTTTTGATCAAACTAATAATAAGAAGACAAAAAGTTTTGTAAAGAAGGTAGTTAAGATTGTTAGTATATATATATATATTTTTATAATTTTATATTTTATCCTTTTTTTTTTTTTTAAATGATTTTTAAATTTTTTTTTATTTTAAAATATGAATATAAATAGTTGTATTTAGTAATATATCTATATTATGAATTAACTTTTGTTATAAGTTTGGTTATTATGTTTTGAAACCCTAATGGTAGACCAGACATATACAAAAAAATTTAAATTGGAGTAATTATTGAAAAAAGAGGTCTGCTGAACCGGGAATTCTCAAATAGAAGTTCAGCGGCGTTTCATCCCTTCTCTATTACGTCATAGACCTCTTTTCAACCTGATTTTATGTGTTAATATAAAGTTACTTCAGTGAAACATTTATATGAACAGATATAACGAATATAAGTGTCACCAAATTCTTACTGTGAACCTACCTTGACCGCGCCGCCTTCAACTGTAAACATCTATTTCTGGATGACACATGTTGTGGGGGGTGGGGGACAAAATTAGATCGTCCATTCTGAAGTTTTAGAACAACGAGATATTCAAAGAAGAAATAAAAGATAGTTAAGGGAAGAAATACAAACTTTATAATCTTTACAGCCAGTTATATTAAAATAACTGATTCAACACTTATTCATCTTTCAATATTCCTTTAAAAAGGCAAACTATTAGAGTTTAATAAAGCTATTAATTGTGAAAATTCACTTTTATTTAATTTCCATTTTCCTCCCCAGAAATTGGAGATTAAACAAAATGAATTCTATACAATATTACTTTAATAATCTTGTGAAAAAATCTTCAAATCAGCTATTTAATTTAAGTTTAACTAATTGTTAAAGATTATAAATTTGTAGTATTTATTATTGAGAGAAATTATAGAAAGTTGATTTAATAAATGGATACTTCCATTTATTTTTTTTAAGTATTTTATAATTGATATACTGTTGAAATATTTTACTTGTCTGATACTAAATTTGTTTTTAATAAATTCCATGTTTAAATTTTTAACATCTTCTATGAAATTTTCTAATATATTATTTATTCTATAAAATCTTAGAAACTGACCAAAATATATACCTTTACAACAATTTAATGAAATATTAGAATTCATATTACAGTATTTTATAATATTGAAATTATAATTACTTTTTTTATTATAAATTTTAATAGCATTATTTGTAAGGTCTATATTTAGGTCTAAAAATTTAACTTTTTTGTTTCTATAAATTTTTTCATTGTTCTTAAGTTTCAAGTATTTAGGATAAATTTTAGGTATTAAGTTTTTGAACTGTGGATTATTAAATATTATGATGTCATCTACATAGCGGAACATTTGCCAGTTAACATTATTTTGTAGAAAGTATTCTCTTTCGTACCAGAACAATTTTAAGTTTGCTAATAAAGGACTAGAAGATGTTCCCATGGGAACGCCTTCTGATTGAATATATATTTTATTTTTAAATTCTATATAGTTAAAATTTAAAAATGTTTCCAGTAGAGTTTTTGCTGTTTTAAGATCTAATTTAATTGTTTTATATCTGTTATGAATAATTTTAATGTGGAAAGTTTTGTCATTAATGATTTCGTTAAATAAATTGGTTATTTTATTATTTAGATCTCTTAAATTTATTTTAGAATATAAGTCCTCAAAGTCAAATGTGTGTACTGTTTCCATGTTTGTCCAATTGTTCATTAAATGGTTAATGATTTTTTTATTTGAGTCGATAAATTTATAATTATATTTATTAGTTAATTTATTTATAATAAATTGTAGTGTTGAAGCTAATTGTATATCAATGTTTTTTTATAACTGAATTTATACCAGATGTGATTGTTCTGAAAGAAATAGGTTTTTTGTGTAGTTTAGGAATTATATAGAACTTTGGTATGTTTGGATTTTTGTAGTGATTATAAATTTTTAGTGAATTTTCAACGTTTTTGATGTGTTTTTTGATTTTTGTGGCTGTAGTTCTAGCAAAAGTGTATTTATGATTATTATCAATTTCCTTTTTTAGTATATCGTGGTATAGATTTTTACAAATTATAGATAAGTTATTGGAACATTTATCTATAGGAGTGATAATAAATAAAAGTGAATTTTCACAATTAATAGCTTTATTAAACTCTAATAGTTTGCCTTTTTAAAGGAATATTGAAAGATGAATAAGTGTTGAATCAGTTATTTTAATATAACTGGCTGTAAAGATTATAAAGTTTGTATTTCTTCCCTTAACTATCTTTTATTTCTTCTTTGAATATCTCGTTGTTCTAAAACTTCAGAATGGACGATCTAATTTTGTCCCCCACCCCCCACAACATGTGTCATCCAGAAATAGATGTTTACAGTTGAAGGCGGCGCGGTCAAGGTAGGTTCACAGTAAGAATTTGGTAACACTTATATTCGTTATATCTGTTCATATAAATGTTTCACTGAAGTAACTTTATATTAACACATAAAATCAGGTTGAAAAGAGGTCTATGACGTAATAGAGAAGGGATGAAACGCCGCTGAACTTCTATTTGAGAATTCCCGGTTCAGCAGACCTCTTTTTTCAATAAATACTCCAATTTAAATTTTTTTGTATATGTCTGGTCTACCATTAGGGTTTCAAAACATAATAACCAAACTTATAACAAAAGTTAATTCATAATATAGATATATTACAAAATACAACTATTTATATTCATATTTTAAAATAAAAAAAAAATTAAAAATCATTTAAAAAAAAAAAAGGATAAAATATAAAATTATAAAAATATATATATATATATATACTAACAATCTTAACTACCTTCTTTACAAAACTTTTTGTCTTCTTATTATTAGTTTGATCAAAAGTACATGGTTCTGTCTTTCTCTCTTTTTTCTAACTATTATATATATTCTCACTTCGATTATTCTATATATAGGATTAGAGTATGTCTAAATGACGTGTAAAAGCCGATGCAAAAGACGTTACGTTGTTAAATTTTATTGTTATTAATTATAAATATATAATTAACTAGATGATGTTTTAGAAGTAAAGGATTTTTTTTTCTCTCTATCTATACTAAATAATAACAATTTACTAATTTTATAATTTGAATTTAAATAATCAAAATAATTAAGATAATTTTAATAGAATACTTAACTATAAAACTATACAACTATTTATATATATATATATATTTAATTAAAAAGACATATATTGGATCAAAATATATTTATTTTACCAATATTTTAGTTGGTTGAACGCCAACCTTTATCAAGGTGTTATAACATATTTAATGTGTGTAAAACGACATTTGAAATACTATCCCGCATGTGTTTCTTTTCAACGAAAAATCATCGTTATAATCATCGAAATAATCGTTATTTCTCCTTGAAATAAATTTCGATTTTTCGTTGAAAAGAAACACATGCGGGATATTATTTCAAATGTCGTTTTACAATCACAAGCCGCATTCTATTATATTATATTTAATGTGTGTCAACAACAAACTCAGCACCACATAACGTGAACAGAATTAAGTTTGAAAAAAAAAATATATGTATATATATATATATATTATTAATATATATATGTAAATTTTATTGTCAAAGAAAACTTACCGAAGAATAACACTGAAGTCTCAACAGCTTCAAGTACTGTTTCTTTTCCTAAATAAAACACAGAATATTTAAAATAAAAAATATACAAAATAATGTGTGTTATAGGGACATAGAATACGTCCAAATATCAAAAACTAGCATGCATAATAAGTAGAGCTATGCAAGGACTTACCTAATCTCCTATAGAAGACATCGAGTCTTTCCTTTCCTGTGAAAATACAACAACAGGTTAGATGCATTCATACTTGAGTTTTGATGTTAAATAAAATAATTTTAATTAGAATATCTATTGTTAAAGTACTATACGAATATATATTTTTAAAGTACTATACGAATATATATTTTTAAAACACGTATATTTCAAATATTATATATATTACCTCGGTATATAAATATATATACTATAAAGGAACCAAATGTCGATCACATTTATTAAAGTTTTTCAAAATAAATGCCTAACAAAAGCGCAAAGTAGCAACTAATCTACAAAGAGAAATATCAGCTTCAAGGCGTGGAGCTTTTCCAATTTATAAAAATTTACATCGTTTTCCCGACAAATGCTTAAATACTGGGTAATTAATAATATTTTGTATAAAAAGATATCTACATGCCACAAACGTGTGTTAGCTTTATGTTCTTGTAGCGTCTCCTCCGATTCTTTATCCAAAAGAAAACAAAGGTACTGTATATCCAACTGGAAGTACTATCGCTCTAAGTTATCCACGCTGATTAGCCAGGATGGCGTCTGCCACATATTCCATTTTATTTGTGAAAATTTCTATCAATATACCTAAATGTTAACCCAAAACTATCGTAAATAAATTATGACAACGCTTATTAAAGCGAATTATATATATATATCAATATAATTACACTATTTCCAATTTACTTACCATAATAATTAACACTTAGTTCTTCCAGATATTCATCATCTGGAAACACAAAGATGTTATTTATTAGAAAGAGTTCGTCAAAAATTCTCTTCTTCTTTTTTACATCTCCAATCAAACATTTAAAGCTAACATTAAAATTTCTGGATCTTAATATTTACGATTTAAGAAGTAAAATGTGTCTGGTTCAGTTATTAAGAATAGGAACACTACTCACCTAGCTCCAATATGGAATATTTGCCTCTGACATACGGAATAAATCTATTTTCGCCTGATGGAAGTTACCAAATCTATATACAACTACCCCGTAGATTGGCACTACACTCTATTGATATAAAACCCCAGAACTTTCTACAAATATACTCAAAGGAGAATAAAACTAGGAATGAGATTAAGATATGGCAGTGATATATATAGAAGTGTAGGTAAATCTATTGTAAGATTCTGACGACAATCGTCAAAGTATGAAATTGTTCATTTTTATTCCATCATACGCTTGAAATAAAGAAATAATAATATAAAGGAGAGGACTAAAAGTTACGAATTAAGATAGCAGTTATGAAAAAAGGATTAGAACACCCAGTTTCGAACCTAGGTTGTCGAGAATACCAAGCCAATATAATCAGTCTGACGTCATGTCACGTATGAATACACTATTAGAGATATTGTTATTAGAGTTGGCATTATTATAGTTTTATGACAAATCTTCAGGGTATATAGTAAGTATTTAAAATATGTATATAATGATGTCAATTGAAAAAGCCCTGTACGATTTATAAATGAATAAAATAAAGCATCAAGGGCTGCGTATCTTTATTAGAATAAATATATACGAGCTTTCGGGCACATACGCCCTTCTACAGGAATTATTATTTTATTAATTCCTGTAGAAGGGCGTATGTGCTCGAAAGCTCGTATATATTTATTCTAATAAAGATACGCAGCCCTTGATGCTTTATTTTATTCATTTATATAATAATGTGTATATAAAAATGTATTTATTATTAAATTGTTAAAGTGATAATCCTGTTGAAGGACTGACAAGTCCGAAAGCTTGAAAATAAAAAGTTGTACAAGAAACTTAATCCTGGAAGCTTCATTTATTTTATAATAAATCTTCACAACCTCTATCCGTAAGATGAAAATTATTGGGAGGGTTTTGCAAATCAAAGGTGTAAACCCTTCCAGAAGTTTCGATAATTTGATCAAACGGATTGTTATAATATTGTGTCCGAATTGTAAGACTAAGTGTGTTTTAGAATTGCTCGAGGGGGTGGAATGGAAGAATGGTATCAACCGTCTATTTTCAAAAGTAACAACCCAGGATCGAATCCAAACGTTGGCAACTTTTGAAGATTGCTTCAATGGCCCCCGTTTCTTACCAAACTCCAACCCCAACAGTGATTGCAAGTAACCAAACGGGGCTGTGACACACTTATAAGTCTTTAATTAAAAAGGCATATATTGGATCAAAATATCATTACCTAATTTTAGTTGTCTGAACGCCAACCTTTATCAGCCAACTGAAATATTGGTAAAATAAATGATATTTTGATCCAATATATGCCTTTTTAATTTAAGATTTATCTATGGATTGCTCTATTTTCAAAACACTTATAAGTAAAGAAAAAAAACATTTTTTTCTTTCAATTTGTAAATTAAGTTTACTGTGCAATAAATTGATAAAGAGGGAGCAATCTCTCGAAATATTTTGATTTTTTTTTCTTTTCTTTACAGATCCGTACACTTATAAGTGTTAGAGTCAAACTGCTTTCTACGTGTTTATACATGTAGTACACTTGCAGTAAAAGCTAACTACTACTATTAATATCATGTTTTGTACCACAAGTAATAGGGATAATAAAAAGAAGAATTTCTCGGAGAATAGGTCGGAGAAATAAACTTAAACCATTATCTACAGATAAAAGTTTCATTAATTCTGAAGCTATTCTAAAACGAAGAGTCATATAATTGGACATGATGTTTACCGTACTAATCAGCTATTAAAATAATTACTTGTTTACTAATGCTAATAACGCCACTTACTGAATCTCCGGCGGTAATCAATTTCACCATCCTTGGCTGCAGGGTGGCATTCAGTTTCTAGAGACACAGAAAGACACATTAGCTGTATCTATATTAGAGAATATATCAAGACTGAAGTGTGTGTTATACCTGGGTTTGATATATATATATATGTAAGATTTGGCCCAGCCACATTGCCAGCAAAACACCTCTTTGGTAGATTGTGAGGATTCCATTAGATCCCGTGTGGATCTCATGGAATAAAGTCCGCCCTAGACTGACGAGGGCCATTAGCCCGAAACCATGGTCTCTAGGTGGACGCTTTGCCAAAGTTGGTGTTGTGGCTTTGTCACCGTCCCGATGCCGCTAGTTGCGGCGACGGTCAATAGATGGCGTCAGATTCTGACGTTTATTTTGACGGGAGAGGCGACCATTGCTTCCATATATATATATATATAAATAATTTTTTTTATTTTTCATATATGTATCTACAAGGGATTATATTTTATGAAATATATATATATTTTTTTTTTTGTTCGGAAAATATTTCTCAAAAATTGAAAATATTAATAATTTATGTGAAAATATTGTATATCTGTAATGTAACTCTAAAATATTATATACACACATATAAAAACCTACCATTCAATTCTCTATCGAAATCCTGTTGTTCTTGTAGAGCTGGAATAACACAGTGTTAACAACACATTTGTTTTTTTACCTTAAAATTACATACAATAAAAATATTTATTACACCATATATATGTCATTATATATTTTCTACAACTTTCTCTCACCTACAAATAAATCTGGATTTGTCACCGACCTGAATCTGCTAGTTTGTGGAGACGACTAAGTTTTGGGGTCTATTTTGACGGAAGAGGCGAACTTTATTTTTATACACAAATAATAAAATAAAGAAAATTCTTTCATTTTTTGAGATTCTAAAAAAAAATGTATATATTTTAAAAAGAATCACTATAAAATATTTTATAAGGATATATAATTAAAAACAAATTTTCTTTTATATAATTTGTATTTAATTACAAATCACATATAATAAAGCGTCTGTTCGTTGAAGCCGAATAGGATTGGTCCATTCTGTGTCACGTGTTCAAGTTACGTAGTTAAGTGACGTGGCCGGCTGTAGGTCTGTTTGGGTTTTGTTTTCTTCCTTTATTTTATTCTATTCTGACCTTATTAGTCATTTTTTGCTTTCGGCAATTTATTCGGTGAATATTTGAGGAATAAATTTTAATTCAAAATTATATTTAAACTTTTAAAAATAACGCAGTTAGCAAAAATACGCATTTAGCTCGACGTTAAGCTCGACGTTAGCGACACGCTCGGCCATTGATTGAAATAAAACGAAATAATTTGATATATAAATATTCGTAATTTACACTAGCCACATCAGCCACATATTTGATAATATTCATAATTTACACTTTAAATACCTTTCATACTTGTTTATTTATAACACAGAATAATATGTATAGGCATGTTGATATATATGAATATATGATTTATTTCACTTGAAGGTATAATTTATGTATATATATGAGATTAGAAGCATTTGATATGTCAATCTGGAGGAGGTTTATATAAAAGATAGATTAAGAGAATAAGAGGAATTCAGATATTTTGAAAAGATTGGGAGAGGAACGAAGTCTGTTAAAGGTCATCAGAAACTGACAGAAGAGTTGTATGGGACGTATATCAATAGAAAATGGATTGATGAAGAAAGTTGTGGAAGGTAGAATGTATGGAGAGAGAAGTTGAGAAGAATTGGACTGATGGACTGGATGGGAAGTTATGGAGAAATAAATAACTCAAGATTGGGAAGTATGGCGTCAATTGGAGACCTTAAGCTGTGTGTTTAATAATAATAAAGAAACTGATAAAGAAAAATTGGACTGATGGACTGGATGGGGAGTTATGGAGAAATAAATAACTCAAGATTGGGAAGTATGGCGTCAATTGGAGACCTTAAGCTGTGTGTTTAATAATAATAAAGAAACTGATAAAGAAAAATTGGACTGATGGACTGGATGGGAAGTTATGGAGAAATAAATAACTCAAGATTGGGAAGTATGGCGTCAATTGGAGACCTTAAGCTGTGTGTTTAATAATAATAAAGAAACTGATAAAGAAAAATTGGACTGATGGACTGGATGGGAAGTTATGGAGAAATAAATAACTCAAGATTGGGAAGTATGGCGTCATTGGAGACCTTAACCTGTGTGTTTAATAATAATAATAAAGAAACTGATAAAGAAAAATTGGACTGATGGACTGGATGGGGAGTTATGGAGAAATAAATAACTCAAGATTGGGAAGTATGGCGTCAATTGGAGACCTTAAGCTGTGTGTTTAATAATAATAAAGAAACTGATAAAGAAAAATTGGACTGATGGACTGGATGGGGAGTTATGGAGAAATAAATAACTCAAGATTGGGAAGTATGGCGTCAATTGGAGACCTTAAGCTGTGTGTTTAATAATAATAAAGAAACTGATAAAGAAAAATTGGACTGATGGACTGGATGGGAAGTTATGGAGAAATAAATAACTCAAGATTGGGAAGTATGGCGTCAATTGGAGAGCTTAAGCTGTGTGTTTAATAATAATAAAGAAACTGATAAAGAAAAATTGGACTGATGGACTGGATGGGGAGTTATGGAGAAATAAATAACTCAAGATTGGGAAGTATGGCGTCAATTGGAGACCTTAAGCTGTGTGTTTAATAATAATAAAGAAACTGATAAAGAAAAATTGGACTGATGGACTGGATGGGAAGTTATGGAGAAATAAATAACTCAAGATTGGGAAGTATGGCGTCAATTGGAGAGCTTAAGCTGTGTGTTTAATAATAATAAAGAAACTGATAAAGAAAAATTGGACTGATGGACTGGATGGGGAGTTATGGAGAAATAAATAACTCAAGATTGGGAAGTATGGCGTCAATTGGAGACCTTAAGCTGTGTGTTTAATAATAATAATAAAGAAACTGATAAAGAAAAATTGGACTGATGGACTGGATGGGGAGTTATGGAGAAATAAATAACTCAAGATTGGGAAGTATGGCGTCATTGGAGACCTTAAGCTGTGTGTTTAATAATAATAAAGAAACTGATAAAGAAAAATTGGACTGATGGACTGGATAAAGAGCTATGACGAAATGAAGGGAAATACTCGAGATGAAGAAGTATAGCTCCAATGGGAAATGTCCAAGAATAAAGAAACAGAATTGGTCTGTTGAACTGAATGTTCCCATCCTATGAAGAAATAAAGAGCTCAAGAGAGAGGAAGAAGTATTGTGCTAAAAATAACAATTATATATTTTCTAGAGAAATATCGCGCACTTGGAGTCTTGGACTCTTTTAAGAGTCGAGAAATGGGTGAGAGAGAGTATCGCGATAAATTAACGAATAGAATTTAAAGATTAATGTAATTATAACATTATTGTAGGTTATGATATCTATTCAAGATGTGGACTCATATCAGCCCTTAAATAAATTTATTTTTCAGCGTTTCGAAGCCGCACAGCCCTTTGCCAGATGAAAAACTTTAAGCTTCGCTTTCCACCTTTAAACGGGCGACAATGGGGTGCCGAAACATTGAATAATAAACCTTTTGTGAGTTGATATTTGGTGTTGATGCTTTGGCAAAATCCAAGATAATCCAACAAAACGCTACATAAACACTGAGAGAATAATTACAAAAACAATCACATGACTCAGAACAAAACACTATAAAGGAATGACAATACATCCAGATGGCATAAAAATCTACAGGACATGCAAAATTGTCCGGATGTGGAACTAACACCTACCCACACATGTAAAGCAATAGCCGCAGCCTTTCAGGAAATTGACCCACAGCTTTACACACCCAAGATAGAGAACATTGCGACTGCTGTAATAGAGATGTAATGGAGATATCTGAGGCTCGCTATTGGATACAACACCAACAAGGGTTGATAGGTCTAGATCTTGAATTAATGTAATTCTATAAAGGTATTTCCTTTACCTATTTGCATATTCATCAATTGTTCTGAGGTAATTTGATTTTGCTTTATTATTTATTATAATTACACACATATATGATATATATATTCAATTACTTACTCATAGGTTTGGGTTTTTCAATTCCTAGAAAAAAACACAAATGTATCATATTAACTTTTACGTATTAAAATATCTATATTTATCAATACCTAATGTTTTGTTGAATATAAATTATATTATTATAATAGCGAGAATACTCCAGTAGGTTGATGAGGATGCTAATAGCACATTAGACATTTTCTAAAATAAGAGAACGAAGTTTTACAAGTTTTTATAGTGTTTCATATATTTTTTAATTACTTCAAAATGTTAAATGTGTATTTTGAAGAAAAATTATCGCTAATGTGTGTGTGTATGTATAAATATTAACAAAACATATATTTTATCATAAATGGTTAGCTTTAAATTTAAATTGTCCTTCTACAAACCTTACCTAATAACATTGAAAAATTGATTTACAAACTACCTTTAGTTTTTGTCTTGTTATCAATTAAATACTATTTTTAAATGATACAAAATATTTTAAAGTAATATGTAAATGATTCTTAACACATATATATAGCATTACGGAAGGATGGTATTCATGTACCAAAAGTGACACCTCTCCCTTTAAAAATGCATGAATACAATACATTGAGTTTATCATCCCGGTACAATATGTAATAGTGGTGATAAAGAATGAACCACAAACACCAGTGGGTTATGCAACTTTGTGTTCATAACTTTTCTCATAGGATGTTAGGAAATCGAAGCCGCCCCAGATCAATTTAAATAAATTATAAAAATAGACAAAAGAATTGCTATAAATTTATTAAATAAAAACAAACGATAGCATTGCGTCTCTTTATACATGAAATTTATTATGCTAGCTTTCGGATCTTATCGATCCTTCCACAGGCTAAGCTGTAAGTTGAGAGAAAGAGTATATATAGTTGTACAACTATATATACTCTTTCTCTCAACTTACAGCTTAGCCTGTGGAAGGATCGATAAGATCCGAAAGCTAGCATAATAAATTTCATGTATAAAGAGACGCAATGCTATCGTTTGTTTTTATTTAATAAATAAATTATAGTTCAATTTTTATTCAAAATAATCCTATTTAATTTTATATTTGCTTATTTTTAGAAAAATGCAAAATGTTACGTAGAGAAAAATAAAGATATCAACGTTATATATAACAGCAGGAATTTAAGTGAATTATATGGGGTATATATAAGTTATATAATGGATAAAATAAAAACATATTTACATACCTATGACAATTATTTGGAATCCAACGTAACGCCATTGGGTGAGATCTGGAAAAGAAGTTATTGTGACCAAACAATATTTATTGCATGCCTACATATATGTTTGTATAATTCATTGGAAAAAATATCATAATTATATTTATTTTAGATTTAAATAATATCCTATTAATATATAAAACACATTTTATTTAAAGGTTGGTAAATTATTTTCAAATAACATACTACAAATTTTTCTTTACATTTTTATTTATTAAGAGCTTTCGTGTTTCTAATCCTTTTTCTACTACAAATTGAGAAAGGGAAACCCCTAAAGCTTTTAAAAATATTTTTACAACATTTTTCGTTTATGTACGATCAATATTATGCAACATTTATATCAAAACAAAATTTACAAATTATTATTTATCTTTTTTCTATTATGCTTAACACTTTCAAATAAACATTTGAAAACACAATAGAATTGAATTAATTTGCATATACATATAATATTTTTCAAATTAAAAACACGGAAAACTTGGTAGTTGAACTGTACAGCCAATCGTTATGTTCCTTCAATCCCACATTAGGGGTGCTTAATTTTAAATATAAAAAAGTACATATTGACAAATATATTGGAGGTATGCCTAAAATTTGCCTTGTATGATAATATAAGTGAAAATAAAATTGTTTTTTGTTATGGGAAAAAATCAACACGAGACACAAAAAAAAAGCAATAAAAAAGCGTATAGAATCCAACACACACATTATATTAAGAAAAAGGCATCTCCTTATCGTGCAACTGAAAGTTGATGATGGCTTGCGCCATCTATCGGAATAAATATCAACTATTCTCGTTGATTTTTAATTGATAATTGAGAATAGTTGATATTTATTCCGATAGATGGCGCAAGCCATCAGCAACTTTCAGTTGCACGATAAGGAGATGCATTTTTCTTAATTTATGCACCTTATCCCAGTACAATATCACATTTGTACTATTTTTTCACACATTATATTAAATAAAATTGTATTAAATCAACTTACCGTATTGCTTGTAGAAGGTTATTACAACTTCCACGGCTGAAACCACAAAAAAGTTGACTTACTTGCATATAACAAAGCTATCAATACTTATATTACATTATATAGATACTGTCGAAGGTACGGTAAGACACAAACCGCCTTCTACCTGACGTGAAATAAACAAAGAATCGTTGCTTAAGTAAAACCATGATTTGCATTGAATTTTTACCTTAAATTCGCGTTGGATAATTTTTTGAGAATAAATATTAATACAGGGGTTTAGTAAACTATTGAGAAACAGAGTGTGTAAAACTTATAAACAAATAACTAATCTTTTTTGGTGAAAATATATCAATTTCAACCAGCAAGCAAATACTAATCAAAGAAGAACTTTTCATTATCGTGCAAACTGAAGGTTGCTGATAGTAAAGAGCCATCTATCAGAATAAATATCAATTGAATGTTGATTTTGTTAAATATCCTTGATATAATATATCTTATATTTTATCTATGCACCTATCCACCGATTTACACGGTAGATACGTTCCTGAGAAAAGCGTGTAAATCGAAAATTAATTTTTTTTTAAATTAGAAATACAGACACAGTGTGCGTGTGCAGCAAGTCAGCACATAAGCTCGGGATTCCTCGTGAGATGTGTACACAGCGCATGTGTTCAATCACAGTAGCATTTAGTATAGTGCGATAAAAAAAACTTATTTGGAAAACCGTGTAAAAGCGAAAACGTGTAAAACAAGTACCGTGTAAATCGGGGGATAGGTATATATGTGTTATATATTGTGATAAATAAATATGCTGAGAGAGATAGAGAATTATTAGTCGATTTCGGAATACATGAGATTAGGCCAATGGTATGCAGTCGTGGAAAATATAATCATACAGATTCAATCCCAATTTGCTTTAATTATGATTATTGTAATTTGAGGATTGAATACCTAACTTAAGGCGGGAAGAAAGAAAATAAAAGACTTGATTACGTATTTACATATTTACGAAATGTTCAGTGCCGGCTAAAAGGAAAACAACAACAATGTATTTATATAAGACAAAGCTATCTGGCGGCCGACTTCAGACTTGATCTAGAACAATATATAATTCACAAAATATTTATATAACATATATATAATGCTATATAGTTTGTTTCGTTTTTTCACCGAAAGAGTTTTTATAAAGATTGAAAGGAATATGGGTATATGAGAATGTATGCAAAGTAGAAAAGAAATATACATATAAATAATTTATATATTCTTCAATAATATAAGCCATATGATACTTACTGTAAACCTTGTAAACCTTTATCAAAATGATCCAGGATTGGAGAGCTGGAATACACACACATGGTATCAATTAATACACATCCACATAAAGGCGGCAGTTTTATATATAATACATAAGAAAGAAAATATAAAACAATTAGTTTATAATTTAACCTATACCACAAAACAAAATCTTATACGAAAACTTCCTTTGAAAAGAAAGAAAAAAAATTCAAAATATGGAAAGATACACAAAAAACAGAAGGAGTAGTGTCAGGATTATACGGAGGATGGATCTCAACTCTCCATCCAATTCTACTTAGTTGTGTTCAGTTATTTACAAGCGGAGTGTGGGATTATAATTTTCAAATGTGTGAGACTCAATACTTTACTTCATCCATATAATTCATTTTTATATTGATATATTCATACAATAATATATTATTTTACATTATATTACGTCTGTATGGTCTACTTACATCCATTTTCAAGTATCGTCGTCCAATCAGCTCCTACAAACACCATAAGTTTACATAGCTGGCCACATTTGCATATTTACATAGCTATAATTTATTTTATTCGGGGTTTAACCAAGAAACAAATAGATATAAATATGATATAATATGATAAACTTTTTGAAATAATTTTGATGGAGTCTATACAATTTTTTGAATTTATATGTAGAATCGTTTTTATCAGTGGCAAATAAAAACTTATTAAATATTTCTTATTTTTTAAATAAATCATTGATTTCCCAGGAGTTTTATACAAAAGGTAAGAAAAAAATAAGGGTAGAAATTACTTAAACATTTTTACTTTTTCTGAAAATATGACAATCCATAGAGATTTTAATATATAGTTCGCATTCTGAATCTATACAAAAGTTTGTGATATATTTAAAATTGGCCTCATTTATAATAAAAACATGTTAATATTACCGACTATACTTACCAAAGTTCTTCTTTGTCTCTTTCAAATAATTCACAAATACTGTACGTCCTACAAAACACATCAAATAACGTGTGAACTCTTTGTAATAAAATATTTATATATGCGACGCTTAGTATTAAATTTTAAAGACATAAAATAACGTTATTTTCCTTTTATTATTTAGATTAGAACAGTAATCAAGCTTAGGCCTTTTATGTGTGTGATGTCCTTCTAATTATAAAGCTTAGAATGATGGCATATACCATCCTTTAATAGTATTAGTAAATTAGAAAATGTCATTATTAATTTTATTCATCTTACTATAGGAGGACAAGGAGATTATAATATTTGTCTCTTCTTTCTTATCTCCACTCAATCATATTAGGGTATCAAGCTTGTAAAACTTGAGACTTTTAATGGTGTCTGCTGGAGATGAGTAGAGCTCATCATTGGATGAGTCGATACAGTCAATAATGTGTTTTGGGGTTGCAGGTTGACACTTAGTACATAGTGGGAAAACCCTGCAACCATTCTGTCATTGTCCGTAGATGACCAGACTTAAGTCTGGAAATCAAAGACTGTTGTTCTCTTGGTAGGACAGAACCGGTGCTTGTCACTCCTGCTCTGTACCAGTCATGTGCAGCATTAGAATTCCATTCTTGCAGGCATTGGGTTTTGATGGTACGGAGGAGGTCTCTTTCTTCATCATATTTGTGATAATGGTATATATAGTGATAGGTATGATTATTATAAAATCTAATTGATATGCTTTATGTAATCATAAATATATAAATTAGGTGAATCATTTAAGGTTGGTTGAAATTGCATTTAAATAGGTTCAAAGTGAAGCCGGCTCATTCGTTTATTCGTGTATAAAGAGGCGCACACAAATATACGTTTTTTAAATAAATGTTTTGTATACTTGTTAATATCTATATATTGTTAACCATTTATATCATTACCCTAGACTGATGTATATTTGCGTAGAATATTGTTTCCATTATGCATATATAAGTTAATTATCAGATATAATAAATTATTTGTTCCCGGGTATGTGATAAAGTGTAGAAAATCCAAACTTACCATAGATTCTTATCAAGATCAGATAATAGGTGGATCCTGTAACAAAATACAGAAAATGTTAATACGTTATAAATATGATATACCGGTCTATAATAGTTTCGAATTCTCATAACGTTATAAATATATTGATATATTATTATAATTTTATTTTATTTAGATGAAATGTAATTCACTTTGAACGTGAATATAGAAAAATATTTAAATCTATTTTTTTTTTTGCGATGATAAAAGTTTTTTTTTTTACTTACCATATTGCTTAATGAATTCATTTTCTTCAGTACATAGATCTGAAAAAATATTTTGGTTAGGTTCTATATATTTTTAAAAACTTTCATCAAATATATAGCTAAATTTAAGTAGTTTTAAGTAAGCAATTTTGTAAACACACATGCACACAAAGTTAATCACCCAAATTCTATTCTTTCTTTTTTTAGTTTTACATCCAACACTTCGGTAACTCCCTCGCCTTTATCAATGAGAATGAAGTGTGAGACCCTGGCACCTCTATTTATGTAAATAATCACCTTAGATATATGCAAATGGCCAAAATTTGTTTGCATATGCAGTAAAGTTAATGAGTAAAAATATTAAAAGTTATTACGAAATATTAAAATTTGTGAGAGGGGAATCTATAAATAGAATAATGCCCATATATTGGCGTTTTCTCAAGATTATTCTGGCAAAATTCCTCAACACCGTCAACGAGCATGTTGGAGGCATGGATCCCAGAATTGTCAAGGGCCTGTCTAAACTTGGGACCGCTCTCCGCTCCTGATGAAATCCAGACGTCGGAAAGGGCTCCGTCTGTTGTAAATATTTCTTCCTATTTTGACCTGTAACCTCTCTCCCTACTGTTGGCTAGATGTCAATATACTGTTTGTCAATTGTTATATATTAGCGTTTTAAAATACTGGTGCCAGTGAATCATCTATTCCCTCAATCTTCAATATTGGGGGGAAGAAAAAGTATTTGTGGTTGTCACTTATCCCAAGTACACATAGCCATGATAATCATGTTGGGTAGTTAGCATTTACCTTTCACTATAAGTGTATCTCATGTCGACACATGTAGAATGCAGTTCGTGCTTATTATTTCCATTTTTTATGTATAGATGGCGTGGTATTGCCCTATAACTGGTATATAACCTTGTAGCTACACAACCTTTTAGTTCCAACGGGAGCTCGCGAAAGATACTAGCCAGACTTCTGATCTCTGATGATCCCCTATTTTTGAAACCTTGGGTGCCTTGGAGCTCTAGGTGTGTTTGGTGCTGCCTTGGTTCCCTCGCAAGCGGCGCGCTGTTACCAGATGCAGCGGGCTGTTCGCATGTGTTGTCCCTGTGTTCAATTGTGCCTTAAAATGCTTCCAGACTATCATGTAGAAGGCGGATTAATTGATACTGCTACACAACCTTTGTAGGTAGTTTGTAGTAAGACGTGGCGAGTAGAGGTCGCAAAGAACGCAGGGTGCAGGGAAGGTGGATAAATGATCATCATGATTTTTTAAAATCTATAATCCTTAACGCTGTGCTATATATTTCATAGGGTAATAGGTAAACTCACCTTTGTAGGTTATTTCTTTATCCACGCCGATGAAGCCTCCATCTAGAATCAAAATTTGTTTTAGATATTTTATCATTTCCTATATTTTAAACGAATAAATATAATCCTCGATATATTTTGTATTTTTATATATAAAAGATTTGTTAAAAAATATATGTTCGACAATTTAAGATGAATTCGATCGCCTATCATTTTTTTCTATAACTTGTTTATTCCAGGTAAATCCGTCTCTTTAAGATTGTTGTAGCTCCTTATACAGGCGCCTTCAGCGATCCTTGTTGTTTGATATATCATTGAAGACATTTCCATGCCCTGAAAATAGAATTATGAGCTTGGTTCCGCTAATCAAACTTACAGTTAATTAACATCTAAATTTCCAAATGAGAGAAATATTAAAATATGTAATATTATATATGTATATAAATATAAAATATGTAATAATAAAATATGAAAATATAACATCACAAAGTACTTACAGTCAGCGCGGTAGATGATATTGTAGAATTCTTCCACGTCTGTTCCACAACGCATAGGTTACAACTCTTAAATTTACATATATACATATAGATGTTTCTATTTGCATATTATATATATTCACATATGCGTTTAATGAAGCTATCACTTAATGAATCTAGACTTTTTCAATAGAGTTTTGGACACTTCTGTAAAATAAATGAATTACTGTTTTATAAATACTTTTTATTTTAAGATGAAAAAATATATATATTATTTACTGAAAAAATAGTTTTTTTCATCTCTTAAATCAACATAATTGATATATATTTAAATATATACTTACGATCAATTTTCTTTATAGCTGAAAAAATCAAAATTAAAATATGTTATTATAAGTTTTAAATAAATATCATTCAAATGAATCACATTTATAAATGTTAATTAGTAATTAAGAGAAAGAATTGTTTAATTTATTTAGTAATATACATTCTTCTCAAAATTTTAAAATTTAAAAAATGAGGAAGAATCGGAAAATATATATTTCGAGTGAAAATAATGATTGAGTTGATATTTGGAGATGAAAATAGAGGTCACAGTTAATTTTAATTCTTTTTTTTTTGTTTGTTTGTTTATTCCTAGTACACGTGGTACAGGCCATGATAATCATGGTGGGTAGTTAGCGGCTGCTTTTACTGTAAGTACACCACATGTCTACACATGTGAAAAGCAGTTCAACTTTGCACTTGCAAATGTGCCAGAGCCCCGTTTAGGATTTTTTAAACTTAATTAAAATAGGAAATTTTAATTCTAGTTCCCATAGATAAATATATAGAGTAGACCCTCTCTTATCAATAAATATCATAGTAAATCTTGATAATGTATATAACCGTCGAATTTGGATGTTTTAAATAATATTTTGTTAAGATTATCAAGGATTCAATATGTACGCTACACATTTAGACATACTCACAGTCAACCTAACTATAAATAGCATTAATTGTAAGATAATTCTGTAGAAAGAATAAGTTACGCTTGAGGGCTAGCGTTTTTTAATGAAAATGTATCACTGTTATATCAATTATTGTATACTTATAATACCTAATTGATAAGAATAATTCCATAAAAAAGTGTATACATAAAATTTCGTTTAAAATAATATATATAACATAAAGTTGCGGGAAGATTTATTTATTACCAGTTGCGACACGCTATATCCGATCTGAATAATTGCGCGTGAAACTATTTACAATAATTGTAGTAGAGTAGGTAACAGAATGGTCAAAAAGAAAATAAACAATTAAGAAAAAGAGCTTTTTTTTTTTATTGTTACAAAAGCACGAAGTCCAAAGGACTATTGTGCTGTGCTAGTATTATTTATATATATATTATTAATTATTTACACGATGGATTAGTATTGTTTTGTAAATTATTGTACAAATAGTTCTAAACTTAACAAAGTTCTCATAAGATAGAGTATATACACAAAGAGAATTTGGTAATGTTTCAAAGTATCTACATACAATTTGATTAGTCAGAGGGCAAGATAAAAGAAGATGCTCTGGTGATTCAACATCTAAGCGGCATTCACATGTTGGATCATTGATAGCGTTCAGTTTGAATAAGAAACTTAAGAAGGGTCCTTTGCCAGTTAAGAATAAAGTAGTGAATTTATCAGAAGAAATGAAATTTGGGACAGCAATTGGAAAGAATTTCTTGAACAGTTCATTAGATTGAGAAAGATAAAACTTAAATTTTAGATCCAGATATAGTTTGTTTAATTCTTTTTGAAGGGATTTTTTGAGTGTTCGATCTGTGAGAGAATTTGTCATATTATACTTTGTTTGTAATAATTCAAGATAATCGGACAGTAAAGGGGTTTTCGCTAGTATATGTGTGATGTAAGAAGATGAAGTCCTATAAGCATGAATGCATCTAATAAGAATTTGATATTGTATAGAATTCAACTTGGATCTTTTTGCTGCAGTGATAAAAGGAAACCAAATATTTGATGCATAGCTTATTGTAGAGCGTATCATAGCTTTATATAAGATCAATCTACGTCGAGTATCAATGCCCCAAGTACGTACACATAATGAGAATAATATATTCTTAAGTTTCGTAGCTTTCATAATTATATTGTCAACATGTGTTCCAAAATTAATCCTATTCCTTTGTCTATGATTTTTAAAAATAACTCCCAAAATTTTAACAGTTTCTGATGGTTGAATTATTTTTCCATCAAAATTAATAGGCAATTTTTCATAGTTATGTAGATAGAGTATACCTGTTTTGTTTGGACTTAGTGAAAGTTTTACCTTTTCACACCATGCTTTGATTTTTATTAAACATTTGGTAATATTAAACTGAAGATCATAGATGTTTGAACTCCATACCACAAATGTCACATCGTCCGCGAAAGCAATTACTCTAGCAAAACTTTCGTTAAAAGATAAGTTGAAATCATTAAGTAATATATTCCAAAGAATAGGAGAAATAATACCACCCTGGGGACATCCCTTATTTAATAAACATATACATTAAACAAATAAGCAACAACATAAGCAGATAGAAGAATTCGCAAGGTAGTTATTTACAATATGTTAAGTAATGATGGAGAATGATATTCATGTACTCAGAGAGGCTCCCTTTGATTATGAATTAGAACAATGTACAAGTATTATGTGAACAATTTATGAGAACAATGAATTTGCTCAAATTGGTGTTGGGGTCATTCTTTATCACGACTAGTAATGTTTTTACCAGGATGATAAACATCGTTCTGATGCATAATTAAAGGGAGAGGTGTCTCTCATATATAAGTATAATATTGTAACAAAGTATTTATTAATTTTATTATTTTTATTAACAGAGTGGTCATTTTTATGTTTATATCTTGCGACTCTGTAAATTTCCCTCGTGGCTTATCTTTTGTTTACAATTCATAGTTTGTCCTTCCCCTGAAATAAATTGTTATCTCCTCCTGAAGTTTTTGTCTTCCCTAATTTTCCACGTGGCAATATGAATATATTTTAAATATAATATATATAATTTTAACTCGTTATTTTTCTTCTTAAATATATATAATTAGAAGAATAGCGTTTAAAAATTTAATTGATAGATGGCGATAGGTTAATGATGGTATTATATGTGTGTGGGATAAACAAAAGTGTACTTACTGCTTTCATAGATTTCATAGACCTTCTTTTCATACTCGTCACCTTTAACTGTACAATACACACCATGTAAGTTGTTGACAAAGTTTTGGAAATTATATCTCAGTAGATTATATCGGTGAATAAAGATCTTCTTGCGGAGATATTTCTAACAGAAGAGTTCACTATACTTTATAAAACAACATTTCTTACACATCGCTCAATTTATCGAAGTATTTTTTAAATTTAAAATCTAATTTTGTGGTTCAAGGACATAAAGAATAGGTTAGTTTATATCGGGGTTTGTAAGCCCGCGCGGTTCCCGAGACCTCTCAATATTTGCGGAACTCCTTTTTTAAAAAAATGAAAACGAATAAAAAAACTATTTAAATCTTTTAAATTAAAAAGTATCTTCATTTACACAATATTGAAATTTGCATAGAAGTATTGAAATGAAGAGAAAGCTTTACTTGCTTTACTTTACTTAAAGGTAACTTACGGTCTCCAACCCGGACATAGACGTAGCCGAACCCTGGAAAATGACAAAATAGGCGTTAGAGCGAATTGTCAAGATATTCTCTGAAACATAAATGTAATATCACACTGTCCTGGAAAATAAAGTTAAGGCACAAATAAAATTATTTGGTGGGGGCGGATTTCTCAACGATTATTAAAGGAATTATTTGCAAATATATTACATATTGGGTTATATGTAAACATAAATGCTTATTTGATGCACATTATGTCTATTCTTATTACATATAGGGATGACGCTCTGGCCATCATGACGTCTGCCAAGACACACATCTATAAGTACTTCTTCGGCGTGGAACTGAGGAGTGAAGACCTTGTCTGGAGGAGGACTCTCTCAAGGTGGGGAAGCCTCCCTTACTGAATAAATTTGTGCACATATACAACTGTAGAATTCCTTACATTTTATTTACTTCTTTATTTACCCCTTTATTATATACTAGTGGATGTGCCCGGCTTCGCCCGGGTTTTACCCGAGTGAATGTTTGTCTAACGAACATTTGTTAAAACAATTCTCTTTAAGCTTATAAAACGTACTCGGCTTCGCCCGGGGTTTTACCCGAGTAAAGGTTTGTCTAGCGAACATTTGTTAAAACACTTCTCTAAAAACTTATTAAAAAATAAAAAAGATATATTTTGATAATTTGAAACTCGTAAATTTGAATCTCTCGATAAAGTGAACATTTTTCCCCGGTCCCTGTGTGCCTTGTCATCCTGAATTTTGTCTTTCCTAATTTTCTACATTAGAAAATCATAGTTTTATCTAGTGAACATTTTTCCCGGTCCCTTGAGAAATACTCGATAAGTTGAATAAAATCAATATTATAACTTGAATCATGAAAATTTCTCTTATAGAACTGTAAAAAGATTATAAAAACGAAGAGAAAATTATTTATTTTTACTATACATGGGCTACGAGCTTTCGGGCAGCCTCCTGTAGAAGGGCGAGGCTGCCCGAAAGCTCGTAGCCCATGTATAGTAAAAATAAATAATTTTCTCTTCGTTTTTATAATCTTTTTAAAATCAATATTAATTGGTTCCCTCGGTAATTGGAAGTTAAAGGAATAGTATCTTCGCCTTGGAATTGTATCATTATTCTTGTCGCAAATAAATTGCCGTGTCATCCTGAGATAATCTTACTTTTGATAAATAATATTTAAGATAACAAACTTAGTGATAAGAAAACTTGTTATCATCGTCACAATGGGGGGGCTGCTTGCGAGTTAAATCTACAAATCTGCAAATAACTCTAAGGATATTCAAGATATTCATGAAATTATTTTTCAAAAACCTTCCCGGTGATATACCTAATAATATCCCAAAATTTCACGGCGATTGGATGTATGGTTTTTAATCTATAGAGTACAGACAGACAGACATTCAATTTTATATATATAAGATAATATAAATGAGTTTTAAAAATTGTAAAAAAAAAAATGCATCGGCCGGGAATCGAACCCGGGCCGCCCGCGTGGCAGGCGAGCATTCTACCACTGAACCACCGATGCTTAAAAAAATGGCCATATTTAGGTATTCATTCCATTCCGGATTAGTCCGCGTAAAAAAAAGTTCTTCAAATGAAAAAAAGAAATAGCCAAAAATACAAATCAAAATGCAGCCGAAAATTTTCCTCAGGTTTATAAAAAGCGACATGCAAAATTTGGTACCAATTGGTTCAGTAGTTTTTGAGTTTATCGCGAAACAGACAGACAGACAGAAATTGACTTTTATATATATATATATATAGAGATTTACTCTTCATTGTTGGCTTTTTAACTTACATTAATTCTTCATTGTTGGCTTTTTATATTACATTCACTCTTCATTGTTGGCTTTTTATCTTACATTCACTCTGTTGGCTTTTTATATTACATTTACTCTTCATTGTTGGCTTTTTATCTTACATTCACTCTTCAATGTTGGCTTTTTATATTATATTTACTCTTCATTGTTGGCTTTTTATCTTACATTCATTCTTCATTGTTGGATTTTTATATTACATTTACTCTTCATTGTTGGCTTTTTATCTTACATTCACTCTTCATTGTTGGCTTTTTATCTTACATTAATTCTTCATTGTTGGCTTTTTATATTACATTCACTCTTCATTGTTGGCTTTTTATCTTACATTCATTCTTCATTGTTGGCTTTTTATATTACATTCACTCTTCATTGTTGGCTTTTTATCTTACATTCACTCTGTTGGCTTTTTATATTACATTTACTCTTCATTGTTGGCTTTTTATCTTACATTCACTCTTCATTGTTGGCTTTTTATATTATATTTACTCTTCTTTGTTGGCTTTTTATCTTACATTCATTCTTCATTGTTGGCTTTTTATATTACATTTACTCTTCATTGTTGGCTTTTTATCTTACATTCACTCTTCATTGTTGGCTTTTTATCTTGCATTCATTCTTCATTGTTGGCTTTTTATCTTACATTCACTCTTCATTGTTGGCTTTTTTATCTTACATTGTTGGCTTTTTATATTACATTCACTCTTCATTGTTGGCTTTTTTATCTTACATTCATTCTTCATTGTTGGCTTTTTATATTACATTCACTCTTCATTGTTGGCTTTTTATATCATATAGAAAATCATCTTAGTTCTTAGTGATAAGAAAACTTGTTATCATCGTCACAATGGGGGCACTGCTTGCGAGTTAAATCTACAAATCTGCAAATAACTCTAAGGATATTCAAGATATTCATGAAATTATTTTTCAAAAACCTTTCCGGTGATATACCTAATAATATCCCAAAATTTCACGGCGATTGGATGTATGGTTTTTGAATCTATAGAGTACAAACAAACAGACATTCAATTTTATATATATAGATTATTATTTATTTTATCATAATTGGTTTCTGTAACAAATTATTGGAAGAGTTAATAAAATTGTTTAAATTGTCTTTATAATGTATTGGGTACGTAATCTAATAGAGACACATGTTCTGTATTGAGATGTTGAGAAGAGTGTAAAGAATTGAGCAGAACAGGGTCCAAGATGGCGTATCACAGATAGCGCTGTACCACATGATGATGAAAGAAAACCAATGCCTTACGTATTATTCGCCTTTTGTGAAATATACCTCATGTAGCCGCGTCAGTTTCGTGAATAAGACCCCGAAACAAATCGGTACAGCTAAATGTGTGGGCGTGATCGACGTCGAAAGAGAATACAAAACGTAGATATTTTTTTTCAGGGTTTTTTTTTGTAGGTTTTATAATATTCTGAAAATGAATATTTACGAAAGTGTTTTCGAATAAAAGGTGGAACCATCGCGGAACAAATCACAGGACTAAGAACCAAGCTATATTGAGGGGGATGAAGAGAAGTTTAGATGCCATCACCACCTACACAGAGCCACACACAGAACATCTGTCTTGTCTGTCCAGAAATGACGTCAGTGTTATCAAATATGAACCCGGGCATTGACAAACCCAGCTGATTGAACCAGTGAGAATAAATAGCAAAAGCAGATATCGGATAGCTTTGCGGCTACAACTGAAGAATCAGTGTAGACGTAACATTTTAAAAGTGTGCAGTGTGTCTCAATATTTACTAGTTTATTCCAAAACATAATCAAATAATGGTTAGTTAACTTCTTAATTTACTCACCGTAGTTGTTGATGAGGTACCAAACGATAATACCAAATCTGCTATCTGGAAAACACACAGACGAATATTTTGTTAGCATAATGAATAGTACATGAGGAGTCTTAGGAGATCGGTATGCAAATTCCTTATATGCAAAATGGTCTGAATTGAAAGGCTTGCTATACGTATACTAAATGAAAACCATTTATAGGCCAAATATTTAAGCTCTTCATGAATGTATAAAAATTTCATTGAAACCATGTTTTTTAATAAATGCCTAAAATGCTCTAAAACATTTTTTTTTTATATTTTCTTACAGAATGCTTAGAGTCAATCAGTGAGCAAGTCAGAACACCAGTTTGGACAAATCCAGACCTAAGCCAACAACACCTATATACCATAGTTCCCGGCTTTGTCCCTCATCAGTATAGGTGGCTTCGAGTGGATAACATCCTAAGAGAGGAGTTATGAACTCGGTCAATTTTCCAAAAAGGTGTTTAAGTAGCAGGGTCTATCTTGAGCCATAATACAGTGTAAAAAGCACCTCTCCCTTTTTTATAGCTGAAATAAAATATTTGACTCGAATATGAATTCAGCACTTAGAGTGTGCGATATAACTTACCTTGTTTCACCACGTTAATTTTGTAGAAGTATTCGGGACCTATGGAAACACATTTAGATACGGTCAGCAATAAATGGAAACATTTTCCAGAGAATTTAGAGAACATGAGAAAAAGTAAGAAAAATATCAGGATATCAAAAATGAAAAAGATGTATCCTAACCTCTCACATCAGCACTTCAGATGGCAGAGCACCACATATATATTGTATATATGCCTTTGCTGCGTTGCATGTGGATAATATTGTATGCATATAGCGATATATATGTGCTTATTTACATATTGTATGCTTACCCTTCATAAAGTTGACGGCCTGTATTCCTCGTATAACGACGTCAGCACCTGGACAGTAAATACATTTTATAAAACCTTCACATATGTAAATTGGGTAATATAATTTATTTTTAAATTATCGTTTGGTTAATTTAGGTATATATATTGTATATATAGATGTAAAATTTTCCGGGAGGAAATTAATCCATAGAAGCAATGGGCGCTTCTCCCGTCAAAATAAACGTCCGAATCTGACGCCATCTATTGACCGTCGCCGCAACTAGCGGCATCGGGTCGGTGACAAAGCCACAAACACCAACTTTGGCAAACTGATAAGCGTCCACCTAGAGACCATGGTTTCGGGCTAATGGCCCTCGTCAGTCTAGGGCGGACTTTATTCCATGAGATCCACACGGGATCTAATGGAATCCTCACAATCTACCAAAGAGGTGTTTTGCTGGCAATGTGGCTGGGCCAAATCTATTGGCAAAACATAGATGGAAAATTCGCCGGGAGGAAATTAATCCATAGAAGCAATGGGCGCTTCTCTCGTCACAATCTACCAAAGAGTAGAGCCAACAATAGATGGCGTCAGATTCTGACGTTTATTTTGACGGGAGAAGCGCCCCATTGCTTCTATATATATATATATATATATAGTGTAGAAACTATATAACAAAATTATAACAGTGATTCTAATTTTAAAAAATTTAAGGAGCAAACTGATAATAATGATAACTTATATCAGTTAGATTTGATTAGATTAGCAAGCTAAATCTAAATTAATTATAATAATAAATAGTTATTTAATTTTATAGTCCAGTTTTGTATTAAAATTATCTTCACTATTATGATCATTTAAATACAAATTATAAAATTTGTAAAATGTTATTAATTTGTAGATAGAGAGAGAAAAAAAAAAAATCCATTACTTCTTTTACATCCTCAAGTTAATTATATATTTATAATTAATAACAATAAAAAAAATTAACAAAGTAACGTCTATTACATCGGCTTTTACACGTCATTCAGACATACTCTAATCCTATATATAGAATAATCGAAGAGATAATATATATAATAGTTAGAAAAAAGAGAGAAAGACAGAACCATGCACTTTTAATCAAACTAATAATAAGGGAAAAAAAAAAGAGTTTTATAAAGAAGGTAGATAAAATTGTTAGTATATATATATATTTTTTTTTATGATTTTATGTTTTATCCTTTTTTTTTTTTTTTTTAAAGATTTTTAAAGGTTTTTTTATTTTATAATATGATTATAAATAGTTGTATTTAGTAATATATCTATAGTATGAATTAACATTTGTTATAAGTTTGGATATTATGTTTTGAAACCCTAATGGTAGACCAGACATACACAAAAAACTTTAAATTGAAATAAATTGGAAAAAGAGATCTGCTGAAACGGGGATCATCAGATAAAATTTCAGCGACATTTCAACCCCTCCTTTATTATGTCATAGATCTCTTTTAAACCGTATTTTATGTGTTAATATTAAGTTGTTTCAGTGAAATATTTAAATGAACATATAACAGATACCAGTGTTAACAAATTCAAACTGTAAACCTACCTTGACCGCTGCGTCCTCCATTGTGTATATCTATTTCTGGCTTGCACATGTCGCGGGAGGGGAATGTCCCCCCACATTTCAAATTTAGACCATTTCTTCAGAATTTTTTTGAACAACAAGAAAATTAAAGAAGATAGGAAAAATAGTTAAAGGAAGAAAGCTAAGTTTTATAATCTTTACAGATAGTTATATCAAAATAACTGATTTAACACTTAATCATCTTTTAATATTCCTTTAAAAAGGCAAATTATAAGAGTTTAATAAAGCTATTAATTGTGCAAATTCATCTTTATTTAACTTCCATTTTCCTCCCCAGAAATTGGAGATTAAACAAAAATGAAATATATACTTTAAAACTTTAAAAATCTTGTGAAAAAATCTTTTAATCAGTTATTTAATAAAAGTTTAATTAACTGTTAAAGATTATAAATTTGTTTTAGTTAATATTAAGAGAAATTATAGAAAGTTGATATCATAAATGGATATTTCCATTTATTTTTTTTTAAATATTTTATAATTGATATACTGTTGAAATATTTTACTTGTTTGATACTAAATTTGTTTTTAATAAATTCCATGTTTAAATTTTTAACATCTTCTATGAAATTATCTAATATATTATTTATTCTATAAAATCTTAGAAACTGACCATAATATATACCTTTACAGCAATTTAATGATATATTAGAATTCATATTACAGTATTTTATAATATTGAAATTATAATTACTCTTTTTATTATAAACTCTAACAGCACTATTTGTAAGGTCTATATTCAAGTCTAAAAAGTTAACTTTTTTGTTTCTATAAATTTTTTCATTGTTCTTAAGTTTCAAGTATTTAGGATATATTTCAGGTATTAATTTTTTAAACAGTGGATTATTAAATATTATTATGTCATCTACATATCGGAATATTTGCCAATTAATATTATTTTGTAGAAAGTATTCTCTTTCGTACCAGAACAATATTAAATTTGCTAGTAACGGACTAGAAGAAGTACCCATGGGAACGCCTTCTGATTGAATATATATTTTATTTTTAAATTCTATATAGTTAAAATTTAAAAATGTTTCCAGTAGAGTTTTTGCTGTTTTAAGATCTAATTTAAATGTTTTATATTTGTTATGAATAATTTTAATGTAGAAAGTTTTGTCATTAATTAATTCATTAAATAAATTGGTTATTTTATTATTTAGATCTCTTAAATTTATTTTAGAATATAGGTCCTCAAAGTCAAATGTGTGTACTGTTTCAATATTTGTCCAATTGTTCATTAAATAATTAATGATTTTTTTATTTGAGTCGATAAATTTATAATTATATTTATTAGTTAATTTATTTATAATAAATTGTAGTGTTGAGGCTAATTGTATATCAATATTTTTTATGACTGAATTTATACCAGATGTGATTGTTCTGAAAGAAATAGGTTTTTTGTGTAGTTTAGGAATTATATAGAACTTTGGTATGTTTGGATTTTTGTGGTTATTATAAATTTTTAGTGAATTTTCAACATTTTTGATGTCTTTTTTGATTTTTGTGCCTGTAGTTCTAGCAAAAGTGTATTTATGATTATTATCAATTTCCTTTTTTAGTATATCGTGGTATAGATTTTTACAAATTAATGATAAATTATTGGGACATTTATCTATAGGAGTGATAATATAGTCCTTCTGTAAATTAATTATATTTTCTTTGAAAGAAGGAATGTCTGAATTGGGTTTTGTGTATTTAAGTGTATTATTATAATAATTTAAAATTTCCTTTTTAATATTATGTTTCCATTCCAGAAAAGTAAATTCTGGAATACTGTATTTTATACTAGTTTTATTTATGAAAATATCTATATCTTTTAATATAGATTTAATTGTATTATTATAATTGTGTTTAATTTGAGGTATATATTTATACCCTTTATTTAAAATTTCTTGATATTCTGGATTTAAAAAAGAAAAGTTGCTAGTTAATATATGACCTGAGTACTTATATTTATCAATATAGTTGTTGCAATTACATTTAATTTTTTTAAAATTTGCCAAATTATTAATAAATTGGTTATAATTGCAAACTAAATTACCTATATTTTTATTGTATCTCCAGATTGTTTTAAAATTTAAATTTTTTATAGGGAAAAGATTATTGATGATTTGGTTATTAAAAATATCATTAAATTTAATATGATTAAATAAATTGTTATTAAATTTAATGATAATATTAATGTTATTAGTATTTTGTTTAATTTTTCTGTATTTAAAGATGTCGTGTGTGATATCTATTAATCTGTTAGTCAGATTATGAATTTTAATATATTCTATGAGTTTGATAAATTTATTATTATTTAGTTTAAATAATGTTTTAATAAATTTATCGACGAAGTTGTTAGTGTACATTTGTTTTGGGTCCAGTAATTCTTCAAATTCAATGTAACCTAATTTATTTGTAGTTTTACCTCTAGTTTTATTAGGTTTAGTTTTAAATTCATTTTTATATTTGCAACTGATTTCATAAGTTGAAATTTCTTCTGTTTGTGGTTTGTATGTGTAGTTTAATTCGTCGTTAAGTCCATAAGGGAATAATGTGTTGTGTTTATAAATGTAGTTGTTTTCTAATAATAGTCGTTGTTTTTTGTTTTGACATATGTCTAGTATTTCTATCTTAAAGTTGTTAAAAGTATGTAATTGATTGTGTTCTTTCATATATATATTACCAATTGATTTTTTAGCGTGGTTTCTATGTAGGTTTATTCGTATATTTAATGGGTTACAAGTTTGTCCTATATATGATAGTTGACAAATTTGGCATGTTAATTTATAAATAGTATTCACTAATTTACAACTAGTTGTTTGAAAAGTGTCATGGTTCTTAAGAGAGGGACAAGTTTGACAATTTTTTCTTAGGCAATTCTTAGCGAGTTTAAATTAACATAAAAGAGGTGCTAACACTAATATGTTTGTAGTTTTTTTTAGTTTTTTTAGTTTGTTATTCTTATGAATTTTTTAAATATATTTTATTTAATTGTTTTTGTGGTGATAAAATTTGTAATAAATTGAATAATTAATCTATAAATATATAGATATTACTGTTTGTTATCTGTTATATTTTTAAGAATAACTAATAAAAAAAACATCTTTAAACTAACAAAAACACTGAAAAAAACAAAAGTTCTGAAATTATTTTTTTTTCTAGAATTACTTTTATAATTTAATTTTTAATAATCAAACAATGAAAGATAATTAAAATTTGTATGAAGATTTATTTATATTCGAATATCTAATATAATTTAATTTGTATATTATGTTATATATAAAAAAAATATATCATAGAGCAAGCTCATATGAATTAATATAGTGTAGAAACTATATAACAAAATTATAACAGTGATTCTAATTTTAAAAAATTTAAGGAGCAAACTGATAATAATGATAACTTATATCAGTTAGATTTGATTAGATTAGCAAGCTAAATCTAAATTAATTATAATAATAAATAGTTATTTAATTTTATAGTCCAGTTTTGTATTAAAATTATCTTCACTATTATGATCATTTAAATACAAATTATAAAATTTGTAAAATGTTATTAATTTGTAGATAGAGAGAGAAAAAAAAAAAATCCATTACTTCTTTTACATCCTCAAGTTAATTATATATTTATAATTAATAACAATAAAAAAAATTAACAAAGTAACGTCTATTACATCGGCTTTTACACGTCATTCAGACATACTCTAATCCTATATATAGAATAATCGAAGAGATAATATATATAATAGTTAGAAAAAAGAGAGAAAGACAGAACCATGCACTTTTAATCAAACTAATAATAAGGGAAAAAAAAAAGAGTTTTATAAAGAAGGTAGATAAAATTGTTAGTATATATATATATTTTTTTTTATGATTTTATGTTTTATCCTTTTTTTTTTTTTTTTAAAGATTTTTAAAGGTTTTTTTATTTTATAATATGATTATAAATAGTTGTATTTAGTAATATATCTATAGTATGAATTAACATTTGTTATAAGTTTGGATATTATGTTTTGAAACCCTAATGGTAGACCAGACATACACAAAAAACTTTAAATTGAAATAAATTGGAAAAAGAGATCTGCTGAAACGGGGATCATCAGATAAAATTTCAGCGACATTTCAACCCCTCCTTTATTATGTCATAGATCTCTTTTAAACCGTATTTTATGTGTTAATATTAAGTTGTTTCAGTGAAATATTTAAATGAACATATAACAGATACCAGTGTTAACAAATTCAAACTGTAAACCTACCTTGACCGCTGCGTCCTCCATTGTGTATATCTATTTCTGGCTTGCACATGTCGCGGGAGGGGAATGTCCCCCCACATTTCAAATTTAGACCATTTCTTCAGAATTTTTTTGAACAACAAGAAAATTAAAGAAGATAGGAAAAATAGTTAAAGGAAGAAAGCTAAGTTTTATAATCTTTACAGATAGTTATATCAAAATAACTGATTTAACACTTAATCATCTTTTAATATTCCTTTAAAAAGGCAAATTATAAGAGTTTAATAAAGCTATTAATTGTGCAAATTCATCTTTATTTAACTTCCATTTTCCTCCCCAGAAATTGGAGATTAAACAAAAATGAAATATATACTTTAAAACTTTAAAAATCTTGTGAAAAAATCTTTTAATCAGTTATTTAATAAAAGTTTAATTAACTGTTAAAGATTATAAATTTGTTTTAGTTAATATTAAGAGAAATTATAGAAAGTTGATATCATAAATGGATATTTCCATTTATTTTTTTTTTAAATATTTTATAATTGATATACTGTTGAAATATTTTACTTGTTTGATACTAAATTTGTTTTTAATAAATTCCATGTTTAAATTTTTAACATCTTCTATGAAATTATCTAATATATTATTTATTCTATAAAATCTTAGAAACTGACCATAATATATACCTTTACAGCAATTTAATGATATATTAGAATTCATATTACAGTATTTTATAATATTGAAATTATAATTACTCTTTTTATTATAAACTCTAACAGCACTATTTGTAAGGTCTATATTCAAGTCTAAAAAGTTAACTTTTTTGTTTCTATAAATTTTTTCATTGTTCTTAAGTTTCAAGTATTTAGGATATATTTCAGGTATTAATTTTTTAAACAGTGGATTATTAAATATTATTATGTCATCTACATATCGGAATATTTGCCAATTAATATTATTTTGTAGAAAGTATTCTCTTTCGTACCAGAACAATATTAAATTTGCTAGTAACGGACTAGAAGAAGTACCCATGGGAACGCCTTCTGATTGAATATATATTTTATTTTTAAATTCTATATAGTTAAAATTTAAAAATGTTTCCAGTAGAGTTTTTGCTGTTTTAAGATCTAATTTAAATGTTTTATATTTGTTATGAATAATTTTAATGTAGAAAGTTTTGTCATTAATTAATTCATTAAATAAATTGGTTATTTTATTATTTAGATCTCTTAAATTTATTTTAGAATATAGGTCCTCAAAGTCAAATGTGTGTACTGTTTCAATATTTGTCCAATTGTTCATTAAATAATTAATGATTTTTTTATTTGAGTCGATAAATTTATAATTATATTTATTAGTTAATTTATTTATAATAAATTGTAGTGTTGAGGCTAATTGTATATCAATATTTTTTATGACTGAATTTATACCAGATGTGATTGTTCTGAAAGAAATAGGTTTTTTGTGTAGTTTAGGAATTATATAGAACTTTGGTATGTTTGGATTTTTGTGGTTATTATAAATTTTTAGTGAATTTTCAACATTTTTGATGTCTTTTTTGATTTTTGTGCCTGTAGTTCTAGCAAAAGTGTATTTATGATTATTATCAATTTCCTTTTTTAGTATATCGTGGTATAGATTTTTACAAATTAATGATAAATTATTGGGACATTTATCTATAGGAGTGATAATATAGTCCTTCTGTAAATTAATTATATTTTCTTTGAAAGAAGGAATGTCTGAATTGGGTTTTGTGTATTTAAGTGTATTATTATAATAATTTAAAATTTCCTTTTTAATATTATGTTTCCATTCCAGAAAAGTAAATTCTGGAATACTGTATTTTATACTAGTTTTATTTATGAAAATATCTATATCTTTTAATATAGATTTAATTGTATTATTATAATTGTGTTTAATTTGAGGTATATATTTATACCCTTTATTTAAAATTTCTTGATATTCTGGATTTAAAAAAGAAAAGTTGCTAGTTAATATATGACCTGAGTACTTATATTTATCAATATAGTTGTTGCAATTACATTTAATTTTTTTAAAATTTGCCAAATTATTAATAAATTGGTTATAATTGCAAACTAAATTACCTATATTTTTATTGTATCTCCAGATTGTTTTAAAATTTAAATTTTTTATAGGGAAAAGATTATTGATGATTTGGTTATTAAAAATATCATTAAATTTAATATGATTAAATAAATTGTTATTAAATTTAATGATAATATTAATGTTATTAGTATTTTGTTTAATTTTTCTGTATTTAAAGATGTCGTGTGTGATATCTATTAATCTGTTAGTCAGATTATGAATTTTAATATATTCTATGAGTTTGATAAATTTATTATTATTTAGTTTAAATAATGTTTTAATAAATTTATCGACGAAGTTGTTAGTGTACATTTGTTTTGGGTCCAGTAATTCTTCAAATTCAATGTAACCTAATTTATTTGTAGTTTTACCTCTAGTTTTATTAGGTTTAGTTTTAAATTCATTTTTATATTTGCAACTGATTTCATAAGTTGAAATTTCTTCTGTTTGTGGTTTGTATGTGTAGTTTAATTCGTCGTTAAGTCCATAAGGGAATAATGTGTTGTGTTTATAAATGTAGTTGTTTTCTAATAATAGTCGTTGTTTTTTGTTTTGACATATGTCTAGTATTTCTATCTTAAAGTTGTTAAAAGTATGTAATTGATTGTGTTCTTTCATATATATATTACCAATTGATTTTTTAGCGTGGTTTCTATGTAGGTTTATTCGTATATTTAATGGGTTACAAGTTTGTCCTATATATGATAGTTGACAAATTTGGCATGTTAATTTATAAATAGTATTCACTAATTTACAACTAGTTGTTTGAAAAGTGTCATGGTTCTTAAGAGAGGGACAAGTTTGACAATTTTTTCTTAGGCAATTCTTAGCGAGTTTAAATTAACATAAAAGAGGTGCTAACACTAATATGTTTGTAGTTTTTTTTAGTTTTTTTAGTTTGTTATTCTTATGAATTTTTTAAATATATTTTATTTAATTGTTTTTGTGGTGATAAAATTTGTAATAAATTGAATAATTAATCTATAAATATATAGATATTACTGTTTGTTATCTGTTATATTTTTAAGAATAACTAATAAAAAAAACATCTTTAAACTAACAAAAACACTGAAAAAAACAAAAGTTCTGAAATTATTTTTTTTTCTAGAATTACTTTTATAATTTAATTTTTAATAATCAAACAATGAAAGATAATTAAAATTTGTATGAAGATTTATTTATATTCGAATATCTAATATAATTTAATTTGTATATTATGTTATATATAAAAAAAATATATCATAGAGCAAGCTCATATGAATTAATATAGTGTAGAAACTATATAACAAAATTATAACAGTGATTCTAATTTTAAAAAATTTAAGGAGCAAACTGATAATAATGATAACTTATATCAGTTAGATTTGATTAGATTAGCAAGCTAAATCTAAATTAATTATAATAATAAATAGTTATTTAATTTTATAGTCCAGTTTTGTATTAAAATTATCTTCACTATTATGATCATTTAAATACAAATTATAAAATTTGTAAAATGTTATTAATTTGTAGATAGAGAGAGAAAAAAAAAAAATCCATTACTTCTTTTACATCCTCAAGTTAATTATATATTTATAATTAATAACAATAAAAAAAATTAACAAAGTAACGTCTATTACATCGGCTTTTACACGTCATTCAGACATACTCTAATCCTATATATAGAATAATCGAAGAGATAATATATATAATAGTTAGAAAAAAGAGAGAAAGACAGAACCATGCACTTTTAATCAAACTAATAATAAGGGAAAAAAAAAAGAGTTTTATAAAGAAGGTAGATAAAATTGTTAGTATATATATATATATTTTTTTATGATTTTATGTTTTATCCTTTTTTTTTTTTTTTTAAAGATTTTTAAAGGTTTTTTTATTTTATAATATGATTATAAATAGTTGTATTTAGTAATATATCTATAGTATGAATTAACATTTGTTATAAGTTATTATATATATATATATATATTATATATATATATATAATATATATATAATATATATATATTATATATATATATATATATATATATATACATGTGTCCTAGAAGCTTATTTTCATGATTTCAGCATACATGTACCATGCATTGGTCTTTAAATGTTTATTATTTAATAATATCCAATCTATTACATAGTAGACGGTTGATTAAACTGGCGAAACCGCGGGGGTTTACTACTGATGAGCCATGCCCTCTCCTTTTTAAAATTTTTGTAATCTTGTTTCAGTATAAATTCCGAAGAAAGCGTTCTTAATTATAAAAATGGTAGCATTAAAAATGTATATCAATTTGACGCTTTTTGTCCCACTTGACAAGGACCATTAACACTGAAGCCTATGAAGTGGTGAAGCCTCCCAACGGTTTCGCCAGTTTAATAAAACCATACCTCTGTAATATTGAATTTTTCTGGTTTTCTTTTATACCTATACTGAAGGTAGACTCTTTGAGAAAATATATTTAAATGAACTATGGACATAAGCTATGAGATAGAGAATAGTAAAAATATATATAATTATAAATATATAACATGCTTCGAGCATTACTCTTCCGCAAACCCCAAATAAGAGTATAAATCTCTATTCATGATAAAATTGTGAAAAAAATATTAAAATTACAAATATATTCTCACAATGAGTATTTTTTTTTATTTAAAAAACACTAGCTTTCAAACGTTAATCGCTCTTCAACGGGTTTACTATAATATCGACTTTATCCCACCAGAAATATTTATAAATATCCACGCTGCGCGCGTTTGTTTTTGTGAATATTTCTGGTGGGATAAAGTCGATATTATAGTAAGCCCGTTGAAGAGCGATTAACGCTTGAAAGCTAGCGTTTTCTTTTTTTAATATGCATATTTGTAAATTTAATACCAAATAAAAGTACACCAATACCTCGCTTTGCGTCGTTTTGTTTTTGCATTTTTTTCGAAGTTGCGTCGCTGCTTAATTTTTACTGATTTTCACTGTGCGTCGTTAGATTTTCGAAGTTGCGTTAGTTTGGATTCGAGTCTTCAATTTTTTTTTTTTTTTTTTTTTTTTCCTAAAATATGGCAACACCTTTGTTTTTACCTTCACATATTTTCACTTTGCGTCGTTTCAATTTGCTTCGTGTTTTTTTTGGAACGTAACCCCGACGCAAAGCGAGGTATGGGTGTATTATTAAACAGTATATTGCCATGATGTACTTTTTATATTTTTCAAAACCGAAACATAAGCGTCAAAAATAGTGTTTCAATTTCTTATCATTAAGACTATACTAATAAAACCTAAATGATAAATAATAAGTTACCAAAAACGTCCTCCATAATCTTAATTTTCTTCGGGCCTAGAAACACACGAGAACATAGTGAGTGAGGTAGAAGGTATATTCTGTTTACATCTTATACACAAAGTGACGGAATTTGAGACGTAACGTTCGAGCACTCTATATTCTCACCTCGGTATTTTCGGACCTTTTGAATCCATGTGCGTTCTGAAATTGAACAAAATAAACACGTTAATAAACATCAATTTCCAACATTTAAGCTGTCTCTTTTTGTATTCGTGAATATGGATTTTCACAATATAAATACACTCATGGACAAAACTTAAGGGATTGGAAAGTCTTTGATATCGCCGGTTGTCTATTTTTTTTTTTTTGAAGAAGAAACAATTTGTTCACACTTGGTTATCTCATGTACCTTCAATAAAGGTCACTGTAATATCTTTCAGAGTTATTGTCTGAATCCGGATATTTATGCTGAAAGGTACAACTTCCTTTTGTCCATGAGTGTATTTTATTTTGTATCAGAAAGAAAAAGAAAAATCCTTTCTAAGCATAAGTTCTCTAAATGAATAAATAAGTAATAAAAAATCAATTTTGCTTATATATTTCTAACTATTCAGTAACAAAGAAATAATGAAAAGAATTTTATTATCAAAATAAAACACAAAGTGATATATATAATTTTTATAGTCACCGTATTTTCGTTTTTCATCGTATTTCGGCTTAGGTCCTTGGCTTTCGTCTCCAGTTTCTAAAACAACAAAAAAAACTTATATTCTACACAAATCTTATTTCAAAAATAGCATCTCCCACAATTACTAGTGTAATAAATAACATATATGTATGTTATATAATTAAAAAAGACAAAGATTTCTGTTGTATTTTAGACTTTGATTGATATATTGAATTATCTGTTGCTTGATTTTTGTATCCATGAGTATTTTACGATATTGTTCTGCAGTCGTGGGAATAATAAAAGAGTTTTGAATCAGAGATTTCTTTATTTGAGCTGAGGAATATATAAAAGAACATAATTTGATAAAAGTACTGCCTGGCTTAAGGCGAGTAGAATAAGGAAAACAAAATATTATTTACATAATGTACAAAGGTTTTGAGCCGCCCAACGAGAAACAACAACAACGGGTTATATAAAGAAAAAAGCGCGAGCTCTAGCGGTCGATTTAACAGAGTAGTTGTATCTATGAAATATAATTTTAAATAAAATAATATTTTTATATAACATGTATAATAAAATTATATTAGTGTATTCTCTCTCTAAATGTATAGTTAACTATGACAGGGTTCAAATTACCAACCAGAATAATTTCGTATAAATTAATGTAAAAATGCTATACTTGTAAAATGGAGTATTATTCAATAAAGTTGGAATGGCCATTCGTTAACACTCTTAAAACTTCTCCTAACGGTGTTTGTAGGTTTATATTTTATAAATGTAATTATTCTATTAGTTTCGCTTGTAATAATAAATTAGTTGGCTGCTTAGATGATTGTGTTTGACTAAATCACAACGCCAAGTTACATATATCTTCCATTATATATATATTATTTGCACTTATCCCAAGGACATGTTGTACAGGCCATGAAAACCCTGATAGGTAGTTGGCGACAGTTTGTCTACACAATGTAGAAAGCAGTTCGAATTTTATGCCTTACAAGTGTTCCAAAGCCCCGTTTGGGTTACTTGCATTCATTGGTCGGGGTTGGACTTTTGCAAGAATCGGATTTCATTAAAGTAATTTGTCCTTCAAAAAAAAAAAAAAGCCTAGGGTGGCTGTCCAAAATCGACAGATATACCACCCCCTAATTCCATTATATACATTCACTCTCGCGTAAAATGAAACATTTTTATTTTTTCAAAACTTACCATTGGTTCGCTTCAGGATATCGTCGAGTTGTTCTGGGCCTGTGACAATCAGGATGAGTCATAACTGAATCCTTCAGGTTTTAATGGGACAGTTTCCCATTTTTTGGTAAAAATCTTACAAGTATATAAAAAATAGCTAAATACTCACTGATTGGCTTGTTATCATCCTCGATTCCTGTAAAAAATACATCCAGATGTTATACATTTATAAGGAGAATTCATTGAAATATTATAGGATGAACTTAATGAAGAGCATAAGATGCTGTTTCACACTCAAAAGCCCTTTTTTTATTATTAATAAGACGTTTTATGTATATTTGTCTCAAAGTCCAAATAAACAAAAAACATCAATAGTATCAATAAATAAGATGGAAATTTTTACGGGAGGAAATTGATCTATATAGCCAAGATTGCCTCTCCGGTCAAAATAAACGTCAAACAAACCCGAAACCATTGACAAAAGGTGAGCGTTTCTCAGTTTGCCAAAGCTGGTGTTGTGGTTTTGTCACCGACCCAAGGTTGCTAGTTTGAGGCGACGGTCAATAGATGGCTTTGACGTTATTTTGACGAGATAGGCGACGTTTATAAATAAATATAGAAGTATATAATCAGTTTAATTATTATAAAATAAATAAAGCTTCCAGGGCTAAGTTTCTCGTTCAACTTTTTATTTTCAAGTTTTCGGACTTGTTAACGTGATACTCCTGTTGAAGGACTGACAAGTCCGAAAGCTTGAAAATAATAAGTTGAACAAGAAACTTAACCCCTTGGAAGCTTTTATTTATTTTATAATATTATAAATCAGGAAAAAACGTATATTTCTAATCAGCTATATTACACACTCTCTTGTTGTCAGAATATAACAATCTCTAAGTGGTCTTTAGTCATTTTCCTTTTCGTCTCTTTCAACTATATTCAACAAATTTCCCGTCGAACTGTAGAACGGACAGAAAAAGTAGACAAATCGGCCAATGAATCAGAAAACACTCATGGACAAAACTTAAGGAAGTTGTACCTTTTAACATGTATATCGGGATTCAGACAATAACTCTGAAAAATATTTTACAGTGACCTTTATTGAAGACCTACGAGATAAACAACGTGTGAACAAAATTGACTCTATCTCCTTCAAAAATATATATTAGAAAAATACGACCGGCGACATCAAAGACTTTCAACTTCCTTAAGTTTTTGTCCTAGAGTGTAACTTGAAGAAGTTAACGGAGAATTTAACAAAATCCTAAATAGAGAAGAACAATCAAAATTTTCTATATTCAAGACTGGACATGTCATGTTTACAGACAATATCAAGGCATTCCCAGCACGCTCCTAGTTCTGATACGATTTATTCCAGTCCCCAATCACTCCAAGCCACAAAACTTTGGTATAAACAAGTAAAATTCAGTTTCTGATACATTACCTACTTGTTGACTTATTTTCTAATCCATATCAATATGTGGAAATAAAAAACATCAGTAGAAGTCTCGCTCTGAGGTAAGAAAAAAAAAATCTCAAGAAAAATTTAACAATAAATCAATATCCTTAAAACCTAAAAAAAAAAGAAAAAACGGCGACTTTTTTTATATTTTGTATGATATATGGTTGAAGTTTTAGTATATAAAAAGACACATTTTCCCCCGTGTGATATCAAATATTCTAATTTATATTTTGTTTAACTTACCTTGAACAAGAATTTGAAGAATGGTGTAGTATGCGGTGTATATTCCTGGAAACAAAATATTTCGTATTTAGATTCCCATATGTAAATATGTATTTTACTTTAGGGTAGGTTTTAATCAATGAATTATGTAAATATTAAATATTTTCTATCTAAAGTGGGTTTACACTAATAGGCTTATATATTTTGTGTATACTTAACGCCTTTTTTATATATGGATATTTAAATGTATATGTACCGCCGAACAAGCGTGTACAAATGTAATTTGCATAATATATAAGATTCTTAAGGTTTTTCTATAATCCATCTCTTATCCGCGATATATTATTCACTTATATATACCGGTTCTGCTGCGGTAGCAGAGGCGCCCATTGTACATACTTGTATATTATGATGCATTATATATGTATAGTTTCGTTTTTTCATAGTTGCATATATCTAATTTTTATTTGAAATTAATAATGCAGACTGTGTACTTATGCATGTATTGACAAGAGATGACGATAAAACTATGTTTAAAATATATATCGGTTCTCTACTATCAAGTGACCGTAATCAGCCAATCAGCTTGCATTGTTTTTTTAGGTTCAGTGGTTGCGGCGATAAAAGATCGTAGGTTTGTTCCTTCGGATTTATATCTTTCTTTTCTGGCACTAAAAATGTTTCAAATTTTTAGTCATTTGTACATTTAGGAATTCATTTTAGAGAGTGCATAAATTCAAGTAGATATCCGGGTTTTAATAATAATCCAATAGGAACCAAACACACAATGCTGCCTTTCTCATACACAAAATGGTTTGTTTGAAAATTAAGTTTCTAATATTTCATTCAAAAGCTTCCTGAAGTTACATTAAAATCCCAATATATGTAATATTTACAAACAAATTTTCCTGGTGTTATATAATGTGATACAATTTTAAAATTCTCAATTAAAGCCCTATATATAACTCCCTTTATATATTACACCTATTTGCATATTTTCTACGCATACATTAATTTACTTACTGTATTTGATTACGATGGTCAATGTTTTATCCACTCCTGTAAACAAAAACACATTGTAAATATATGTAAAGTCTTCCACTGTGCGCTCTATAAAAACAGGTCAAAGTATATTGAGGACAATTTGAAGCCATAGTTCGAGAGCTACAAGTTACTTACCATTGATCTTGTAAGAGTAGAATAGCAGAATCCACGCTCTCAATTCTGTACAAAAATACCACGCAGCGTTAGAAAAGTATAATCGACTAAATTCTTCGAATAAAAATAGAAAAATATAACAACGATTGAAGATAAGTGTCTTACAACGTGTCTTGCTCTTCTCTTCAATTGTCGTTATATTTTGCGAGAAAATTATAATGTTTTTTTTTTTTTTGCTTATCCCTAGTACTTGGCTATTGGCTGAAGGACACATTGAAGACACGCCGTACAAATACGTCGTTTACTATATCTGTGGATCAAGTGAAGAGAGAGAGAAATCACTAATTTCCAATAGTTTTTTTTTTTGCTTATCCCTAGTACACGTGGTACAGGCCATGATAATCATGGTGGGTAGAAGTTGACGACAGATTTTACTGTAAGTACATGTCTACACATGTGAAAAGCAGTTCGACTTTGCACTTACAAATAAAGCAGTATAATTTACTTGTATTATAGGTATATATAGGGATTTATAAAGTAGGGGATATAGCTTGTAACACGCTGATGAGGACCAACAAAGTGGTTATATTTTCTTGGTTAATATAGAATGGGTATTTGGTCAATTCTGGAATATTTAAAAATCAATGATTAGTTGATATTTTTTCCGACAGATGGCACAAACCATCAGCAACTTTTAAACACAATAAAAGTCGGTGGACAAGTAGGTAACACCCTCGATTCCCGACAGTCATGAACCGGGATTGAATCCCGCGTTAAAATTTGTTTAATATGTGAATAACCTTCACATATTATTCAATGTTCAATTATCATGAACTAGGTTGCTCTTGCTGAGCGGTACCTATTTATGTGAATTTGAACCAGGCAGCAACTTTTAGCTGCAAGATCATATATACACTGTATAACAAAAAAATCGACGCACCAAGAAGCAGTTGTCCGATTTATATGAAAATACGTATACAAAGAGGTTTCGGCCAAACATGCAAATGATTGAAATTTGGTGGCCGATTTATGCAAAGCAAGAGCTCCAGCGCATCCAGCACGAGCATTCTAGACTCAATATTCGGCGCGGCACGAGCTGATTTTCAGAATTTCCGTTTAATATTTTAGCAGTACGCCTATTTCTACTGCATCAATGCCTCGCCGAAAGATTCGTGCTCATTACGAACATATGTCAGAGTTTGAAACTGGTCGTGCCATTGGATTGAAAGAAGCTGGTTGGTCTAATCGACTATATATACGTATAAATCGCTATTTTACTTACTTGCAATTTTCAGAAGCATTTTCCAATCGTCGTTGCCTGGAATAAACACAGGTTAATTAACATGCTAATGGGAATCATTGTCAAGATTAATGGAGATTTAAATAATACGATGTATATACCAGACAAATATTGTATGAGTTAACCTATACATGTACACAAAATGAATGTATGCTCAATTATATATTGAATTAAATAGGAATATTAATTTCATCAATTCATTATTAGAGATATGTTTGTGTGTATACTGTTGATACCTTGAACACAAAATTATTTTGAAAAAAAAAAAGAGATATTGATCCAATTTTCATAAAAAATGATTTTTGATTTTTCGTATTAAATTGATAAATCAAATAAATATACATCATAAATATATGATTTACGAAATATGGGACAGTGGAAAATATATGCCCCAATAAAAAGGCTTGTGTGTGTGGACAGTGGAAAATATGAGAATTTAAAAATTATTACAGAGGAATATGAACTTTTACTCGCTATGCACAAATATGATTTGCGTGTAACCTAGAAATTTGCATTGAATAAATGTAAACTGGAGTTCAAATACATATGATGCTTCTTAGAATGATATGTCGATACTTTATAACTAAAGGATGGGCATTTTTAGAATCTGTTGTGTCTACACTATGTTAAATGGTGCTGCACCCCTGGCAAAAAGTCGAGGCAGAACTTTACCGCGGTAGATGGGTTGTAGAGCGGTAGATACTCTACTAATGAAACGTCTATAAAAGTGAATCGATCTAATTTCTAAAGAGCTTTACAGTATTACTTACCCAGAGTCTTTTTGGTACTCTTCAGATATCCCACAACGGTTTTACGTCCTGTGGGCAACCAATGGTGTTAGAATGTGTGTAGTAATCATTTTTTTTAAATAAAAATTATGTAAAAATGTATACACCTAGTTAATGCTATATGCTTATCCCCCATCCCAATCCTATGAAGATGCCAAGTCTTTGATTCATCCGTATATGCTGAGGATAAGTAGGTTTCATTGATAGATAAGTCAATGCAATCAATGATCAAGGTTGGGTGTTACATTTGGTACATCGTGGAAACCCAATCCTTTAAAGGTGTAAAGTCTTTGATTCATTCGGATATGCTGAGGATAAGTAGGTTTCATTGATAGATAAGTCAATGCAATCAATTATCAAGGTTGGGTGTTACATTTGGTACATCGTGGAAACCCAATCCTTTAAAGGTGTAAAGTCTTTGATTCATTCGGATATGCTGAGGATAAGTAGGTTTCATTGATAGATAAGTCAATGCAATCAATGATCAAGGTTGGGTGTTACACTTGGTGGAAACCCAATCCTATAAATGTATCAAGTCTTTGATTCTTTAGGATATGCTGAGGATAAAAGTAGGTTTTATCGATGGATAAACCAATTCAGTCAAAGATCAATGTTGGGTGTTCCATTGGTACATGGTGGAAACCCAATCCTATAAATGTATAAGTCTTTGATTCATTCGTATATGCTGAGGATAAGTAGGTTTTATCGGTGGATAAGGCAATGCAATCAATGATGTTACTAAGGTCTACAGAGGTTGGGTTTTCCACTTGGTGCATTGCGGGAGAACGTTTCAATCTCTATGGATTGTCTGTAAAGATGTCCAGACTACACGACTTTTTTAACAAAAGCGAGGAAAACAGAACCAATCGATTAACTTCTTTTATTTCTATATAGGTAGTATTAATGTATTCATTAGTTCATAACCCGCTTTATAAATAGTGCCACGTAGAAAACTTAGGAAAGAAGCAAACATCCAGATAATACAATAGCTATTAATTTCGATTCAAAACACAATGAAACATTATGTAAATAAATAGAACTTAAAGAGATGATAGAAATTTGATGGGAAAACAACTATCAAAGGATAAAATAATGAAAGAATCGGTTACAAAAAAATATATAATAACTTTGAGGAGTTGGTTATTTTGGTGTGAAAGTGTAGCCATTTTAAGATTAAGTAGCATGATAATTTACTTCGTAATAGGATAAATAAATCGCCAGATTGCCTTATAATATTGTGATAATGGCATGTCCAAGGTAAATATGTAGATATGGGTGCATATCCTATTTAAAGGTAACCTACCATAGACGTCGATGATTAAGAGGTATGAATCTTCGCCTGAAACACACACACAGTTACCATATTGTAACAAAGTATTTATTATTGTATTAGCAGAGTGTTATTTTTATGTTTATATTTTGCTATACTCTGTACACTTCCCTCTTTTGATTATCTTTTGTTTATCACTCTTAGTTTGTTCTTGCCTGAAATAAATTGTTGTCTCATCCCGAAGTTGGTCTACCCTAATTCTCCATGTGGCAATATATATGTCTTCCCGCTACTTCAATTCTGTTTCCTGAACTGTAAATCGTCTCTGCCACTTCAACAGCACCTTTTTGGTAACTTCGACTGATTACATAACCCCTCTAGTATAATGTTATGGAATTGAAGCCGTCCCTGTACTGATGAGAGTCACAACCCTAAACCATACAGGTTGGCTTTTGTCTGATATTGCTAGAACTGGCAGTCTAACATTCTTTTGCGAATATTATGTGCTGCTAGAGTAATAAACAAAAATACATGTTTTACCGCATTTTTTAAAGAGACAACTGCCTATTTTGTGTACATAGTTATTATTATTTATTAATAAAATATATCTAAACTCTATCAGATACAATTTAAAATACAAGCCGATAAATGTTTTGAATACGTTTACATAGGCATCGAGAATTGGTGCGCCATGAATTTAAACGTGTAAATATATGATTTGAAATTGCAAGGTAGTTTTCCGCACATTTTTTCATTTATCTTTGAAACTTTGCGGTATTCAGAAACTTCTTCCTTTAGTTTCACTAAATTTTTCTTTACGGGCTCATATAGTATAATCTATAATGCAAAAAAACGCTATAGGAAAAGAACCTTTTAAGCGCATTTTTTTCTATTTTTAAAAGTAAACAACTTCCCCACTGTCCTTTACATTGATGAAAAATATTGGAAGGGCCTGGTTCACACTTTCAACAGTTAAACTATGTTTAACTATAAATGACTGAATTTTTATTAGGTTTCAAATAATAGTATAATAATGTCCCCTTTGTGTGTACATATGCACACCTAAATATCCATACTGTATATAACGTGTTATTTACAATTGATAAGAATGCATTTCACTTTAAAATATTAAAGTAATAAACAAATTCCATATAATACTATATAAATACACTTATAATATAAAATATATATGTTACGCTTAGACATGATAAAGGCATAACATGAGAAATATGTAATATAGTACCCAAATTGCATACTTACCATATACTTCAATAAATTCTTTCTCTTCATCACAATAGTCTGCACCAACAAATGATATTAACCACTGTATTATAAATAAATATATTAATATTGATATATATTTTTGATTCAATTTTGTTTTAAGTGTATAAAATCTGTGTTTCTTGAGAGATTGTCAGAAAGATTTGTGTGTGGAAGTGAAGGGGTATGTCGCAGGAATTTTCGTCACGGACAACCTTCGGGCCACCATCCATATGATGATCTAAATGACATCCATATTCAAATACCTCTGAGGAATATTGCTCTGAACTTAGACAAACTTCACAGAGACACATAAATCACCTTCCAGTGGATCCCATCCCACATAGGACTGAAAGGCAACGACACAGAAGATGCGATTGCAAAATCAGGTAGCAAATGCCTAACTTAGACCTTGATTTCGACTCTTTCAAATGCCTACAAAAAATAAATATCCAAACAAAACTACAGGAGTCGACATTCAATCATTGCTATCTGAACCAAAAGCCTGGAACTATTCTGGAATGTGGGATGAACTTACAGTCAGCAACCTTATTTCCAGACTCAAAACTGACCATACAAGACCGCTCCGTTTCCAGAATGGTATCAAGACACAATACACCATCTGCAGGACCAAAGAGACCTCACCAGACCATCTCTGGGAATGTATGGAAGCCTCAAGACAGGGCCTATATTCCAACTCTACCAAGATGATAAATTTGATCCATGAATTCAGCCTCCATGTGAACTGTATAATTATACAATAGGATAATAATAATATATTCCAATACTATGAGATACAATATTTACTATTAAGAGCACTATACTATACTATTACAGCAGTGTGAAGTATAAACCTACCGTTATAAGCTGGTGTGGTGGATTGGCCGCCGTTTTCCGCTGTTTCATCTGGAAAACACATTATTGAATTATCACAAAGTTGTTCATCAAAGAGGTGAAATTATTATTTTTATCAGTTATGATCGCAGAGAAAATTCGAACGACAAAGCTTGCTATACTTTATAAAACGACATTTCATTATGTTTTTCTTATTCAATCTTTATGTTTTTTTTTTATATTCACACAGTTTCGTTTAAATTTGATCATTCGATTTAGTGGTAGATAGCCTAAGTACACGTGGTACAGGCCATGATAATCATGATGGATAGTTTGCATGTGCTTTTACGGTAAGTATACATGTCTAATGCACATGTAGAAGGCATGTTCGACATTTACACATAAATATATCTCAATAATTTCTATCCACTACTTCTTCCTTCACCAATCGCGATACTCACTTTCAATCTTCTCGACCAGCTTGAAGATATATTCCAAATCTGTAACAACACAAGCTGTTAGTTCTGTCGAGTTAATTCTTCATATTAACTTTCGCTGGTAGGAAATTATAGGTAAAGAGAAGAGATGCTACATCAAATTAAACAATTATTTTGAAGGTGAAAAAATAGTACAAAAATGAAATTGTCACTTCCCTTTTTCACAATTTTTTCACATTGTTTGGCCTTCTCATGCATTTCTGGCCTTAAATACCCGTTTCATAATTTTTCAGGATGTCTGAAAGATTCGTTGTTTTTTTTTTTTTTTTTTTTGTCTTTGAGGTACAGCTTGTACCACGCTGATGAGGGCCAACAGCCCGAAACGCGTCCGTGGTTAGCTTTTCTTGATTAATCGAGAATGGGTATTTGGCCGATTCTGGAATAATTAAAAATCAACGAGAATAGTTGATATTTATTCCGACAGATGACGCAATCCATCAGCAACCTTCTGGTGCACGATCAGGAGATGCCTTTTTCTTAATTATTTTAAAGTAAATTATAAAATTAAGAAACAAACTCCAGTCAAAGGATCAAAAGATTCGAAAGCTACTATCTACTTATAAAGAAGCCTTTCGCATTCTTTTATTTTCTCCTAATAACTTATAAAATCATCAACTGCGTTAACTTACATTTGTATCATTTTCAAGAATTTCGTCATCAGAAATTTAGAGAGAAATATTAAAAACGTTAAGCTTCCAGGGAAAAGTTTATTTTTAAAATATTTTTATTAAAAAGATTTTTAAATGAAAAATATTTTTAAAAGAAACTTTTCCCTAGATGCTTTAATGTTCTTATTTTAATATTCATTCAAGGGATTATTTTTAATCAAAAAAGAGAAATATGTTGAACATTTGCTTAAAGTTAAAAAAAGATTTAGCATATAGAAACTCCCATATACCGACGCTCTAATTCGCACCAATATGTGCCTTCCTCGCTATTTTGACAATGTTGAGATGTTAGCCAAATTTGTCTCACTTGATGAAGAGAGATTCCACTTCGAAGATTTATTATTTTTAAATAAAAATAAACAGATGCAAATCTACGTTCCTTTATTAATTTTCATCGTATGATTGAAATTTTATCATTTTTACATACCTTATTTTACAATTGATCATTATTTTTTAAGTAAACGCGAATTTCTCCTAATATATTTTATAATTTACTTTGAATATTAAATTATATAAAAAAAGAGGCATCTCCTTATCGTGCAACTGAAAGTTGCTGATGGCTTGCGCCATCTATCGGAATAAATATTGCACGATAAGGAGATGCCTTTTTTATAATTTATTCAACATTTCCCAGTACAATATCACATTTGTACTATTTTTTTCAATTTGAATATTAAAGCCTAACTATTTTATAAACAATATATATAGACAATATATCAACACTCTATATCGTAATATAAACAATATAAAATATTTAATGTAGGTTCTAATTTCTAATAAAACATATGAATTTAATATTATTTATTTATAATTTTATTTATTTTCATGTTATATAGTGTATTAGACGTCTCTCTCAAAGAGGTCCTAGAAATACTTACCGTTGCCTTTTGGAGATTCTGGAACAAAACCAACAGATTAATAGAGGATTACACCTTCAGCGTAACTAGAAGAACTTTAATGGTGAATATGTGAAGTGAAAAATGATGTCATTGTATATATTGATCATATTTTAATGAATGCCGCATAGATGTTTGAAAAGCAAAGTTTTCATTTCTATCGACATATCTCTAATTGGCATTTTATTTCTACCTTTTTTTATATATAATTAGAAAACCATTTCTACATACGACAATGGCAGATATTATAAAGCAAGGGCCTGGCTCATCAGAAGCGAACCTTCCCAGCGGTTTCGCCAGTTATATCTCCACAGACCGCTCTACTCTAATATTATACGGATTGTTTTGATTTAGTGTTTATATTTATAAAGAAATATGCAGGCTAAAGATATATATTTAAGGAAAAAATATGGATATGAACTTCTAATATGTCACACATATACGGCCAAAAATGTTGCTAGGGTTCAAATAAAACTATGCAAATATGTTCTAAAAAGAAGGGACATCAAGTAGCGCTGGAAAGCGGGAGGTAGTCAAACAACCATAAAAAATTGTATAAACATATTAAATCAAAAGATAATGTAACATATATGTAAATAAGGAATATATATTTAATTTACATACCTGATTGAATTATGACTGTCACCTTGCTCTCCAAGTCCTCATATTCGGCTGCAACACACCGTGTGATGTTGGAGACCCGCGGGTTTGGTGACATTCAGTCCCCACTATGCAAATATATTCATTATCGCGGCCATTGACAATAACAAAAGATAACGCCCCGACACTTTCTTTAATAATAGAAATTACTGAGACTTTCGGACTAGCTCTTCCTCACTTTGTTAAAATAAATGTAACAATAGCGATCAAAAATGTATTTATTAATTTTTCTACAATGTACATCAAACTGATAAATGTCTTTTTCGAAAGCTTCTGAAAGTCCTCTTAATATAAAATACTGCGTAATTACAGTTTACTCTTTCGTTAAACGAATATTTATATTGTAAAACGTGAAGGAAGATGAGGCAAGAAAAATGTGACTGAATCTTTGTGGTAGGTTTAGAGAAGATAAAACTCTCTGTTGTCGAATTATGTAAAAAATACTTACTTGTTCCCTCCGTCTGTTTATACAAGTATCCCGTTCCTTCAACACAACAACACAATTATAATCATAGGTGTCATATGCCTTTCGGTATAAAGCCATCAAGCACCAATATTACTTTTCAAATAAACTAAACTTTCGACAACTTCCTTGCTAAAAAAGAATTGTACTCAATGGTTTCTTATATATAGATGGTGGCTTATGTTTAATGTAGTTGGCAGATTGTAGTACAGTGTACTTTCTTTCTGAAAGCAGTAATGTAGGGTTAAATAATTCCAATAGCCACACCTAGATAGCGCTGTGTTAAACTTTGTGTGTTATAAACGTTACATTTTTGTAAATGTAAATATTTAATTATTCTTTTTTAAATTATTTTATATTTTATTGTAAACAATATGTTATATTTCTTTTTGTTAGAATACCATTTGACTAAAAATTGTATGCCTAAATAAGTCGAGAGACTTTTTGAAATAAAAACAATAAAAACAAAAAAACAATAAAAAAATAAAAACAACTTTTAATGGCCAACCGTGTCTGTGGTGATTAATGATCCTACAGTATCAATAAATAAGATTCTACATAAAATGTTCCTCTCCAAGACACAAATAAAAAGAGATTTACAATGAATGAATACTTTGGTATCCCATATGATTTTAGTCAATATCTTTATTATATTTATTAATAATATATTTAATTTTTCTCGTTTTTTTTTAAATTTATACTTAAAATATTTTGTATTAACCAAATATAAAGTTTTCACGTTATATAGTGTAAAACACTAGTTGAATCATCAATAGGCTCTATAGTTAGGTTGGACAAATAATTTTTGTGTACCGCATATATTAACTACCCGTTTCATGATTTTTCAGGATGCCTTTATGACCAATTTTTTGGTCGTTTAGGTAGAGCTTGCACCACGCTGATGAGGGCTAACAGCCCGAAACGCGTCCGTGGTTAGCTTTTCTTGATTAATCAAGAATGGGTATTTGGCCAATTCTGGAATAATTAAAAATCAACGAGAATAGTTGATATTTATTCCGATAGATGGCGCAAGCCATCAGCAACTTTCAGTTGCACGATAAGTAGATGCCTTTTTCTTAATATATATATATATATATATTTACATATTTACATACCGTAATTGTATCTTATGTAAACCAACTTGAGGACGATGGTAAAATCTAAAAAACACACAAAAATTACGATTATATATATAAGCAATGATATATATTTTTATTCTCTTTTAATAAATGTGTGATTTTTCGGTAGCTCTCCCTTTAAAACTATATAAAAAGAATGTATGTAGGTTAGCTTTTTGTTCGAATTTTCCAAAGAAATTCGAACTTCGCATTGTTTCACTGCATTTTAAAGGGAGAAGTTCCGACATTTTGTACATGTATATATTAAATATGAAAATTCGAAACTATTATTAGTTTATTAGTGTTGTATATAATAGTATATTATAATGCATCATAATATATTAAATATGTAAATATGTTTACTATATGCACATCAGTTAGACCACCAGATGTTTGAGAAGAACCTTGCCTGTTCATCTTCGAATGTCATTTTTATAAACCAGACATAGTTTCTATAATTTACATACTCTTAGGATCCAGGAATGATAGGAAGATGGGAGGTTGCTTTGAGGAAGTAAAAAGAAGAATAGGAAGAGGCACAATGATAAAATTGGACAAGATTATGAAAGATAAAGACATTTCATTAAGAACAATGAAGATGATTATAGGGCATTGGTATTTACTAGGTTCACTTATGGATGTGAGAGCTGGACTCTCAAAATAAAGAAAAGGAATTGAAGAATTTGAAATATGGACATGGAGAAATCTATTCAGAGTGCCATGTGGACAAATAAAAGGAAACAAATATATTCAAATCTTACAGTCTTGGTAGAATCCCAAATTTGTAAACAAATATTAACCTATTTCGGACACCCTAATGAGAACAAGTGGAATATAAAAGATGTTGATGCTAGAAAAAGGACTCTCTCCAATAAGCTGGCTGGAAGTAGTCATGGAAAAGCTGCCAGAAGTTCCCTAGAGCTTTGATTGATGGTCAAATTGTAGAAATTTCGTCCATATAGGTTCGAGCACGACTTGATATACATTAACAACCTTTATCCGTTAAACAAATAGATAAACTATTACTATTATTAACTTGATAATTAAAAATTATAAATATATGATACAAATATCAAAAGTGTGAACATGGGTACTAAGTGATAGAGAAAAAAAGAGAGAAAAATGATTTTACCTCTTCCTTCCACATTGAGACCGTAGACGAGATCAAATCCTGGACACCCAAACACATTTACATATCTCCCCATTGTTGCATAGACCAGTGGTTTTCACAACCTTTTACATATCATCAATATTGTCCATATGAAATAATTTTGTTGTTTCTTATCCCCTTGTGTAAATATTACACAACGAGTCCATTCTCCTTGATCTGTTTGATGATAAGCAGCGGCCTCCCCCAAAGGTCTTGTTTAGTGCTTCTAATGAAATTATTTTTGATAACACGAGAGGGAACTTTAGGTCAATCAGGATTCTACATTAAATAACTCCAAGATCTTTGAGAGAATAATTTTATTTATCAGTTCTATTAACTTCCGGGCTTATCAGCTCCCAACTAAGTTACTGTGTTACTCCCGTCGAAGGCCTGATAAACCCGAAGGCTCGAATTAATAAAAATTCTGATAAAGAAACTTATTCCGGTATGTATCGTCTATTTTTATTTAATTGAGTACATGGAATTAATTTGATAAAGAGAGAAAAATCAAAGAAAAGGAGGATTAGTTTCTTTTATGAACAAACAATCAAGCTTTCGGGCACAAAGTCGCCCTTCTACAGGAATAAAAATATACAAAATCAAGATCCGTCTATATATATACAAATAATTAGCATAAGTAATAAATAAATATTAGAAATTAGAGAGATAACATTTAAGTTTTATGTCTGATGTACGAATCAGGTAAATCAAGTGAGACTCTCGTGTCTCGAGTGTAAGGCCTTAACAAATTATTTTTAAGAGATAAAATTTTATTTTATGTGTGATATACGAAATAAATAATAGGAGAAATGTGAATATGATAATATTTAGTATAATCTGCTAATTAAAAATCAATAAGTTGTTGTATTAACAGCTTATGAAAATATTTCGTTATAAAGATCCGGAATATCAATGGGCCTATTGATGCTATTATATTTCAGAGATAGTAGCGCCTCTACAACCAATCTCTTATATTTATGTTGAATGTTAGAAAAATGTGAACGGGGTTCTATTGTATTGTATTTGTGCCCGAAAGCTTGATTGTTTGTTCATAAAAGAAACTTATCCTCCTTATCTTTGATTTTTCTCTCTTTATCAAGTTACTCCAGAGGATTTTAATTTATTTAACATGGAATTAATATCTATTTCAGGGGATTCAACATTCTATTATATAATTTAAAATTAATTCTTTATATTATTTCTATTCAACAAAAAAGATAGTTTAAAAAAAAGAGTTATTAATCTTTACATAGTCATCTTTATTCTAGTAACAAATTGTAAATGAAGAAACTTTGAATCTTTGTTTTACGGAGTATCTATCTGACATTGGTAACCCATCACTTGGGAAGTAGTTGCACATATGATAGCGTATAGGCCAATAAGATAGGGGGAAATATCCATATGTGTAACACTTTATTGGCCCTATCGCCTATTTGCAGTGGGTATATGCAAATATATAGTGAACTTACCATAGAAGAACACCATGCTTTGAACAGACTTGATGGTAAATCTTTTACCTAAAACAAATTAATTTGATTTTAACAAAAAGGTATTAGAATAATTAAAATATATATAGATGGGAATTTTTACAGGAGGATATATATAATGATCTATAAAAATAAATGTCGCCTCTCCCGTCAAAATAGACGTCAAAACTAACCTCCATCTATTGACCGTCTCCGCAAAATAACGAACTTAGGTCGGTGACAAAGCTACAACACCAGCTTTTTCAAACTGAGAAGCGTCCACCTAGAGACCATGGTTTCGTGCTAATGGGCCTCGTCAGCCCAGAGCGAATTTTATTACATGAGATCCACAAGGGATCAAATGGAATATTCACAATCAGCTAAATAGGTGTTTATCTGGCAAAGTGACTAGGCTTAATCTAGGGTAAAAATATAAATTGATAATTTTGGAAGATTATGGTCTATAAAACCAAGACGCCATTTTGGCAGAAGAGATAACCTATATTTTTATAGATAGACTATATTGGTTTGATATAATTATCCTATTCAGCGTGATTTTTTCTAACAAAACCTTTTTTTAATAGCTAAAATGCATTTAAATAAAGGAATATTGAATCTCTGCGAAGGACGATAGCTAGCAGGATGGGTTCAGCTTAACCGCGCTGTGTTTAGAAACTTATTTACGTTACTTCAAACCCCCAACTTACCAACTAGCTTGAGCAGCATTTCGAGTTTTTTCGCACCTAAACACACATTCACCATTTGATATAGTTCGGATGATGATGGATGTGTGTTGATAAAAAATATATAAAAATTACAAATTCTCGTCAACACAATTGATAAAATAATTACAATTCATAAACACTAAATAATGCTATACAAAATGGAATCAATAAAATGTATATAATGATTTACAATTCGAGTCAATGAAATTGATATAAGGATTTGAGCCAATGAAATTGACAAAAGGATTTGAGCCAATGAAATTGAGAGATATAATGCTATACAAAGTTGAATCAATTAAACAAATCCAAATAAATAAATAGTGTGCGACGTTTCGGTAACAGCTTTATTACCATCATCAAACAAAAGTACTGAATAAGAAAAAATATCACAGCATGTTCTTAAATAGTTATTAGTTTTTTTTTTCCTCATCCAGTCTGATGATGGTAACAAGGCTATTACCCAAACGTCACATACTATTTATTTATTAAGTCTTGTTATACCTTGTAGTTCTAATCTACGTAATTGTACCTTATCATTGAATCAATATAATCGATATAATGCTATGTGCACAAAGTTGAATCAATATAATTAATATAATAATTACGAACACAATTACAGCTTGCACTACGCTGATGAGGGCCAACAGCCCGAAACGCGTCTGTGGTTAGCTTTTCTTGATTAATCAAGAATGGGTATTTGGCAAATTCTGTAATAATTAGAAATCAACGAGAATAGTTGATATTTATTCCGATAGATGGAGCAACCCATCAGTAACTTTCAGTTGCACGATAAGGAGATGCCTTTTTCTTAATAATTACGAAGTTGACGAAGTGAAAAGCTGTTGTATATTGGGAGGCAGAGAGAACCAATGAGAGACTTACCTGCATATTTCTTCAACTTAAGGATATAATCGCTATCTGCACATCACAAGAAACCTGTGTTACTACATCTTTATAAAATAAAACATAATGAAGACATTTGTCAACACAGACATGTGTCAAACATGACGTAAAGTGGATATTATAATAACACTCACCATATTTGTGTGTTTCATCTCTTTCTGGAACTTGATCTGGGGCTTTGTCTTCAGTGGCTGAACATATGCAAATACGGATTAAACCTTTTTATAAAATGTATACTTGCAACAATAATTTACATATGCAAATTCGAAACTATTATAGACGCGTGTGATTCTTTTAAAAATTAAACAAATTTTCCATTAGAGTAAGGACAATAGAAATTGTTTAATTTTAAAAATAATCATACGCGTCTATAATAGTTTCCTATTTCCATATATATATTCTATTAATATAGTTATTTAAAGGTTTATTTATAGTTAAAGAACCTTACCATTATATTTTTTGATCAAATCATCCAGCTCTTCGCGGCCTGGAAAAAAAACAACAAATTGCAATGATTAAAACATCGATGGTACTCAATATTTGGTCAGACATTTGATAGAGGTGAGAATAAAGGACGTTCTGCTTCCTTCAAATGTGGGTATGTAAATATGTAAGTATTTATTATTTTATTAACAGAGTATCATTTTTTTATGTTTATATATTTGCTACTATGTAAACTTTCCTCATTGCTTATCTTTTGTTTATCATTCATAGTTTGTTCTTGTCATAAATAAATTGCTGTGTCATCCTGAAGTTTGTCTAATTTTCCACGTGGCAATATATACAACTAGTCTGTGAATAGAAAGTGTGTCGTACAACAGGAATCAAGATTTGACCAGGGATGATAATCATTGATGCTCTTACATCTCATACACTGGTGGAGTATCATGGCATGAATATATCGAACAATTAATTAAATTATTCAAAATATATCTCTTATTTTTAGACGTTTAAAATTTTACCATTCCTTACACCACACAAGAAAAGTTAATTTGAATCAAATTCCTTTTTTTTTTCAACTCCTTTTGGGAAGCAACATTTTCTATTTAAACGAGTGTATTTATGGTATAATGTTACAGGAGATTGGTATTCATGTAGCCAAAAATGGGCACCTCTCCCTTCAAAAATGCATTGCGTTACGCCCTATTTACCCATCTGAATATTTGCGCTTTACGCAGAAAAGACCCAGAAATGCCATATTAAAGGAGAAATAAAAATAAAGAAGGCATCTCCTGACCACGAGCACATGTGCTTTTTAGATGGCAGAGCGCCATCTAGTGGAGCAAAAATAAATTAACGTTTATTTAGCTTGCTCCCTGATATTTGGCCAACCCAATTTCTTGACAAATCAAGAAAAGCCATCCACGAACGCGTTTCGCGCTGTTGGTGCTCGTCAGCGTGGAGTAGGCTGTAACCACTGCGACCAAAAAGATTTTTGGTCCCAGAGGCTTCTTGAGAAATCAAGAAATGGGTATTTAAGGCCAAATTTGCGTAAAGACGCTTAACACATGAAAAAACAATAGAAAAAAAATGAAGGAGAAATGTGCCGCGCTTTTGTTACATAAATATTTATTAAAATTTATATTTTTTTAGAAGTTTAATTCGATATATTCTATCAAAACTCGCCGAAATAAACAAAGCCAAAAATCGTGTCCCACCTCACAGAAGTGTATATATTTTGTTCTATGAAATTGATCAATCAGAATTTCTATACAGAGAGAAATGTTTCGATCTGGTTTATAGCCTTGTTATTATCCCTAGTACATGTGTTACAGGCCATAACAATCATGGTGGGTTGTAGTTGGTGACTGCTTTTACTGTAAGCACACCACGTGTCTACTCATATGTAGAAAGCAGTTAAACTTTTACAAATGTGCCAAAGCCCCGTTTGGTTACTAGCAATAACTTGGTAGGGTTTGGACTCGTGATTTATAGCAAAGTGTCAATAAATCAACTTACTCATAGATTCGTCGTGGTCACCTGGTCCTGAAACACACATAGTGCCTTGTTAGAAGGAACATGTACTTAAGAAGAGCTAAACACATTTTTTTTAAAGACGCTCAGGATGACAGCCTAATGAAAGATCGTCTCCTGATTGTGTAAATAAACGCTTTTGATGGTATAGCGCCATCTATCGTATTAAAATCACTTATACACTCAAGAATAAAACTTAAGGAAGTGTGGAAAGTCTTTGATGAGGCCGATCGTCTGTTTTTTTTTTTTTTTTTTAAGAAGACAGAGACAATTTTGTTTACACTTGGTTATCTCGTTTGTCTTCAGTAAAGGTAACTGTAATATCTTTCATAGTTATTGTCTGAATCCCGATATACATGCTAAAAGGTACAACTTCCTTAAGTTTTGTCCATGAGTATATATTTCATAAATTTGGAAAATATCCTTTCTAGATTTTTCTAGACCATTTTCAAGAACGTTGTGTTTAGGCACAAGTTTCACAATGATGATCATAACCAGGGGCGCTCGATCGATCGGATATCATCGCTATTGAAAATAAAGATCCGCACACATTGAGAACCGCGTGGAATCAGCATATGAGTGATCATAACATTATTTAAGATAGAAACGACATTGTGTGTCTGATAATAACATGATAAATTGAAACATTAAACGTTCAAACGTTTTAAAATAAATTATAAATATAAATGTATGAAATGTATTTTGTGGCCTATATTCTCATATATTATAGCTATTTTATTTATATTATATGTCGTATATGTGTGTTTAAAATAAACTCTGGAAAACACTTACCTTCAACTAGGATTTCAAAGAGGGAATAATAGGCCATCGTAGTTTCTAGAAAAGAAAAATAAAACGGTTAATCCAATATGCAACAGTGTAATGACATATATGCAACAGTGTAATACGATATATGCAACAGTGTAATGACATATATGCAACAGTGTAATACGATATATGCAACAGTGTAATGACATATATGCAACAGTGTAATACGATATATGCAACAGTGTAATACGATATATGCAACAGTGTAATGACATATATGCAACAGTGTAATACGATATATGCAACAGTGTAATGAGATATATGCAACAGTGTAATACGATATATGCAACAGTGTAATACGATATATGCAACAGTGTAATGAGATATATGCAACAGTGTAATACGATATATGCAACAGTGTAATACGATATATGCAACAGTGTAATGAGATATATGCAACAGTGTAATACGATATATGCAACAGTGTAATGACATATATGCAACAGTGTAATACTATATATATGTAATTAATGTAATCAAATGTGCTAGATAATATATTTTAGTTTATAATATATTGATGTTTTGAAATAAATTGAAATAAAAATATAAAAAAACATATACTCAATGAGATAAGAAGAAATAAGACAGATACTAAATGACGATACTAGAAATAAGTAGTGAAATCATAAACTTCCATTAAAAGTATCCACTATCAACCAACAGCTGAATCCATGTCAGGGTCGGCAGTAAATGTATGTTAGAAGCGACCTAAGCCGGACTGCTACAGTAGGTGCTACTGATTGATCGAATCAACGGTAGAAGCACAAATATCTATCGTGAAGTCTTCATCTTCATTTTAGGCACTGGGATTAGAAAAAAAAAAAGAAGAAATTATCATAACTAAAAGTGAAAGTATAACTAGACAAATATTGCTATCAATATTGTATTAGAATATTATTTTTTAATCAATTCTCAAGTTGTCTTCTCGTATTTGAAAATGATTCCTAAGAATATTTTCAGCTATTCAGGTAAAGTGTATGGATATATTACTTATATTATATGTTAAGAAGGCCAAATACAAAATATTATATGCCACATATATGTATACTTACTCCTTTCAATGATGTAAGTTATCACGGTCTCCGAGCCTGGGGATACACACAACATTATCACTACATATATCTCATTTGAAGACTATGCATAGATCAACGTTTACCTTCTTCAATATTTTTCTGTATAAGCTAACGTATCGAATTGCTTCTGTGTTTTATTCAGTATGAATTGATATTTTTCATCCCAAATATTTTCGTACGTGTGAGAATATTGATCAATAGATGTATTTATATCAAATTGAGATAAAAGTAACATTGCATAGATAGAGAGACTTTAGATGTTTACAAAATTGTAAAATCTATTCATCATGATAACATTTTTATATAGCTATGAATAGGAGTCAACGTTCAAGTTACATAGTCTTCAAATTTCAAAGTTAAAAAACCTAAACATTGAACAAGGCGACCGTTAAAGGCCGAAACACCGGGAATATATAATAAAAAGTTAAATAATCGTGATGGTTTGTTTTTATAGTTAAGGGTAAATATAAAGTGTATTAAATATAATACCTTCTTACTTCACATATATATATATATAAACATATTTACATACTTACCGTATACTTTATAGGAATAGAAGAGCATGAGCCATACTCGGACTTCTACAGAAAACATCAAGATTCAAGTTAGTATCCATAAAGCTTTAAACACATTTGCATATACACGAAAATATGTTATATATAAACTTTAAATGTCTATAATCATATATGGAGATATTTTGTAGTGTATACCATGATTTCTAAAAGTATTCCAATGTTCATTGAAAATATTTAGGCTTATTATATGCCATTTTTGAGTAAAATATTTAACACAAAAATCTACATTTTATATATTCAATACATACTGGATTGATAATTTCTAGTGATTTGATTGAAAAGAGAGTAGCTGTGTAAATAATATTTATAAAATGTATACTTACTTAGTTTAGTCAAAACTGTAAAGTCATCTCCTGAAAGAACACAAAGAATATGTTTGAACATAGACAATATATTTACATACTTTCATAATCATTATTTTAAGTGAATCAGTCCTAAGACAGGTATGTTCCTTCAATCAGGATCTTCCAAGATGACCGTTCCATAGATCAACTGGTAGTAAGACTTCTTGGTTTCTTTCTTCAGAAGAGAGAGAGATTGAAGCTACATTTATTAATCGTCCATATAAAATTATATAGTGCCAAATAAAAGAAAAAATATATAATACAGAGCTATAAGAGAAAATAATATATATAAATGTATGAATATTTACATCAGACACGATCCCTCTCGAAGGGACATCTGAATCATCTCAAATGCTTGAAGCCGCCCTGAGTTCGGAAAGGCCCGTGCTTATAACGGGGTTTTTGTCCCCAACGTTGCTCAATTGCACCGCCGAAGAGAGAGATTGAGATTTAAATTGATTTATTAATCGCTCATATAAGATTATATAAGGTTAAATATGAAATAATTTAATAAATATATGTTATAAAACAAATGAGAGATTTTCTGCTTGAATTTTAGATCATGTTGAGGATTATGGTAATGCAATTATTTGCTGGTTCTTTTTTAGGACTAAATTATAATGGTGATGCAGTCGTGGTTAATAATTTTGAAAGAATAATATAATATTGAATATTAGAGATTTATTTATTTGTGTGAGCTAAGGGATAAGCATAAAAAAAAAACAATTTGATAAAGGTACTGCCTGGCTTAAGGCGAGTAGAATAAGAAAAACAAAAGATTATTTACAACAAAAGTTTTGTGCCGGCCAACGGGGAACAACAACAATGAATATTTATAGGGAAAGCGTGACCTCTGGCGGTCGATTTAACAGAGTATTTGAATCGATGAAATATAATTTTAAATAAAATAATACTTTATTATAACATAATTTAAATAAAATATTTTTATATAACATATATATATGAATAAATAAGATTAACTAAGAGAATAAATAAATATAAAATTGATAAATATACATATATCAAATATAAACAAGGTCTTCATTGGTAGTGCCCACCGCGGGAAAGACTCCGCCACCGATGGACTGCAGGGAGAGAGAAATATATGGTTCACAGATGTAGTTACATTCTCTGGTATGTGTCGTTAATGTCATCAATCAATCAATTTGGTAGGTCATCATGTCTATCAAGTCTTAGCCTATTCAATTTAGTTTCAGTTTTCTCTCATTATTTCAATTAGTTCTCTCCCGCTAGTTCTAAGAGCTTGTCAATGACAACAGATACGAAGTCCTCGAAATAAAAAATACAAATAAAAACTTTTCTTTCAACAACCCAATTAACGCAAGCTTTAATTTAACTTTTAAAATTACTAGAAATATAATAGTCAGATATATATCAATATATAACATGCTTAGGTTATATTTCCAGCTCTCTTTTAAATAAATTTGTATTTGAGTTTGGTTAATACTGCCTCTCATATTTCCATTTGATTTCTGTCTATTTTCTGTGAAATTTTATACCTTTGAGCAAAATAATTGAAAAAATCCGAAAGCTACTGATCCTTTAAATAAAATAATAAATAGCGAGTTAAAAAAACTTCATGATTTGTTTAATATTTTCTGTTTTTCTAACGCAGCCGAACTTTCAGCGCTACCTATTTAAAGAAATGTTCTCAACGTAAAAGCTTTAAATTTCCTGATTTACGGTGAATATACACTTGTATATCGTGTATATAGAGTAATAAAATTTCTATAAGAAGTGCCGCTTGATGGCGCTGCAGCGAGAACTGGCCAAAGAGCCGAGGGCTTTTGTTTACCGCTTGGTGCAGATGTTTTCATTTCTAACATAAATATTCACTTCACTTCGTTCATCATTTCAAATACGGATCTACAAAAAATATAGGTTAGAACACTTACCGAATCCTGACTTGGTAGCCTTCAGATATTTCACGATAATGTATCTTCCTGGAAAACAAAAAGAAATTTTACATATTAGAAGGAATCCTTTTTATAAACTATCGTGCACAATTAGAGTATTTCAAATTAGATACCGTTTTCAAATATTTAGTTTATTAAAAAAATAAATTGTAGAACGACATTTGAAAAAGTATCCCCCATGTGTTTTACAATCAAATGTCGTTCTACAATCATAAGCCGCATTATATTGTATTATAAAAAATAAAATTATACACGCCAGTGAATTATTGACACTAAAAACAGCTATAATAAATATAACTAACATCATCAGAATTATATTACTAAATTAAACATCACCTGAAAATTACTTGATTGCTGAATGTATTATATTACCAAATATAGTACTGAAATAATATTGTAACAAAGTATTAATATATTTTATGTAGAGATAATCCAATTTATATTGCTAGTCTGTGAACTTCCCTATTGTCTGCCTTGTATTTTATAATTTTTTATTTGTTCCAGATTTAAATATAAATTGCCGTTTCATCCTGAAGTTTGTCTTTCCTAATTTTTAACGTAACATTTTTGCTAGATTCAATTAAATATATCACACAAAGTATATTTATTAATAGAATAGTAAATAAACACTTACCGTATGTTCTAATGATGATTTTGTAGACTTTGAGTCCTGAAAAAAACATCACATCAAAGGAGGGTCAGAGTGGTATGCAAATACGGTTTCTTTGACATACATATTATTCCATATATAGGTGAGAATAACAGAAAACCTATTAAAATAATTTTCACGTACTCTTCACTACACGTTTCTTCAATAACTTATTTTATAATTTTCAAGCTTTCGAGTTAAAAACGTTTCCACAGGCGTTTCTCCATAGATCTCTTTAAGCATTAAAATATCCTTTTTGAATGTTCCTATTTATATATAGATAAATATGAGAGGAAACGCTTGTAGAAGGATATTTACCTAGCAATCTTGAGAGTTTTAATACATTAGTGAAGAAACATTTATTTGATTGTGCTGCTCTGTCTGAGGAAAGACGAAAACTAAATGATAAAACGGGGCAACTTTGTCCTTCATTTCCGGCACTAATTAATAAAATATCAAAGAATAGCTATATAGCGGTGGCGATATTCCACAGGATTATATCCCGGAAAAAGGCCACACAGTGTTCTCCCCATCCCTTGTGAACTGGCGAATCCTGTATAGGACGAGAGGCCCTAAATAAAGGCTTTGTTGTTGTTTGTTAGTTAAGAAACATTATTGCGGAGAACCTAAATAATTATTTTAAAACATATTATTGGTCTTGAAATAAGAGAAACTCGGCCAGTTGAGTTGAGTATATAATAAATGGAAGCATTAAATCACGAATGTTTTTTTTTATAACTTTAAACAAACTTATTCTGTCCTTACTGCGATGAAATAATATTGGGAGGGTTTGGCGGCTGATCAGTGGTGAACCCTCCCAGCGGTTTCGTCAATTTAATCTACAAGACCGATTCCTAGAGCTCTAATACTGTATTGGACGATTCTGCTTATATATGCTGCAATGATGAATGTACTATTTGAAATGGTATTCAAGCTAACTATGGACATAATCTTTTAGGACAGTAGAATTATGTATAAAAGAAACATTCGTGCTTTTAAATCCTTTCATTTTATATGTATAGATGGCGTGTTATTGCTTTGTGTTAACATATAAGAGTTTAATATAACAATAAAACTTTACTCGCCGAAGAGTGTCTCTTATTTCAAGAACAAGGAATACCGGCAGGGCAACCTTCAACATATTATGGAGTACTTACCGTAAGTCTTAATGAACACTTTCTCTTCGTCAGTGTAATCTGAAAAACACAGAAATAGTTTGTATCTACAGCTATGAACATATCATCTATAAACACTACAAAGACACAAGCAATGGTCGACAGGCGGTGGTGAGATTTTGAAGTACTTTCGAGATGCGAGTGGACGCATAATGAAGGCAAAAGACCAGAGTAAGATTGTGTAGACGAGAATTCCTGGTCCAGTGACATGTAGACAGCGTCAAAGAGTTTTTTTAATCATTATATTATTATTCGTAAAAGGTAAAATTCTCTGCAATACATATACAGAGTCAGAAAAAGGAACGAGGCCTCTTGAAGTTATCAGAAAAAAATAATAATTGGATAGAGGTGACATTTAGCAGTAGAAAATGGATTGGTAACGAAAGTTAAAGATGATAAAATTATAAAATAGAAAGATAACAGTAAGAAGAATTGGACTGATGGATGGGAAGGTATGAAGAAATAACGAGAAGAGAGAACACTAGCAAAGGAAGGGCATGGCCTCACTGGAAACCTGAACCTGCTCAAGGGCAGAAAACTGAGGAAAGAAGAAAAAATATATAACAAGATATTAGAATATTTATATTAATTTACCATCATCAACGTCACTGTTGTCTTCGGGTTCTTTCTCGATCAATTCTGAAACATCACGATTGTTATACCTTTGATTTTAAAATTTAAGTACATAACTCTCGCTATAATATAGGCCGTTGTAATTGGCGTGTATGTAAATATGGTGTCTGATTTATTTGTTCGCTGATTGGTTCACTCCTGCTTCTCTCTATCTACATTCTCAGCTTTTCGGCTAAGATCAAAGTGTAGTCTATCTAAGTTATAGATAAGTAAACAAGTATAGTCAACTTTGGTTTAGCGCTATAATTGATTTTCTCCATTACTTGAGACAAAAAAAAAAGTGGTGACGCTGAAAGGCTTAAAATGCGCACGGCATTATTGTCATTTTATCTTTAATACCAATATTTTAAATAATAGTTTAAGTATTCTTCTAGAAGATATGAACGGACACTCTAAAAGGGAAATAAAAAATGGCACTCACAGTATTTTTAAAACTATTAAAAAAGACTTCAGGAGCATACTTACTTTCAATCGTTTCAATTTCGAGGAAGATATCTCTCAAATCTGTAGCACACAACACATACACGTGTATTCAACAATTCACTTATTTATTTCAAAACAAAAAAAGGCATGATGCACTAGCGCGCCATCTGTTATCAAAATTCGAAACTATTTTAAAGGCGTAAGATTATTTTTGAAATAAAACAATTTCTACTGCCCTTACTGCAATGGAAAAATTAAAGGGAGGGCCTGGCTCATCAGTGGTGAACCTTCCCAGCGGTTTCACCAGTTTAAAAAGGCATATTCTGACCGCACACATGAGCATTTTAGATGATAGAGCGCCATCTAGTGGAACAAAAATAAACTAAAGGTTGATTTAACTTGTTCCCTGATATTTGGCTAACCTATTTTCTTGATAAATCAAGAAAAGCCAAACACGAACGTGTTTCGGACTGTTAGCCCTCATCAGCGTGGTGCAGGCTGTACTTCAACGACCAAAAATTATGTCCAAGAGACTTCCTTAGAAATCAAGAAATTGGTGTATTATTTATAATAAACTTTAATATTCAAATAAAGAGAGTACATCAAAACATAGAGACGCCAATGTCATCAACAAGCTATGCGGGGGTTAGAGATTACTTTTATTATGACAATAGTGAAATTTAGCAATGTTAGATAGAAATGACATACTTTATATCAATAATTATTTCTCTTCACCATCGAATAAATCATTTAGAAATGCAAAATGTATATATAGGGGAGTAGTTGAAGATATCAAAAATATAGAGGCTTTTCAAATTTTCAATTATTGTAACCGAATTTTATAGTTGTAAAGATGACTTTTACTCCATTTACGTGATTTGTAATAAGCTTGTGAAATCTAGAAACTTATTTGAATATTTCAATTTTGATCGCCATTATCAGGATTATATCAATAAAATTATGTAAATGGCAAGTATGCACAAGGCAACATTATAAAAATGTATATTCTAAAATTTTGAATAAATATTATACGTATTTTAAAATAAGAATGATTTTTTTTAAAGACCATATAAAAAATTATGAATATACCAATTTACATATTTGCATATACAAAATCTTGTAACACATACATAGACCCGGACTGTATAAACACAACTAGGGTAAAATATACGTACCGTCGACTCCTTGATCTAAAAAAAAACAAACAAAAATGTTTATAATTAGTTATAATTTCCCATAAAAATAAATATCATTAAATATATCAGTATTATTATTTAGTTATCATAATTCTGGGGTTAAATTTGTTAAGTAAGAATATGTTTACAAACACGTTACTACCGACTAATTAAAGAGAGGTCGATATGCAAATAGGTTGATGAAGTATCATTAAACTATCTCTATACGTGGTATTAATGTTACCGCGGCAGCTAACTATTAATTAAAGGTTTAAAGATATTTTTAAAAAGCATTTCAAGGTAAATTGAGCAATCCGAGAAAACAAGAACTCTAACGGCAGGTTGTTCGGGTTAAAAATAAATGAAACAAATTGTCACAATATATAGTGAAGTTTTCTTAGAATCCAAGATTTCTTGTCCTTTCCTTTCAAAAAAATTCCATTTACATATTGGCAAGCACCAGGAAAAATGGACACAAATGTTATATTTCAATACCTGGTAAACATAGTGTATTTGAGATATATATATATACTTCTTTACATACTAGAAGTAAATTTCCCTTTATTTTTAATAATAAAAAAAAATATTTCTTCGTTTTTAGATCATCCATATTGTCGGCTATGCAAATCTACCTACAGTGAATATGCAAAAAAGGTGGTTCTATATTAGAAAGGGTATCAAATGGACAGATTTTTTAGAGTTAAAGGATTCTATTATTGGCTTGTTTGTTTGTAAGTACACTTCAGATTTTTTGTTGGACTCAAGCACCTTCTGCTACGACAACAAATATATATTAAACCCCATTGTTGAAAATGATGTTAGCGGAAACATGACATAGGCAAAAGAATGATAGGTTGTTGCTTTCAGATACCAGTATATAAAATTACAACGTAATTAAGTTTGAAAAATGTATAAAATAACCTAAGTAAAATGAATAAAAATAAAATAGACTTAACAATATAGAGATGGACTTACCTTTTTCGTAGAACACGTCAACTTTCTGAACAATTTCTGTATAGGTAGCTGAAACAACTCACACAGTCACATCAATGTCTTCCTAATTCTTACTGGCTGACATAAAGCATCAATCTCCACTTCAAATGTAATTTTAGCATAGAGAAAAAACTATTTATATTTTAGTATTGAAAAACATTTTAAAATTTAAAACCTATTTTTTCTCTCTATATATTTCCAATATTCAAATGAATTAATAAACATGATATATTCGTGATGCATTAGCCCATCAACTTTTATTGGAAATTTGAAATATTTTTGTAGGTTGAAAATATGGGAATACTTTTTTATCGATGGTGAATTCTCCCAGTAGTTTCGCCAGTTTAACCTAGCAGACCGCTCTACTATTGTATTTGTTTGTTCTGTTCATATAGCCGGTACTTTAAAGGAATTCTTGGTAAAAAGGTAAAGCTTTTTTGTGTGTGGAGAGCCTTGGCTCGAAAAATTGTCTTTTAAATGCACAACAAAGATATACTTATTTCAACATAATTCTTTGAACACGCCAAAATAAGTAAACTATAGGCAATATGTAAAATCTTTGTTTACGTTATATAATTAACAAACGTATTATAAGATATATTTGTTCAGGTATTATATGATTTATTCACTTACAGGTTGTTGTTAGTGATAGATAACGTAGGTTGTTTACATTCTATATACAGAACTGTGTTTCTGAGTTAAAATATTATATTACACAATGTTAATCTCTATATATTATTGTCTATCTCCAGGATAATGACTCCACAGACTGTACAAGATATTCTTCTCTGACGACATGGATGGGATTCGAACCCACGCGGGCAATAGTTTTTAAACGCTTTTCACAATTTTATCTTGAATCATGTTGCTTGATTGATTTCGCATCATATATATTCTGCTGTAATAATATTGTGTAAATTATATTTAAAAATAGTTTTTAAATGAGTTATATACTTACTCTTTCCTTCAATGTATTTGAAGTAATAGCTGATGCCTGAAAACAACACAAAGACCATATGAGTATTGTCAAAAGTTTGTATTTTCTTCTATAATATGTTTTGGAAAAAAAAGGACTGTTATACCTTTATATCCAGGAAGAGGGCTGTAATTTAAAAATATATAGTAATTTGTTATTTGTGAGGCGTTTTTCTCTGCATGTGATGAGATAAAAGATAGAATTCTGTGCCCCGGGAGGATATTGTTGATCTATAAAAAGAGGGGAAATGGCCACCTCTCCTGTCAAACTCTGCAGAGACTGTCAGTAGACGGCGCCAAGTTTAGACTGTCTATTTTGATGGAGAAGAATTGACCATTATTTTTATAGAGTTTTCAGCTTATATATTATAAAATAAATAAAAACTTCCAGGGTTAAGTTTCTTGTGCAACTTTTTATTTTCAAGCTTTCGGACTTGTCAGTTCTTCAACAGGATTATCACGTTAACAACTTGATAATAAATACTATTTTTATATACACATTATTATATATATGGTAATTTAAACCAACAACCTTATATTGTATAATACTTATAACAAGATTGTAATGTTGTATATAGAGACACATCTATAAATAATTATACGCATGATTGACATGTGTCATTGCATCACCATATGTAATGTACTTTGTACAAACTGAGGATAAATAAATAAAACTATGTAATAGATTAAGAGCTGAGTTAAAGCAAGATTGAGAAGTTCAAAAACGTCTAAAATCGAGAGAGAAATCCGACAACCTTAAAAAGGAATGTGGCAGCCCGTTGCCATTAAGGTCAAAGGGCGCAGAATGCCGCAGACGTTCAAAGTCCAAATTCTCACATCTCCCCCCCTCCTCGGGAATGGTATATAAAAAACCTCGGTTTTAGCCCAACTTAGACAGTCACTTCACCGTCGGCGTGAGCCCTTGTTGGTTGCAGCTAGGTCCACCTCATCGACCATGTAAAACAGTAAGATCTCTTTAAATCTCCATCTTGCTCTTTGCTCGACTTTTATCTGTTCATGGAACTTTCCTACTGCAACTGTGTCTCTTCGTTTTTTGTGTGTGGACATTCCCAAGCTTTCCACTCTGCCTCGACCACGACTGCCTGTACTCTGTGAAAACTTAAAGGTCTTCCAAAGTGCAGAGAGGTATTGGAAAACTCTCCACGCCCTGACTGTTCCTCTCGGTTACTACAGGTTTGACCCTCGGTTACCACAGCTATAGCGAGAGTCGACAGGATACCTCATCACAGATAAGTCGACAGGACCTTATCACATATACATATTTTAAATATCTATTATATATTGAGAGAAAAATATATTACATTATTTCTGTTTGAAAAACAGATTATATATAAAAGATAAATCGTAATATAAGTTTCACTTTTATTAACCGCGAGATTTCAACCTCTCGCTCTTCAACAAGCAAAAAGGCAATATGATGGGTAAACATGGGAGGAAGCTATGTGTGGGAGAGACAATGTGGCCCACCTTCAGTATGAAAGTGGACATCCTGAGTACTTATCGTGACGTGTGACGGGTTATAATAATTCAATACTCACCGTAATTGTGGGTAATAAGGGTAGTTTCTAGGAAGAATCTGTAATCTGGCAAAACACAGACAACTAATTAAAGAGAGAACTAACTATTAAATATGAGGGTTTTTCTAATTGATACTCCGACTGTAGGTTTTCACATTAAGTAAAAATATTGAACTCGAACCCGAGTTGCGTTAGTCATTATTGTGAGAGGTTATCTCGAATATTATCCTTTATATTCAACTGTACAGAGTCTCTCTCTTTTAATAGTGATTTCAATTGGCCTTTATGCTTGTGCCAGTGGAAGGCTGAGAAATAAAGATAATAATTTTTACTGTCCTTACTTTCTGTGAAATCGACATTTATAGATAGACAAACTTCTGAGAGAAAAGGTAATAGTCATTTTATAAATTCAAAAAGAGGTTCCATTATTATAAACACTTTAGAAAAATTTATAGATATGAAAATTTAACAGTGTGGGGAGTATATATTGATCTATAAAAGAAAGGTCATATAGATATACACTCAAGGACAAAACTTAAGGAAGTGGAATGTCTTTGATTTTGTCGGTCGTCTTTTTTTTTTTTTTTTTAAGGAGAGACAGGGGCAATTTTATTACATTTTGTTATCTCGTGTGTCTTCAATAAAGGTCTCTGTAAATATCTTTCAGAATCATTGTCTCAATCCCGATATACATGTTAAAAGGTACAACTTTTGTCCATGAGTGTAGTTTTAGAAAATTAGGTATACATATAAATAGGATCTCAAACTGAATTTCCCTGAATGAAAATTACAGAGAGTATCCGAAAAGATTGAATTTGTGAGCTAAAACTTGGTAAATGAATCCTTCTCTTAGTATATTGTAGTACTAAAGTATAGTAAATTAACAATTTAAAAAAAGGTGATAAACTTGTAAAATGATTTACTTTTATAGGTGACGTAGACCGTGTAGTACACCTTGAGATCTGCACACATAAATCATATATTAGTATGAAAGGCTCTCTCGCAATATATTTGTTTATATAATTCAATAAACGACCAGAACACAAAAGCTTCCTTTTCTAATGAAAAAATAGACGTATTCAAATATCACACACACACACACAAAAACCTTTATTAAGACACACAGGTCTTACAGAGGATTCTCCTTGGGGTTACAAGACGGAGAAACCCATGAAAGTGGGAAATATACAAAGTTGTAAAAATGGAGAAAGATTATATACACATGGTAAATATATACAGAATATTATTTGAATAATCCTATAGAAAATAAGACTATGGATTTGGAAAAAAAAAAATTTTTTTTTGAAATATGGGTGGGAGAAGTGGAGAGGCGTATGCAAATATTTGTATATAAGAAAGTTAAACGAGTTTTGACGCGTAAGCTTATTTTTTGAATGAAATAATGTTCTATTGTTCTTTATACTTCAATGGTAAGATAATAAGATGGTTCATTAGTGGCGAACCCTCCCAGCGGTTTCGCCAAAGAAGCGTCAAAAATAGTTGAACTTTCTTATAAAAGAAATTGCATAATTGTCAAATTGTCCTGTAACAGATGACGCGCCAATACATCATGTAGTATGGTCAAAGGGAGAGAGAGAAAGCGAAATAATAATTTGATATCACACACACACACACACAAGCCTTTTTTATTGGGGCATCCAGCCCTATACATGATTCCCCTCTACAGGATTTAGCAAAGGAAGATATTTCAAAAGTAAAAACTAAAATACAAGAAGTAATAAGAAAAGAAAAGAGAGAAAAAGAAAAACAAACAAAAATAAATATAACCATATATACAAAAAATAAACATACAGAGCAAAAGGAACCGTACATGATTAAATATTTAAATTAAAGTACCAATGTTTAGAGTATGTCAAGGTTAGGATATCATTGAGAGGGCTAGTGTGGAATCAGCCGCATTCAATCTTCGCTTTCTTCCTCCAAGCAAACCACGACATTCGGCGAATCCATTATTCTCCAACGGACATTGACTGCGGCCTTGTAGAATCTATATAAACCGAGGGAGAGACCCTGATCAACCATCAGTGTGTTCATCCAGCTGCAAATTTGTTGGCAGTCAGGTTGAGACCAGGGTAAGTCACCCAAAATTTCTTTCCTCTGTTTCTCTAAGCAAGAGCATCCAAATATTATATGTATAATTTCGTCTTGGATTCTGTTTTTACACAGATCACAAGTTAGAGTCAAATCAATCTTCCAGCGCTTTGAACGATTTTCTGGGAAGATCGTCCATAGGAGTCTCAGTTGTGCAAAAAATCTTTTAATTGCTAGAGGAATAGTTGTGAATAAATATCGTTCTGCTGTTATTGAATTTTTTAGGTATTTGAAGTGACTGTAATGTGAAGTATTTAGGATTTTCGCCATGTCGTTTTGGATGCTTTTAATAATTTGATATAGAACTTTGGGGTCAAATAATATTGAGCACAATCCTTGATCGACTATCGAAGGAATTAATGATGTTGAATTACCATAATATTATATTATTTATTACTATTATTATTATTCATCTTATCGAGGAACCACCAGGAGAGGACATAGAAAGACTGCTGAATAGCTGCAGGACATCAGGGGACCATATCTGCGAGGGCCACAGCACTGACCAGAAGTCAAGATAACAAATGTAAATATCTTTGTCCACTTTTACTGTTATAATTTGTTGAAGTTGTAAATAAAAATATGTAAATAGACTGACCATTCACTAAACTTTTTAAAGAAAAACTTGTAACCTTTTTGAAAAATAAAGTATTTATTATTATTCCTGGTACACACATGGTACAAGCCATGATAATCATGGTTTTGGAATACTTTTTACTGTAAATTAACCACATGTCTACACATGTAGAATACAGTTAAACTTTTACTCTACACACAGCTCCTGTATTCAGATAATCCCGCGGAAGTGTTAAACTCTGATATAGAAACACTAGGCTGATCATTTAGGTAAAGTACTACCTTACGGAAGTGTAAGATAGATCTTTCAAAGGTAATGAGAGTTTTGAAAATGCGATCGCTGGATCCAAACATATATATAATTTGTAGAGAAAAGACTTACTTGTGTAGAAGATACCGGCCTGCATCATCCTGATGATGTAGCTTTCACCTATACACAGCGGACATCAATACCTTATTTACATATATTTGCCAATATTTCGGTTGGCTGAACGCCAACCCTTGTCAAGGCATTACATTTTTGTACATATTTATCTAATGATTTAAGTATGATTTAAGTATTTCTCTATTTTCAGAACAATATATATATAGAAGCATAGGGCGCTTCTGCCGTCAAAATAAACGTCAAAAATTGACGTCATCTATTGACCGTCGCCGCAAACTAGCGACCTTGGGTCGGTGACAAAGCCACAACACCAGCTTTGGCAAATTGAGAAGCGTCCACCTAGAGACGCCCTATGCTTCTATGGATCAATTTCCTCCCGGCAATTTTTCCATCTATATATATCTCGTATATATATAGCATTCTTAAATCATTAGATAAATATATACAAAAAATGTAATGCCTTTACAAAGGTTGGTGTTCAGCCAACCGAAATATATTGGCAAATAAATCTTTTATTCAATCCAATATATATATATATTCCTAAGTTCATAAACTACCCAGTATTGCTAGAGTTGTGGCATACCTTTTATAGATGGTTTAGTAAAATATAATTGAAAAATAAATTTTTAATCTTTTTTTTTTTTGTAAAGACGCCGTTTTCACACAGTGAATGCTCAATAACTATTAATTGTTGGAAAAGTAGGGCTTTTCAAATTATCAGCTGTCTTAATTATGAGTAGTCCCTATAATCACCAGTAGCAATTATCATAGTCCCCATTATCAGAATTCCCAATTATCAGGTGTCAGAAACCAGGTTCATAGAAATGCCGTTAATTGCCCCGTACAGAATATAAAATAGAATTCAAAATAGAAATCTAAAAAAAAACTTAATGTATGATGATACGTTTAGGCCCTGTTTCATTTATATATACTAATTCATTCATTGAATATATACTAATATTATTAGATAAATTATAGTAAATCACTTGGAATATAGGTCATAATTAAAACCACATAACCAAGCAATAACATACCGAACCGCTCTTTCAAAATGGTATATTTCTTGATGCCTGGACACACACACAAATATATTTATATGAATTTGTATATATACATTATATGTATAAAAGCATAGGTCGCCTCTCCAGTCAAAATAAACGTCAAAACCTGACGCCATCTATTGACCGTCGCCGCAACTAGCGGCCTCGGGTCTGTGACAAAGCCACAACACCAGCTTTGGCAAAATGAGAAGCGTCCACCTAGAGACCATGGTTTCGGGCTAATGGCCCTCGTTGTTTTCTACTGTAGAAAGGCTTTGGTGCCTGAAAGCTAGAAATTTGTGAATTGATATATTTTTTAATAACTTGTCCCTGGAAGCCTGATTTTTTCATCTTCATTTTAACTAGTAAATTATAAATTACCGTGTGAGAGGTTTAAAAATATAGAGAGAAATAAATAAAAATAACAAGTTAGACTTACCAATATATTTGATGAGGCTAATGACATAGTCGTTATCTGTAAAACAACAAAAATATATAAATATTAGGTTTAAAATCCGTAGAGTCAGAGAGATAGAGTGAATAAAAAAAATTCTGTGATAAATAAATAGATGGAAATAATTTTGACCATTGACTATCTATGCCAAAGTTTTCATGATCACATGTTAATGTCAGTTTGTTTGTTTCAGAAGAAGGCCATATCGTTATCAGATTTCAGGACACAGTATCCTTATTATTGATATGAGCAGTAACAATGTAGAATGTGTCAAATATTCTATTTGGAACAAAAATATACGTTTTTTGACGAGGCAATAAAGCTGATAGTTGTCGTTGACAATCAGTTATTGAGGAACCCACGTGAAGACAATTGAAGAATTCCAAACTGTAACAATGAAGTTTTGAAGGAGGTTAAGTCAGACGCGCGAGACTAGCCACACTTCCATATTGAATCTTTATTCTCATCGATACCTATTTTACATATATTTCATACATTGAATAATCAAAACAAAAACAAATAAGGAATCTAGGACGAGGTTATAAAAAGAAACAAAACCCAAGATTCCTTATAGATTTTGTCAAAGGGTAAAAGAACCTTTATTAAAAACCAATAAATTTCTATAACAACATTTATGTGCATCCGATACTAAGGCAATTATAACAAAACTTCCAAAATAAAATACAGTAAACTCTCCTATAACGCGATTAATGTGTTCCGTGTTATATGAAATCGCGTTATAGGAATTCGCGTTGTACGAAATAAAACTTGTATAACGCGAATGTTGTTAGGGTAAATTGTTAGTGACAAATATCATGTATTTTATTTTATAACGCGTTATACGAAAAATTCGCGTTGTATAAATAAATTTGTCGCAATTTTTTTTATCGCGTTGTACGAAATCGCGTTGTAAAAACTCGCGTTATAGGAGAGTCTACTGTAATCAAATCTTATACAAGCTATGGGGGAATAGGTAGAATACTTACGATATTTGTATTCTTCGTCCAGGTCAGGAGCGGGCTCCGAGCTGTCTTCTTCCGTTTCTGAACACCGCCATTTCAATATTATTCACACACACTTTTTAATTTCACTTTTCTTGCTTGTGTCTACCAAATGAAGAACCTCTCCCTTTAAAAATGTATTTAAACAATGTATTTTGGTTCAATACCTCTGTATAAAACTTTGTGGTGGGGATAAAGAATGTACCACAACACAAGTTTCGGAAAATTCGGACACTGTTTTACTTTCATATAATTCCGTACATTGCTTTTATACATTTTTAACAGGATAGTTGCTTATTTTGGTTCATGAATAACATCTTCCCACAACTTTATGTTGTATTATGGCGTTGTTTATGTTGTTTTAATGCATTTTTAACTGGATAGTTGCTTATTTTGGTTCATGAATAACATCTTCCCACAACTTTATGTTGTATTATGGCGTTGTTTATGTTGTTTTAATGCATTTTTAACAGGATAGTTGCTTATTTTGGTTCATGAATAACATCTTCCCTCAACTTTATGTTGTATTATGGCGTTGTTTATGTTGTTTTAATGCATTTTTAACTGGATAGTTGCTTATTTTGGTTCATGAATAACATCTTCCCGCAACTTTATATTGTATTATGGCCTGAAATGCTTTGTTTCAATGCATTTTTAACTGGATAGGTGCTTATTTTGGTTCATGAATAACATCTTCCCGCAACTTTATATTGTATTATGGCCTGAAATGCTTTGTTTCAATGCATTTTTAACTGGATAGGTGCTTATTTTTGTTCATGAATAACATCTTCCCGCAACTTTATATTGTATTATGGCCTGAAATGCATTGTTTCAATGCATTTTTAACTGGATAGGTGCTTATTTTGGTTCATGAATAACATCTTCCCGCAACTTTATGTTGTATTATGGCGTTGTTTATGTTGTTTTAATGCATTTTTAACTGGATAGGTGATTTTTTGGTACGTGAATATCATCCTTCCGTTACCTTATATTTTATTTTTTAAATGTAAAATTTAACATTCATTTTGACATAGTTTTGTAGGAAACAGAGGTTGTTCACACTTGGTTATCTCATGTGTCTTCAATAAAGGCCACTGTAATATCTTTCAGAGTTATTGTCTGAATCCCAATGTATATTTTAAAAGGTACAACTTCCTCAAGTTTTGTCCATACAATTAATATGAAACAAATTTGTTTAATTGGGGGAGAAAACGATTTTCCATTAATATCTATATTTGTGCTATATATTTCAAACTTAATTCAATGATATAGACTTACCATTTAGTTGTTGATAGAATTCTTCAATTTCTTCTTTCGCTGGAAAAACAGGACATTTTGTAATCAGTGCTAAATGTAATTAAGGAGTAACCGTCTATAAGACACTCCCTAGCATCTTCCTTTCTATTGAATACCATGGAAATAATTTAAATAAAAATGTCTTACACCTAAAATTATACTTTTCACAAACACGTTAAAAGATTAAAATTATACTTACTGATGAATTCTCGGTTCTCAAGGGGTCCTGGAAAAAAACATTTATGTAATTAAAATATTTACATATTTCACATAATAATTATGTATTTAATATATTTACATAATAAAATTTACAAAGATAATAGACCCTTAAACATATCTGAGAATTATTTTGTGTGCCTCAATAAATACTATATATATCAAATATCTTTAATATATATATATTAAAACTTTCCTAGGTTTTAAAATACTAAATTATACTTACAACACATACGCACATCTTTAAAAATAAAAGAGACATATCCTGACCACTCACATGAGTATTTTAAATGGCTCCATCTAGTGGAACAAATAGAAACTAAATGTCGATTTATATTTTTCCAATAATATTTGGTCCATTTTCTCCATAAGATATTTGTCTATTTGTACCTTCCATTGGTTAGAGGTCCTTCATATCGGTCTAGTTTACAATGGTTGCGCTATGATATTTATGTTATAATTTTAAAATATGATAATTTCTACGTACCATTTGATAGAGAGCCTTTAAATAGGTCTACTGTACAATGGTTGCTATGGTATTTATGGTGTACCTTCAGTGATATTTTACCGTTTGTACCTACCAAGGATAGAGGTCCTATGAAGGTCTAGTGTCCAATGGTTGCTATGATATTTATGGTGTACCTTTACCTTTTCGGGCTGTTGGCCCTTATCAGCGTGGCTGTACCTCAGCGACCAAAAACTTCCAAGAGATTTCTAGAGAAATCAAGTAATGGGTAGTTAATTTGTTGATAACGTAAAATTTACAAATCACACAAATGTTATATTTTATATATAAAAACGATATATATTCTATAGGGGCTTATGTTCTGTTAGGCTCTTTAAAAAAAAAATAATAGTAACAATAATAAAACCTTACCTTGTACCAAGATTTGCAGAACGGTGTAATAAACTGTATAGATTTCTGAAGACACAAAATATACAACTTTAAATATCACATTTCATTATAATACATAAACATATAATATCAATAAACATATGTGTGTGTGTGTGTTATTTAATAGAGACAAATATAATGGATGAAAACAAAGAATTGTGAAAAAATAGAACAAAAGTGAAATTGGGATCAGGCGGATGAATTAAGAAACTTATTCTTTAAAAAACCAATGAAAAAGGCAAACGCATATATTTATATATAAGCAAATATCAACATGAAAAAAAGGCATCTCCTTATCGTGCAACTGAAAGTTGCTGATGGCTTGCGCCATCTATCGGAATAAATATCAACTATTCTCGTTGATTTTTAATTATTCCAGAATTGGCCAAATACCCATTCTTGATTAATCAAGTAAAGCTAACCACGGATGCGTTTCGGGCTGTTGGCCATCATCAGTGTGGTGCAAGCTGTACCTCAAAGACCAAAAAATTATCTTCGTCCATAAAGATCACACAAAGCTCAAACATCAAGATTATACTATTTTGAAAATGAATAACGGTAAAAAAATGGTATTTGTCTCTAAAGGATTCCATCAAATATGTACAGTAGGATATATATATAAAGTTGAAACGACGATGTAATATTAAAAGACTAAATTATCACATGGCCAATTTGGCAATGGCAGGAAAAAGGAGATTGTGAATTCATTGAAGAGCATTAAGGCAGAAAGCTAGTCTCACAGATTGTATCGTAGAAGTATATTCTTTTCACGCGTGTATTGAAATATTGATTGTTAACATTTTAGTCCAATTGATAGAAATGCAACACTGTCTATCTCCAAAAAAAATAATAATAAAGGAAGGACTATATTTTCCTTCGATGATATTTAAAATTAAAGAAGGAGGAGGCGACTGGCGAAGACGTGTGGTTTGGGACATGGTCAATGAGGAATATAGAGGAACGAAGATTGGAAGTGTTTGGAACATAGAACTGGAGGAAAGAATGGTTGATAGGATCTGGAGAATGGAGAAGTCTTGGGAAGTTTGGGAGAGGAACGAGGTCTGTTGTTGGTGGTGGTCATCAGAAAAATAAGATGAGTAAAGAATCATATTAAGAGGGAAGAGATTGATAAAAAGTTGTGGAAGGTAAAAGGAAAGAGAACGGTAGGAAGAATTGGACTGGATGGGACGCTATGAAGAAATAAAGAGAATAACACACGATAGAGAAGTCACTGGAGACCTGGAACTGCTTAAGATCAGAGAAACCGAAGAATTGGACTGATGAACTGGATGAGAAGCTACGAACAAGTAAAAGGAAGAACTCAAGATAGAGAAGTATGGCTATACTGGAGACCTGAACCTACTCAGGAACAGAGAGATTGAACAAATATACTCTTAGATTTATAAAATAATTATCAAAAATTAAATGACTTACTGTATCTGATGATTATGGTGATGACGGTTTTGACGCCTGTAAGTACAGAGAACATCAGAGTTATAACATTTCATGACATCACGTTATACAACATCAAGTTACAACATCATGTTACAGCATCAAGTTATATCATCTCATCACTACATAACATCATTGTGATGATATAATTTGACATATAACATTCAAAAGTTGCATATATTGCATATGATATAAAACATACGTATATGGAAAAACGATGTTATATTTGCATACTTACCATAGGTCTTGTATGCGTTGATAAGAAGAATGATCACCCTTATTTCTGAAACAAAAATCAAGTAAATTATAATAAGTATGTTGATATCTATTTAAAAAGTTAGGTGAAAAATCTATATATTACCCCTAAATTATATAGAGTCTGTAACTATGGCTAGGTATACATGCAAATTTGATAGTTTCCGCAGATTTCACGCACATTCGTTATATAATAGCAAATTTCTTTTTTTTTTATCATGGCTGAACAATTACATTGAAGTATGTACATTGAATTATGGATATTGGTGTTTTTCGAATATTTTTTTAAATTCCAGAATGAGCAGGAATGATATTTTTTAAATTCGAATTTGTCTCGTCATGCGCTTTGTGAAACGCGTGGAAAAAGGCAACCATACTAATGTGTGTGACATAAAGGAATATTGTTAATAAAATACGTTGCTAAATATATTAGATATGTAACTAGGACATATGTATATATGTTACTTACTTGAAGTCTTCAATAGCACCGCCCAGTCGTCGTTGCCTGAGAACAATCAATCAAACAATCAATCAATAAATTGATGAAATATTGTAAAAATATATATTTACATATTAGTATCGTTATGAGAATTTCAAGATTTATAAAATTTGTTATTTAGTTTAAACATGTGAGGTTTCTTTTTTTAATTTTTTGTAATAAATAATTAGTTCGAATATAGTAGTATATAAAAAAAAGTAACTCCAGCAAAGTATCGGCGGTTAAACGTCATAGGCTGGGTAAAAAAAAAGGAATAAGCGAAGAGAAAGTTTAATAGAAAAGAGCAAAGACAGAACCATGATAATAATTTTCCAAATATAAAATCTGACTCAAAATTAATTCAAAATCTGTAGTTCTTGATATTTTACTTTTCTTTTTTCCAAAAATAAAAATTACTATTAATATTTACATTTTATATATAGTAACAGTTTATAGCCAAACTGAAACTACAAAAATAAAGGTAAATTAGAAATACAACAAATTCAGTTTGAGTAAAAGCATGAAATGAGTGTTATGTTTATTCAATATACAGAGATATATTGATTGATATATAAGAACAAATATGCAAATAGGAATTCTCCTGTACTGGCTCAGTGAGTTATTTAGAAAGACGCTTCGGTCTTCCCACATTGCTTACTTCTTCTCATGCTTTGTATAAAATAAATATTTAGCGTAATTTTAAGCTAAATATATTCAATTGATTGATAGGTTATTGAAAAATAACATTAGCGCGAACAGAGTAAAAATTCACACACTTACCCAAATATTTCTTCGTTTCTTTCAGATAGGTGACAATCAGAGTGCGTCCTGTAAACACCAGATAAATATGTAATTAAACATGTAAATATGTTTGAGGTAGGGTTTAATTTGCATATCTATTATAATTCTCAACTAATATGTTTGGTTGGATGCAATAGGTGAATAATATCACACTGTATATGTAATAAAATAAAATGGGCTAACTAAAGAAGTGTTTTCTTGATCAAATCATTCATTGATCTTAATATAATCCAATAAATTGAGTAGAGCTTGCAAGATAGACATGTGTTCAAACATGTACTAATGAATGTATTTATGAGTGAGATAAAAGCTGTTATTTATCAATAGACAACTTCAATCATATCACTAAATGAGGGTACCTACCGTAGATTTTAATGATGATCTTGTAGTAGCGGATACCTGAAACATATTTGCATATTAGGATGTGCATATTTGTATTTAGCAGTCAGTGAGATGGCGAATAGTGTAGTTTTTGTATCTAATATTACAGGATGTGTGTCTTAATTATTTATGAACGAAATGTTCCCCTTATCAAAATTCCCACTTATATCCCTAGAATTGGCCCTGAAACTTTAACAGCTAAGCAACTCTAGCAAAATTTCGAAGAGATTGGACTGACGAAAATCACAAAGGCTGAAAGCGTGGACTTATAAGTGGGCGTTCTGAAATCTCCAAAGCTGGTGTTGTGACTTTGTCACTTACTCGGGTTTTTTCTAAATTACAGAGATGGGCAATATATGACGTCTGGTTTTTGTGAAGGAAGTGTCTTGCCGTTTTACATTTTGTTCTTGAGGCGCGCGCGCATACAAGAGTACAAACGTACCGGCAATAGAGAAGACATGAAATTAAGGTGTATATTTAATTCTCAAAGTAGGCACATAGAAGTTCCCATTCCTGGACACTTTTATTTTTCCGTTTATCATTACTCTTCACAATTCATCCTTTCATACTTCATCCCTAAGGATAGGAATAGTTGTTATTTCTCCTTAAATAATTAGAATTATGATTTTTCTATCTGTAAAAGAAAATATTTGCGGTAAAAGTTGTTAAACGTCGTTCTATAATCATAGCCGCATTATATTGTATTATAAAGTAGGTACATATATATGAGAGAGACAAAACGATTATTCCTCTGGAGGAAGTTTCTTCATTGCTATTGTCACAACCCCGGCCACAAGGGACACCTGTCAATCATCGCTAGGGACCACATGTGCGAGGGGGTTTACGCTCCAGGAGCCCGGGTTATCTCTATTTTCTCTCTGTGCGAGGGGTTCTCGGAATCTTATCGACAGATAAGGAAAACGAGACGCCTCTGTGGCCAAACACGCTTGTTGTTATACTTATCACAAGTTTGTATAGAATTTTAAGCCCGGGTAGCTCAGTCGGTAGAGCGTTAGGCTTTTAACCTAACGGTCCAGGGTTCGAGCCCCTGCTCGGGCGTTTTTTTTTTTTTTTACCTTTATTAGCCCGGAAGTAAAGAAGAAGTATAGTATTTTATTAGAGAATTCAAAAATATTTTATTGCCACTCTTAGTCTATTGATACAAAAATTAATAAGAATTACAGAAATTAATGAGAATTTACAATTTAGTGATTAAATATAAAAAAAAAGTAGTTCTCAGGGAGGTTCCTCCATCTTGTCCTCCTCCAGACAGGATCTCTCAGTTCTACGTTGAGATGATACTTATAGAGACATGTCTTGGCAGACACCAGGATAGAATTCTATTAGAGAACTCTTAAATACCTTCCTTAAAATAAATAAATTATTTCCAAATTTGTCCTTGCTTTATTTATCTCCGCGAGAGTATAAACCGCTGAGCTTTCGAGACTATCTTCCGATCTAATTCAAATAATTTAAAAGAGAGAAAACTGGATATAGATCGGAAATTGACGTCTAAAATATCGACAACAATTATTTTTTATCATTCTACTTATCCTTTGTTCGTTTAGATTAAATACTACTGAAGATATCATGCTCTTTAAGGCAGAGTTGAGTATTTTCTTCTGTTCCTTATATAGATTTATATATATTAGAACTTGGATAATCCAAACGTCTTTAATACCAATATTTATCTTGGTCCCTAGACTTTTAATTCGAAACGTTTTTTTTTTCCGATTTTTTTAAATTTATTTTTGGTCCCATGGGCTTTGAATTATCAAATTTCAACTGTATATACATATAGGTGTATATAGAATGTTCTTGTAGATCTCGGTATCTATAAGGAAATCAAATAAATACAGATATAAAAGTGTAGTGTTTGAAAGTAACAATATATTATGTTGTGATGACAGTATGTACCATTAAATACTCACCGTATATTTTGATGAATTCAAGTTCCTCATCGCAGTAATCTAGAAAAAAACACAAGTTTAGTTGAGCAAAGGTATTATAAATTTTAAGGGCGTCTTGCCTTTAACGCATATAGTATGTATTTACATATTAGTATGTAATTCAACAAGTATACATATATGTCTTCTTGGTGAGAGTTTTAGTTAGGGTCACTTCTCTCCAATCAGAGAGGAAGGAATTCAAGCCACCATAACAAGCTAGGCAGAATCCCAGAGATAGATGGCTTAGTTTCCTTCTAGAATAGAAGAAGAAAACGAGGCATGTTGAAGGTCATCAGAAATAGACAAAATATTTGGGTGGGAGATATAGTAAGAAAAAAATGGATTGATGAAGAAAGTTGTGGAAGGTAAAATGGATGGAAAGAGAACGGTAGGAAGAATTTGACTGATGGACTGGATGGGAAGTTTTAAAGAAATAAGGAGCTCTCAAGATAGGGAAGTATGGCGTCATTGGAGACAAGAAACTGTTCAAGGATAGAGAAACTGAAGATTTTCATTATTCTAATTAATCATCCTTTTGACACATGCAATAAAATAATAATGATCAAAATCCTTTAAAATGTATTTAAATGGCTATCCATTGGAATTATATGATACTGGCACACATACAAACTGCCTAATATGGGTCTGTACATATATACAATCGCGAAAACATTTCTATACATTGATATCATTTTGTTCGTGAATACTAAAATGACAGAAAAGAAGCATAATATAAGTATATTTTTAAAGTTTTTTTTTTTCACTCAGATCTAGATATGGTTATATTATTCATATAAACTCAAATAGAATTTTAATGCGTATGTGTAATACCATATACGTCAAAACAATCCTCGAACATATGCAAATAAGTGTGAGAAAGGTACGCACATAAGTAAAGGGCTATGTAACACACAGTCAGTTTGAACTTACCGTCGTAATTTTCAGTTGTGACATCCGTGTCGTCATAGGTTCCGTCTGCACATGGTTGTGTATAGTCATAGATAGTTTAAACATGTAGTTGGCGTGTGGACATGTACGAGACATGGAGGAGGAGAGAGAATTTCTCCGTCAAAAGATTGGTTATGAAAACAATTCGTCATATGTTTTAAGGGCAAAAGTAATGAAAAGCAAATTCAATTCATTAGTTTTTCGCAAATTATGGAAACCAGTACAGATAATAGACGCAACACAGATGCTGGATCCAACTTGAAGAAATATCGATCTTAATCTCCACTCTATAGATAACTGCTATGTTTACTTTTGTTTACCAATTTGGGAGAATCCTGTATGAGACGAGTGTCCTTAATAAAGGCTTTTGTTGTTGTTATATCCTAAGTACACTACATATCTACTACACAGGCAGGTTCTTGGGGCCCTGTCACAGTACCATTCTCAATGTAATCACATGGTCTGTTCTGAGAATGAACAACCGCCATGCGAACCGACTCGACCTGAAACAATGGACTGGACGACGTACATACGAGGAGCAGATGAGGAAGATATGAACAGACCATGTGGCCCACCCTCAGTAGAGGAAGACACTGAAGGAGGGAAGAAATCATTATATCATACCATAATTGAAAGTTGACAGATTCTGTTTTAGACAAGTTGCTACCATAAAAAATATTAACCAACTCATGGATGGCGAATCCGTGTTATCTATGCTTCATATACGAAATATCAGCGTGCCTATACGCTAACCCCCAGCACGACAGACGTCCGGCCTCTATGGCCGCTTGTTTTAACATAAGCTGCTAGTTTTACTAAAGGAGCTACAGTATATTACGTAATCCCCCGCCACCGAAACCAAAACTAAACCTCACTGCCATCAACTGGATGCCATTATGTAAGTTTTCACTATCTTTTGTCGGGGTAGTTCCCTGTATATCTGTGTTACTTCTAAGTTTATAACTTTTACAAAATCAGTTGCCCTTATGCGCACACACTTAATATATTTTAAAACTCCCTCATTCTACCATTTTCTATCACATTTTTCAATTATTCTTAAGGATAGTTGCTAAATTATGGAGGTTCATATAAGGATATATGCTTCTTTGTTTAATATATGTAAATTTTATTTCAATGTGATATACACTGGTTTTAAATATGCAAAAGTTCTTTTTTTTTTTTTTTCGCGGAATAAGAATTCAATAATATGTTATATCAACTACGCCAATTTCTTGCTATCCTTTTTTTTTTTTTAACTTTGTGGTAGATATGTAAATGGAAGATAGGTAATATGTAAATAGAAAGTTGATTGCATAGATTGGTTTGCTATTGCGCTTGTTGATCGCTATCTCAAAGAGAGAACAAAAATAAGTGATAATTAATTAAACAATAAATATTATGCGTTCATTACATTCTTTAATATTTGAGAAATACAATGTATTTTTGTAATATGGAAATTAAAATGTGGATTTACTTACTTTCAATCTCCTCGATAAGGATGAATATCAACTCCAGATCTATTGACACACGTACAAAACAACAATAGTCAATTGATGAATTCAACATAGCGATTGTTTTCGTGTTATACCGTTATTTTCATACAATTGTTTTATACACTAGAGAGTAACGAAGAGTCTTATTAGCGAATATATACAACAATCTTTATATCAATCTCTTATATCTATATAATATTCTGATTTTAATAGTAACATTTCAAACTTTTTAACCACACCCAAAAGCCTGAAAATTTGCACACTTGCTCAATCCCGATGAAAATGCAAATTTACCAAATTTCAGGCTTCAAGAGGTAATTTGGAATATGTAAAGTAGTAATAAAAGTTGCATAAATCTATATTTAAAACTTTAGCTACATTTTTACGATGTGAAATATAAATATTTTAAATATAATAAGGTATAAAATGAAGTTCATTAAAAATATATTTAGAAAAACTGAAATATATTCTTATACCGAGTTGATCAAATTAATAATTTTATAAAGTTTTAATAATCTTTTTTGGCAAACACTCACCGCAATAATAACCTCCCCCGCCTGGAATACACATATATGGTTAGCAACTTCACTTACTAAAGATTAACCAGGGAAAGTTCAAACAAAACGTTGTGAACTCTATTTGCAATATATATTTTTCAATACTTTGATTATTTCTAAAAATGTATACAAGTTATATAACAACTTATATAATTTAACAAACTCTATAGAAATTTAATTTTCGCAATACATTATTAATTTTATATTTGAAACTATATTATAAGATTTTTTCCTTATATTTTTATAAAGGAGAATGCAGAACTATAGAGAATATTATCGAATAATATTAATAGAAAAAAAAAGGGGATATATAAATTTTAAAAAATTGAGGTACCCCCCAATACTACTGTAATATAATATAAATGCTTTAAATAGATTTGACCATTGACCAATGTTATTATTGTTTTTTAAAAATATGTAAAATAGGTTTGGAAGATTTATAATATTAGGTATGTTGCACTTTGTTAATTAAAAAAATAAGTCTTTTATAGAGATATATATTTTTCTTCAATAAAAATAATAAACAAAACAAATTACAACTACTAACGTCAAAATTGACAAATCTCTAATACGGGATTAAAAAATTCGTTTTTAATGCACACATCTAATGAATCAATATACATTTTTAAAAAATAAAACTACAACCTTTCGCAATGAGTTTCTTTGAGTCTCATTGCGAAAGGTTGTAGTTTTATTTTTGAAATTTGTAACGCAATTTTTCGTTTACTTCAAATCAATATACATATCTATAATGCAATCCGGCTATTTAAAGTATATGGAGAACATTAAAAGAGGAGTCAATGTAATTTATCAAATATAGGCTATATAATGCGAAACTGTATTTTAGACAGGTATGATTATTTTTAAAATAAAACAATTTCTACTGTCCTTACTTGTATTTTTTCATTGCAGTAAGGGCAGTAGAAATTGTTTTATTTTAAAAAGAATCATACGCGTCTAAAATACGTAGTTTGGTATTTTGATAACAGATGGCGCGCTAGTGCATCGTAATAGGCTATATAATGTTTAAAAATACTAATATAAAGGTATATGTATGCAACACACATATCCGGTTTGTCATCATTTTATTTTTTGGTACCCATTTTTTTAGTAATAACCAAATATTCGGCTAAATTAGGTTACCATAAAATATGGTGGGATTATAGAAGTTTGGCTTACCTGGGCCACCAGATGTCGTGGTTCCTTCACCTGAAAGAAAAAAACAGCATTCATTGAATTATAAATATCATATATATACTTGTATATATATGACATTTAAGAAGCTATACTTAGAGGATATTGCGACTGCTGTGGTAGAGATGCATGGAGACATCTGAGGCTCTTCATTAAACACTACAACAAGCTATACCATTTGCATATATTAAATGCATTGAAGGAATTATAGATTTTTGATCATTCCTGCGCAGAACGCTCATTTTCAGGTTAGTTAAACAACCCAGATCGGGAAATTTCGAACAATATCCAATAACAACCTGTAAACCAACGGTTCGAACAATGAGCCTCTTCAGGATAGAGGCGGTTTCGATTTCATTACATTCTAAGGAATTATGAAATCATCTGAATTTGTCAAAGAGGTATTTTACTTGGTATTTTGCCAAAAATAAATAAATAAAAGGTACATCTTTGATTTAAGAAATGCATTTAATCTGCCAATTCGGTCTTTAATCTACCAAAAAGAAAAAAAAAGCTGTTTTAGCTAGTGAAGTGGTAAGACCAATATAAGAAAGAAAGAAAAATGGGTAATAGAACTGGAGAGTGATATTCACATTTGCCAAAAAAAAAAGGCAACTCTTCTAGTAAATGGGTTAAAACGATGCAGTTATGGCATTTTCTTTGCGCAATGGGAGAGAGCACCAATTCAGATCATTAAATAGGTCACATTAGCCGTTTCGGCAAATTTGATAAAAAGCCGACCTGTATAGCAATGGTTTCACATCTATGATCCTCAACAGTAGAGATGGACGCGATGGATTTCGGAACATGCTTACAAGAGAAGATATGTTGAATTCTTAAACATAAGACAATAACGCGCATTCCTTCATAAGAAATAAAAACATAAGTACGAAAGAATGGTTCTTATAAAACCAAATAAAACAAACTTTATATTCTCCTTACTGCGAGATGAAAAATACTATTTGTAAATTTATATGTAACTAGACGGGTGACCTGTGTGCATATCTACCCGAGTGATATATATTTAGATAAGATTTTTTATAATTGTTTGTTATTAGCATTATCTATTTGTTTGCATCAGCATAATTTAATCTAATCTTTGATAGAGGGCGCTGTTCGTGAGCTAAGTAGAATAATTTGAATATATAGTTTTAATAATTGATTTATATATTTTTTAAAATAGCCTATCGTCTTCCCCGTATTTTTTTTACCTATGTATGGAAATTTTGGTTTGAATTAGTGAACTACTGCGAATTTGTATACCGGACATACAAACAAACAAACATACATACAATTGATTTATATATATGTAATATTCTACTGTCTTAAAAGCATAAATGACCATAGTTTACTTAAATACCGTAACTAAGATTCAATGTTGCTTATAAAAGGAGAATTATCCAATACAGTGGTAGAGCTTTTAAAAAGAGAATGGTGGATTCAACTGTCGAAACCGTTGTTAAGATTCACCACTGATGAGCCAAGCCCTCCCAATAGTTTTCATCGCAGTAATGGCCAGTAGAAAGTTTATTTCATTTGGTATTGAAAGAATCATTTTTTGTGCATTATGGTTTTATTTTTCGGCTACATGAACTCAGTAGAATTTAGTTTAAATATATAAGGAATAAAATATTACATGAGGAGCTTCTTTTTAGATTTATTGCGAGCTTTCGAACCTTTCGGTTCTTCTACAGGCATGGATAGCATGGATATACTAACAAGATTTATACGCATTTGAGCCATTATATACATATATACACATTTACATACGAAGCAATAGTTTCAAATATAATTAAAATAGAACTAGTTTATAATTCGAAAGGTTCGAAAGCTCGCAATAAATCTAAAAAAAGCTCCTCGTGTAATCTTTTATTCCTTATATGGTTTTATTTCTTATGTTGGATCTTTCACAAATCTTAGCTTTTACTTATATTGGCTTTTTCGGGTCAAATTTGACAATTCTGGTGTTGTAGCTTATTTAGAGTCTTGGACTCCAGCTCAGACAAAAAAAAAAGGTTCATTGTATTTGGTACAGTAAATGCATTCATTTAATTTTTTTAAGAAAATAAAAAGGTGTATTTTAACAAATGAAAATCATCTTTAGTGACTTTTTTTACTATATATCTATAAATAATTAGATGATTTATGAATTACCATCAGAATAGGGTTAAAAGAAGAACACGCGATGGTTTGAAATATTTGATTGGAGGAAGTATAAGAGCCTCGAACCTAGGTTGTGGGGGTACGAAGCTGTGTACCTAACCTATAGGCTAAGCTTGATGTTTAAAAAACAAAAAAAAACACCCACGCTGAGCCTCGAACCTAGGTTGTGGGGGTACGAAGCTGTGTACCTAACCTATAGGCTAAGCTTGATGTTTCTTGATGCCTAACATCCACGACAAAGTGACTCGTGAGCTTTATGCTCGAATGGTACACTGTAAATTTGAGAGGAAATAAAAAAATAAGTATAAGAGAGAAGAGAATGTTTAAATCTAATATTTCAGCGTGCACAAAGAGGAGAAGAGTATTTATTAAGAATTAATTTATATTTATGTAATGAGAAAAGAAAAATGCTTCTTAAAAAAGAAATAATTTCATTCAGAAGTTCTTATTTAAAAAAATGGAGAGTTCTGTGAAACGGTAGAATAATTATGAATTGTTGAAAAACTTACCTGGATACCCAGTAGGTCTGGTTCCTGGATAGCGAGTGGGCCCAGTGCGAGTGTAGCCAGTGGGTCCAGTGCCTGTGTAGCCAGTGGGTTTAGTGCCTGTATAATCAGTAACTGTATAGCCAGTGGGTCCAGTGCGTGTATAGCCAGTGGGTTTAGTGCCTGTATAATCAGTAACTGTATAGCCAGTGGGTTTAGTGCCTGTATATTCAGTAACTGTATAGCCAGTGGGTCCAGTGCGTGTATAGCCAGTGGGTCCAGTGCGTGTATAGCCAGTGGGTTTAGTGCCTGTATAATCAGTAACTGTATAGCCAGTGGGTCCAGTGCGTGTATAGCCAGTGGGTTTAGTGCCTGTATAATCAGTAACTGTATAGCCAGTGGGTTTAGTGCCTGTATATTCAGTAACTGTATAGCCAGTGGGTCCAGTGCGTGTATAGCCAGTGGGTCCAGTGCGTGTATAGCCAGTGGGTTTAGTGCCTGTATAGCCAGTAGGTCCAGTGCCTGTATATTCAGTAACTGTATAGCCAGTGGGTCCAGTGCGTGTATAGCCAGTGGGTACAGTAACTGTATAGCCAGTGGGTCCAGTGCGTGTATAGCCAGTGGGTTTAGTGCCTGTATAATCAGTAACTGTATAGCCAGTGGGTCCAGTGCGTGTATAGCCAGTGGGTTTAGTGCCTGTATAATCAGTAACTGTATAGCCAGTGGGTTTAGTGCCTGTATAATCAGTAACTGTATAGCCAGTGGGTCCAGTGCCTGTATAATCAGTAACTGTATAGCCAGTGGGTCCAGTGCCTGTGTAGCCAGTGGGTTTAGTGCCTGTATAATCAGTAACTGTATAGCCAGTGGGTCCAGTGCGTGTATAGCCAGTGGGTTTAGTTCCTGTATAATCAGTAACTGTATAGCCAGTGGGTTTAGTGCCTGTAAAATCAGTAACTGTATAGCCAGTGGGTCCAGTGCGTGTATAGCCAGTGGGTCCAGTGCCTGTATATTCAGTAACTGTATAGCCAGTGGGTCCAGTGCCTGTGTAGCCAGTGGGTTTAGTGCCTGTGTAGCCAGTAACTGTATAGCCAGTGGGTCCAGTGCGTGTATAGCCAGTGGGTTTAGTGCCTGTATAATCAGTAACTGTATAGCCAGTGGGTCCAGTGCGTGTGTAGCCAGTGGGTCCAGTGCCTGTATATTCAGTAACTGTATAGCCAGTGGGTCCAGTGCGTGTGTAGCCAGTGGGTTCAGTACCTGTATAGCCAGTGGGTCCAGTGCCTGTGTAGCTAGTGGGGCCAGTGCGTGTGTAGCCAGTGGGTCCAGTGCGTGTGTAGCCAGTGGGTCCAGTGCCTGTGTAGCTAGTGACTGTGTAGCCAGTAGGTACAGTGCCGGGTTGGCCTGTTGGTTTGGTTCCGGGTTGGCCTGTTGGTTTGGTTCCTGGTTGTCCAGTAGCTCCAGTGCCGGGTTGGCCTGTTGGTTTGGTTCCTGGTTGTCCAGTAGGTCCAGTGCCGGGTTGGCCTGTTGGTTTGGTTCCGGGTTGTCCAGTAGGTCCAGTGCCAGGTTTGCCTGTTGGTTTAGTTCCTGGTTGTCCAGTAGGTCCAGTGCCGGGTTGGCCTGTTGGTTTAGTTCCTGGTTGTCCAGTAGGTCCAGTGCCGGGTTGGCCTGTTGGTTTGGTTCCTGGTTGTCCAGTAGGTCCAGTGCCGGGTTGGCCTGTTGGTTTGGTTCCTGGTTGTCCAGTAGGTCCAGTTCCGGGTTGGCCTGTTGGTTTAGTTCCTGGTTGTCCAGTAGGTCCAGTGCCGGGTTGGCCTGTTGGTTTAGTTCCTGGTTGTCCAGTAGGTCCAGTGCCGGGTTGGCCTGTTGGTTTGGTTACGGGTTGACCAGTAGGTCCAGTGCCGGGTTTGCCTGTTGGTTTAGTTCCTGGTTGTCCAGTAGGTCCAGTACCGGGTTGGCCTGTTGGTTTGGTTCCGGGTTGTCCAGTAGGTCCGGTGCCGGGTTGGCCTGTTGGTTTAGTTCCGGGTTGTCCAGTAGGTCCAGTGCCGGGTTGGCCTGTTGGTTTAGTTCCGGGTTGTCCAGTAGGTCCAGTGCCGGGTTGGCCTGTTGGTTTGGTTCCGGGTTGTCCAGTAGGTCCGGTGCCGGGTTGGCCTGTTGGTTTAGTTCCGGGTTGTCCAGTAGGTCCAGTGCCGGGTTGGCCTGTTGGTTTAGTTCCGGGTTGGCCAGTAGGTCCAGTTCCGGGTTGGCCTGTTGGTTTGGTTCCGGGTTGTCCAGTAGGTCCGGTGCCGGGTTGGCCTGTTGGTTTAGTTCCGGGTTGTCCAGTAGGTCCAGTGCCGGGTTGGCCTGTTGGTTTAGTTCCGGGTTGTCCAGTAGGTCCAGTGCCGGGTTGGCCTGTTGGTTTGGTTCCGGGTTGTCCAGTAGGTCCAGTGCCGGGTTGGCCTGTTGGTTTGGTTCCTGGTTGTCCAGTAGGTCCAGTGCCGGGTTGGCCTGTTGGTTTGGTTCCTGGTTGTCCAGTAGGTCCAGTGCCGGGTTGGCCTGTTGGTTTGGTTCCGGGTTGGCCTGTTGGTTTAGTTCCTGGTTGTCCAGTGGGTCCAGTGCCGGGTTGGCCTGTTGGTTTGGTTCCTGGTTGTCCAGTAGGTCCAGTGCCGGGTTGGCCTGTTGGTTTGGTTCCGGGTTGTCCAGTAGGTCCAGTGCCGGGTTGGCCTGTTGGTTTAGTTCCTGGTTGTCCAGTAGGTCCAGTGCCAGGTTGGCCTGTTGGTTTAGTTCCTGGTTGTCCAGTAGGTCCAGTGCCGGGTTGGCCTGTTGGTTTAGTTCCTGGTTGTCCAGTAGGTCCAGTGCCGGGTTGGCCTGTTGGTTTGGTTCCTGGTTGTCCAGTAGCTCCAGTGCCGGGTTGGCCTGTCGGTTTAGTTCCTGGTTGTCCAGTAGGTCCAGTGCCGGGTTGGCCTGTTGGTTTGGTTCCGGGTTGGCCAGTAGGTCCAGTGCCGGGTTGGCCTGTTGGTTTAGTTCCTGGTTGTCCAGTAGGTCCAGTGCCGGGTTGGCCTGTTGGTTTGGTTCCGGGTTGTCCAGTAGGTCCAGTGCCGGGTTGGCCTGTTGGTTTGGTTCCGGGTTGGCCAGTAGGTCCAGTGCCGGGTTGGCCTGTTGGTTTAGTTCCTGGTTGTCCAGTAGGTCCAGTGCCGGGTTGGCCTGTTGGTTTGGTTCCGGGTTGTCCAGTAGGTCCAGTGCCGGGTTGGCCTGTTGGTTTGGTTCCGGGTTGGCCAGTAGGTCCAGTGCCGGGTTGGCCTGTTGGTTTAGTTCCTGGTTGTCCAGTAGGTCTAGTGCCGGGTTGACCTGTTGGTTTGGTTCCGGGTTGTCCAGTAGGTCCAGTGCCGGGTTGGCCTGTTGGTTTGGTTCCGGGTTGGCCAGTAGGTCCAGTGCCGGGTTGGCCTGTTGGTTTAGTTCCTGGTTGTCCAGTAGGTCCAGTGCCGGGTTGGCCTGTTGGTTTGGTTCCGGGTTGGCCTGTTGGTTTAGTTCCTGGTTGTCCAGTAGGTCCAGTGCCGGGTTGGCCTGTTGGTTTAGTTCCTGGTTGTCCAGTAGGTCCAGTGCCGGGTTGGCCTGTTGGTTTAGTTCCTGGTTGTCCAGTAGGTCCAGTGCCGGGTTGGCCTGTTGGTTTAGTTCCGGGTTGTCCAGTGGGTCCAGTGCCGGGTTGGCCTGTTGGTTTAGTTCCTGGTTGTCCAGTAGGTCCAGTGCCGGGTTGGCCTGTTGGTTTGGTTCCGGGTTGGCCAGTAGGTCCAGTGCCGGGTTGGCCTGTTGGTTTGGTTCCGGGTTGGCCTGTTGGTTTAGTTCCTGGTTGTCCAGTAGGTCCAGTTCCGGGTTGGCCTGTTGGTTTGGTTCCTGGTTGGCCAGTAGGTCCAGTTCCGGGTTGGCCTGTTGGTTTAGTTCCTGGTTGTCCAGTAGGTCCGGTGCCGGGTTTGCCTGTTGGTTTAGTTCCGGGTTGTCCAGTAGGTCCAGTTCCGGGTTGGCCTGTTGGTTTAGTTCCTGGTTGTCCAGTAGGTCCAGTGCCGGGTTTGCCTGTTGGTTTAGTTCCTGGTTGTCCAGTAGGTCCAGTGCCGGGTTGGCCTGTTGGTTTGGTTCCGGGTTGTCCAGTAGGTCCAGTGCCGGGTTGGCTTGTTGGTTTGGTTCCTGGTTGTCCAGTAGGTCCAGTGCCGGGTTGGCCTGTTGGTTTAGTTCCTGGTTGTCCAGTAGGTCCAGTTCCGGGTTGGCCTGTTGGTTTGGTTCCGGGTTGTCCAGTAGGTCCAGTGCCGGGTTGACCTGTTGGTTTAGTTCCTGGTTGTCCAGTAGGTCCAGTGCCGGGTTTGCCTGTTGGTTTAGTTCCTGGTTGTCCAGTAGGTCCAGTGCCGGGTTGGCTTGTTGGTTTGGTTCCTGGTTGTCCAGTAGGTCCAGTGCCGGGTTGGCCTGTTGGTTTGGTTCCGGGTTGTCCAGTAGGTCCAGTGCCGGGTTGGCCTGTTGGTTTAGTTCCAGGTTGTCCAGTAGGTCCAGTGCCGGGTTGACCTGTTGGTTTGGTTCCGGGTTGTCCAGTAGGTCCAGTACCGGGTTGGCCTGTTGGTTTGGTTCCTGGTTGTCCAGTAGGTCCAGTGCCGGGTTTGCCTGTTGGTTTGGTTCCGGGTTGTCCAGTAGGTCCAGTGCCGGGTTGGCCTGTTGGTTTGGTTCCTGGTTGTCCAGTAGGTCCAGTGCCGGGTTGGCCTGTTGGTTTGGTTCCTGGTTGTCCAGTAGGTCCAGTGCCGGGTTGGCCTGTTGGTTTAGTTCCAGGTTGTCCAGTAGGTCCAGTGCCGGGTTGACCTGTTGGTTTGGTTCCGGGTTGTCCAGTAGGTCCAGTACCGGGTTGGCCTGTTGGTTTGGTTCCTGGTTGTCCAGTAGGTCCAGTGCCGGGTTTGCCTGTTGGTTTGGTTCCGGGTTGTCCAGTAGGTCCAGTGCCGGGTTGGCCTGTTGGTTTGGTTCCGGGTTGTCCAGTAGGTCCGGTGCCGGGTTTGCCTGTTGGTTTGGTTCCTGGTTGTCCAGTAGGTCCAGTTCCGGGTTGGCCTGTTGGTTTGGTTCCGGGTTGTCCAGTAGGTCCAGTTCCGGGTTTGCCTGTTGGTTTGGTTACGGGTTGGCCAGTAGGTCCACCAGTCGCTGAAGTTCCTCCTATAACCACAAACCTCTCGCTAGAAAGCTAACACTAAACAAAATGTCCAGCAAATATTAAGTGAGGTTTAAAAAAACCTCATTCTTTTATAAGACTATTTTTCAAACCTCTCTCTCCCTTCAACAGAAACAGAAAAATTTGAAAACATCATTGAACCGTGGGGATATTTCTCTCTTCTAATACAATGACATACCCAATGAATCCATTTAAATTATCTCTAAGGTCTATTCCCTCACCTCTCTAGAAAAAAAAAACTTAAATGCCGCAAAGCTTATGTCCATTCCCTTCTTAAATACCTTCCCTGAGAATTCCTGGCTATATCCAACTCTACAACGTATAAAACAATGTTATAACGGTTTAGTATAGTTCAAACCGTATGCTGAAACTTCCGAATGCAGAATGGGTGACCAATGATGAGCCAGGCCCTCTCAATAGTTTAACATCGTAGCAAGGACAGTAGGAAGTTAACAAGTTCTCCTTATAAAAAGGAGGTGGGAGAGAGAAGGATATATACCACTATATAATTTATATTATTAATATATAAATATATTTGTGTAAGTATAATTATCTATTTTAAGTTTGAAGGTTTTTTTCCAAAATAATTCACCGATACCAAGCTCCATTCGAAAGTTAAAAAAACAAAAATGGAAGACCTATTCTACAAGAATGATTTTAAACTTCCCATAGTATACTCTGAAAATTATGACAGAATGTTGTGGCTCTTTAAAAACTTTTAAATTTCGTAAATTGTAATTTTTGACTCTTCCGACTTAAAAGTTTGCCGACCCCTGCGCTAAGTCAATTCTATTACCAAAATTCCTAAACCTTTCCGATGGTAACAATGCTATAAATCGAAGTATCAATTACACCTTTAATGCCAGGAAATTGGTCACAATCACCTTTTTTCCAAATAGATCACGAAAAGTCAATAATTTCTTCTTTTCTGTGTGAGTTTATCACAGGCTGTGCCACAACCCTAGGTGTTCGGATATTAGTATAATCTACCAGGTAGAAAGAATTCTGTGTAGTACTATTTTAATAGAGATGAATCTATATTAATTATTTCTCGAACTGTATGAATAAGTATGTTGAAAAAATAGTACAAATGTGTTATTTTACTTTGATAAGGTGCATAAATTATGAAAAAAGGCATCTCCTTATCATGTAACTGAAGAGTTGATATTTATTCCGATAGATGGCATAAGCCATCAGCAACTTTCAGTTGCACGATAAGGAGATGCCTTTTTCATAATATTTATTATTATTTGGTTAACCCCCAGGGGATGGGGTTTCCTGAAAGTCGCCCGGATAATATATAAACATGATGGTTCCATGATGAAACTGAATCTTGAATTTTGATATGAATGTGTATGTGGTATCTTCTCTTATCTCGAAGATAAGTTTGATTTTATTTGCATATATGCTTATATTTTCTTATTGCTTATGCGGGTTATATGTATATACGGGCAAAATAAATTAGGTTAATATTAAGCAGGCGAATATTATAATTTGTACAATTGTACTAATTATGTATACATATATAGGCTATATAAATACAAGGAATATATTCCAAAGACTCAAAGATTGTTGAAAAAGGAGGAAGATAGGAGAGGGCACTGAACACCGGAGGATTTTATTGAACCGATCACGGTAAGATAACACAACTAACTAACAATGATATATTCCATCCATATATACACCGCAACACACCACAGAGTAACAGGTCACTGGTCAAAAACAATTATATCATGAAATCCGAGAGAATTGCCATTTTAACACTTCCTCTCAATTCATCAGATTTCTACATTCCAAATCCAGTGACGTGTTTTTCATACAAAAACCTTGGTAGGCCTTTAGTAAGGATGTCGGCAACATTTTCTTGGGTTGGTGTGTGGACGACCTCGACAAGTCCATCGCTGCAAATGCTTCTGATGAAATGCCATTTGATGTCAATATGCTTAGTTCTGGCATGATAAACCGGATTCCTCGCCAGCTGTTGAGCACCCTGGTTATCCGTCTTCAGAACAGTCGGTCCATTCAGCAATTCACCAAATCCCATCTCATCCAACAGCGCTCTAAGGTAGACTGCCTCCTTTCCTGCTTCACAAAGTGCGATGTACTCAGATTCTGTGCTCGAAAGAGTGACAGTCTGCTGCTTCTTCGATTCCCAGGCTATTGGACCTCTTGCCAAAAAGTAAACAATTCCCGTATGAGATTTTCTATCCACGAGGTTTCCACCCCAATCAGCGTCGGCATAACCATGAAGAGCCTCATTAGATTTCCTGTAGGTAATCCTCAAACATGAGGTGCCTTTCAAATAGCGGAGGACACGCTTGGCAGCATTCCAGTGCTGTCTCCTAGGATCATTACTGAACTGTCCCAAAGCACTAACTGCATAGGCTATATCGGGCCTTGTCGACACTGAGAGATATATCAATGATCCAATCAGTGATTGGTATTCTACCTTTTTCACTGGCTCATTCTCACCTTCTATAGATGAAATTTTTGTTAACTTGGAGTTCGAGTCCATGGGTGTAGAAATAGGCTTTGCCTCTTTCATCCTATATTTCGCCAGAAGTTCTTCAATATATCTCTCTTGATCTATGGATATTGAACCATCCTCTTTCATTTGTATCCTTATACCCAGGCAACAGTTTATCCCTCCAAGATCCTTTATTTTGAATATCCTTTTCATACTTTCTTTAAAGGATTTCAACGTGTCTTCTCTTTCAGCCGCAATTATCAGATCATCAACATAGATTGCCACCAGGAGAATACCTTCATCATGCTTGATATAGACACAATTGTCAGATTGAAGTTGCTTCAGTCCCAAATCCTTTAATTCATTGTCAAGCTTTTCATGCCAAACTATTCCAGCTTGTTTTAACCCATAAATGGCCTTCTTGAGTCGACATACCTTCTCTGGATATTTTCTTGAGACGAAGTTTTCCGGCTGTGTCATGAAAATTTCTTCTTTAATTTCTCCATTCAAATAAGCAGATTGAACGTCCATCTGATGGAGTATCAAGTTGTATTCAACAGCCAAGGCTAAAAACATTCTAATAGTACTTTGGCGCACTACTGGGGCAAAAGTTTCCTCGTAGTCTATTCCGTACTGCTGTGAATAGCCTTTTGCTACTAGGCGAGCCTTATGGCGCTCAACAGAACCATCACTATTGCATTTCGTTTTGAATACCCATTTGGTTCCTATGATGTTTCGATTCTTAGGGGGGTCAACCAATTCCCAAGTTTTGTTCTCAATCAAGGAATCAAACTCTTCCTCCATTGCTTTCTTCCAAAAATAAGAATCCCTTCCTGACAGCGCTTCCTCTGCGTCTTTTGGATCTGGCAAGTATTTCGCCTCTAGAAGTTCTTGCGTTGACAAATTGGCTGTAGGATATTCCTTTCTTGGTCGGCCAGGTTTTCCCGTTCTAATATACCTTGGTCTTCCTCTTCCTCTTCTAGAAATTATCACTCCACTTTCTGATGGCTCGTTTAACACCTCAGATACTTCTAGATCCGATTGGCTTTCAATTTCAGCTTTTGGATCAATTTCTGATGTACTTCCTCTTTCTTCTACTAGAGGGATTTCCTTGAAAGAAGCCCTTTCTGAACCAACATCAATTTCAACGACTTTATTCCTAATTTTGGACAATTCTGGTTCAATAAAACGTACATCTCAACTTTTTATAATTGTACGTGTACCAGGCTTCCAAAGTCTGTATGCCTTAGATTCTGTGAAATAGCCTATTAACTTGTATTCCTCACTGCGAGGTGCGAATTTAGATCTATTCGGCCTATTATTCACGGCAAACGATTTACTTCCTATAATTTTTAAATGAGAAACTACAGGTTTTCTTTTGGTAAATAACTCATGTGGAGTTTTACAATCGTTATTTCTCGGGCATCTATTTCTGATAAAAGTTGATGTATGTATCAATTCAGCCCATAAAGTTTCAGGTAAATCACCTTCGATCATGAAGCACCTAGTCATATCCAGTAGAGTTCTATTCGCTCTTTCAGCTACACCGTTCTGTTGAGGTGTATATTCGACAGAGAGCTGACGTCCTATACCTTCTCCTTCTAGGTAATCTTTGAACTCTTTGCTAAGGTATTCAGGCGCATTATCACTTCTAATACATTTCAACCTTTTTCCGGTTTGCTTCTCAGCATAATTTTTGAATATTCTAAATCCTTTGAATACTTCACTTCTTGATTTCATTATAAATGTGAAGATAAATCCTGAGAAGTCATCAATAAATTTTGAAAAATAAAGGGCACCACCCAATGATTTTGTTCTCATGGGACCACAAATGTCAGTATGAACCAGCTCCAGTGGTTCCCTTGATCTTGTAAAAGACTCTTTCTGGAAAGGTAGCCTTGTTTGTTTACCTTTCAAACAAACTTCACAGGTAAAATTTTTAACATCAAAATTTGGCAGGCCGTAAACAATATTTTGCATTTTTAGCTTTTTGAGATCTTGCAAATTTAAATGGCCAAATCTACTATGCCATTTTTCGTAATTTTTCTCTCCAGCTATGCAAATTTCTCTTGTCGCTAATGCCTTAGGACAATTGATTTGACTTAAGATGTAAAGTCTATTCCTTTCATAGGCCTGTATGCAAATTTTTGTATGCAAATTCACTATTTCAGCCATTCTGTACTTGAAATTTACAATATTATATTTGCCCGTACACCTACTGATGGAAAACAAATTGCCGTTTAATTCAGGAACAAATAATAGTCTTCCAAGGATAAGGTTACAGGTCCGTTTTTACCCGAACATTCCAATTTTACCTTCCCCTTTCCCAGAGCTTCAATGAATCCACCATTGGCCAGTGTAATTTTCACCGGTGCAGTCTCCTCAAAATGATCGAATGAGTCTCTTGAGCTGCACATGTGGGGCAGTTGCGCCACTATCCAGACACCATTCATTTGCGCCAAGTTTGCTCAAATATTTTGTCCCAAAGGACGCAACCATTTCATTTTTAGGGTTCCTGGACTTTCTTTTTCTGCAGTCGGCAGCTTTATGCCCCTTTTTTCCACAGAAGTGGCAGCTAAATGGGAATCCCCTTGGCTTTGGTTTTGATGTGCTGGGCAAATTCTTTCTTTCTGGATTTCCAAGGAAAGCTTGTTCGGTATTAGTTGTGCCGTTCAATTGAGTTTGTCTAATTTCCTCCTCCAGCATTTTCACTTTTAAAGTTTCAAAGCTAGGCAGTTCGTCCCTAGTTTCTATCGCTGTTCTAAATCCTTCATAACTCTCTGGAAGGCTACATAATAAAAGGATAGAAAGGAAGTCTTCTGGGACTTGAGCATCCATTTCACTCAGCCTGTCAGCTAAACTGCTGAACTTGTTAAGGTAGTCCTGCAGCCTTTCATTAGGATTCATCTTCAAGAGGATCAACTGTTTCGTAAGGAAAACCTTAGTTGCAGGCCCTTTTGGTTGATGCACTTTATTTAAATTTCTCCATGCTTCTGCAGAAGTTGTGCATTTTTTAACATGTATTATTTCTGGAGGGCTCAAACTTAGGACTATAGTAGCCAGCGCCTTCTGGTCGTTCTTCTCCCATTCGTTAGATTCTACCTCGGTTTCAGGCTTGATTCTTATGCTATTTGCATATTCCCAAAGGTCGGAATGGATAAGAATCATTTTCATTTGCATCTTCCATGTTTCAAAATTTTCAGAATTTAATTTTTCTATTTGATAAAGGCTTGACATTTTGAATAGTTTCTTGATGCTACAATTTCTTTAAAGTAATCCTGGGCCCATAACCTGTTGAAAAAGGAGGAAGATAGGAGAGGGCACTGAACACCGGAGGATTTTATTGAACCGATCACGGTAAGATAACACAAACAACTAACAATGATATTCCATCCATATATACACCGCAACACACCACAGAGTAACAGGTCACTGGTCAAAAACAATTATATCATGAAATCCGAGAGAATTGCCATTTTAACAAAGATATAAATCCAATGGTAGATAATTAACGGAATGAAGATCATAGACTCATTATTTCTCAAATTATCAGACCATAAAACCGACAATCGCAAAGACTGAGTTACCTATCTCTACATAGCTACGTATTTGTATAACTGTATATTTGCATAGATCTGTATATACATAGATGGTATTTACGTCCCTCCATATATACATAGCTACGTAAAGGTCCTAAAATGCATATTTATATATAGTTGCATAGCTACATAGGTATATATAACTCCTACTATACATAGCTCCATATAGCTACGTATTTGCATATCTACGTATATACATAGCTATATATGTAGCTAAGTTTTATTGAAGAATGGAATCTAATTAACATTAATATATATAAACACAGGCTAAAAGGCCTTTTTTTAATCGGTAAAACTACTCTAATTGTAAAATATTTCTTATGAACTATATTTCTAAGTAGCTTAAGTTATACTATTATATACGCGTGTACGGTATTTTTAGACCTATTCTCTCACCCGTTGTTTTGTGACCGCAACTTGGTTTAGTAACGGGTCCGCCGGTTGGTTTAGTACCGGGATATCCAGTCGGTTGTGTTTGGTGGCCACAACTTGGCTTTGTGGGTTTAGTTCCTTCTGAAATGTCAAAATAAAAACTGTCAAATCTATTTTTACTACTTAAGTATACTAGAGAGTACGAGTATTTTTTATAGCTTATTAGTTTCTAATATAATAAATGGCAAACTTTCGAGCCATGATAAGCAGAAAGTTAATCCTTCAACGTAAGACCCACATTTATTCATTGGCCCGTTGATTTTTTTTTTAGTTTCATATATTAATAAATAATATTATATACACTGTAAGTGTAGTATACTACAACAACATCTGCCCAAAATTTGGACAGGTTACACTTACATCGCCCGCTCAAGTCCTTCTGGGGACTTTTAAAGTGTAGTATACTAGAGCGGTTTTTATTTATTTATAATATGATGATAGAGCTCGATATTCATAGTAATATATGTAAATATGTTTACCTTCCATATACATATACTGACGTTTATAGATTTACGTTTAAAAAGGTATTCTTAAGTTATTAGACAAAAATATATAGAACAACACAAAAAAGGGTGAATGTACCAGGATGTGTTGGATTAATAAAAAAAAATCATTCTCTGATCTGTTATTGAATAAACAATGTTTTCTGATGGATTGTTCCTACTGTCAGAATAAATATCCACTATAAATGTTATATATTTTTATTCCAGAGAATATTAGCTAAAACATTTTCTTTATTTAACGTAAATAAAATCAGAGATGGCGTAAACTAACAGTATCGTTTATTTCTACAATCACAGATGGTTTTCCCCATAATTTTTCTTTTGAATGTTGTTTTATTTGCCCATCTCATTTATTGAAATGTGGGAGACACGGGAAACATTTCTAACAAATTCGAAGGCGTTAAAGTGTTATCCGTAAGACGAAATGTCTTGATAAAAGTCTTTGTTGTTGTATATACATTTTAGGTGCGTTGTTTTGTAGAAAATGATGAGAGAATTAAAGAGTTTCGATGTAAAATACTATACACATATGGACAAAACTTAAAGAATTGTACATTTTAGCATGTGTATATATCGGGATTCAGACAATAACTCTGTGAAAGATATTACAGTGAACTGTATTGAAGACACAGGAGATAACCAACTGTGAACATCCACTGTCTCCTTTAACAACTACTTGATCATCAGTTTAGGCTTAATTAGTGTGGTCCTGATAGTTAGCATTCGGGCGCTAGACAATTGACATTTGAAACAAATTTTATTGACTTCTTGTCAATAATTTACATTAAAAATGGAAATAAAAATCGGGCGCTAGAGCTTAAATGGTTGAAAAAAAAACAGACAACTGATGGCATCAAAGAGTTTTAACTTCCTTAAGTTTTGTCCAGGAGTGTATATCTTCTAAAGATAGATTGAAAAGAGTATATATTCCAACTATTATAAAGTAAATAAATCTTCCAGGGTTAAGTTTCTTGTTCATTTTTTTTATTTTACAAGCTTTCGGACTCTCTCTCTCTCTCTTGTTATAATAGTTTATATATCATCAATTTATTAACGTGATACTCCTGTAGAAGGACTGACAAGTCCGAAAGCTTGAAAATAAAATAATTGAACAAGAAACTCAACCCTGGAAGATTTATTCACTTTATAATATTATAAATCAGGGAAGAACGTTCATATTCCAACTGTACCTCGATTGTACACCCTACATTCGTATCTTTAAACGTTATTTTATATATTTTTAATTTGTAAATCTTTAATAAGATTTGTTAAATGAATGTATGTGTGTCTGTTTGTTTGTTTGTTTGTCCTTTATGCCTGACCAAACCACTCATTGGATCGCCATGAAACTTTGGGAAGTTATTTAGTATAGTACTGGGAAGGTTTCTAGCAAATAAAATTTTTGAAATAACTTTTCGCCTAGAAATAATCAAGATAAATATTCTAATTTATCTGTTATAATTCAACAATCTGCTCTAAATATTATCATGATGATACGATGATTTTGTAATGTAGAAAATTAGGAAAGACAAAATTCAGGATGACACGGCAATTTATTTGAGACAAGAATAATGATACAATTCAAAGGCAAGATACTATTCCTTTAACTTCCAATTACCGAGGGAACCAATTAATATTGATTTTATTCAACTTATCGAGTATTTTTCAAGGGACCGGGAAAAAATGTTCACTTTATCGAGAGATTCGTTAAACAAACCTTTACTCGGGTAAAACCCGGGCGAAGCCGGGTACATCCATACAAGAATAATGATACAATTCCAAGGCAAGATACTATTCCTTTAACTTCCAATTACCGAGGGAACCAATTAATATTGATTTTATTCAACTTATCGAGCATTTTTCAAGGGACCGGGAAAAAAATGTTCACTTTATCGAGAGATTCGTTAGACAAACTTTTACTCGGGTAAAACCCGGGCGAAGCCGGGTACGTCCGCTAGTCTTTAATAAAATTTGTTATAATTCTAGACAATATCTGTAAATATTAAGTGAAAGATTGTTATATCTATATAAACAATTATGCGTGAATGTACTGTGTAGTAATGTAATATTTTATATATTTAAAAAATGTATTTTCAGATATAAATACTCTCTATTTCTTATATTTAAATAAGTTAGGAAATGGATAAATATTTATTTTTAAAAAGGGGATCTGTTACGAGGGTTTGAATAATGATATTAAAAAGGAAATTTGAAAGCTATTTATTGAAAATTAAGCACAATCTATTTTATCTATATCTTTAAATAAAATGTCTATCTTTGAACAATATTTATTTTTAAAGTTCAATATTTCGACGAGTTTTTTATTCCATAATCTTCTGGGATTCAAACTCCTTATAAACTTATGATCTACGAGAAGTAGTGTTGTAGGTAATGTAGGCTTGTATGTCAACAAACCGTTCAATATAAACTATTATTGACTACTTTTGTTTTAACTCCGCCTTTGCCGGTCCAAAGCCCGGATGAAAAAGGAGGAGGAAGATCAGTAACAAGCTCGCTAAAATACCTGGGCTCAGCTGGCCCGGATGATAGTACCCTGTAAGGTATACTAATTCAGGGATACAAGATGAGCAGCATTTGTACTCCATGTTAGGAGCGACTGCACATGGCGTCTGTTCCTCATGTCAGAGGCGGCCATTTCTTTTGGAGCTAAGTCGGCCTGCTTCTGAGTGGTGCTCCCAGTCTTAATGACAAAGGCAGACGCATTCTACTTCACCTCATCCATTAAAAGTGTCAAGCTTTACAAGCTTTACACCTTAATATGATTGAGTGGATATAAGAAAGAAGACTTTTGTTTTAGCTGTAGGTATGATTGGTTATATTCCTATTGATGCTGTTTTTTTTTGTCTTCTATATATACCGCAGAAATAATCTTGTGTGTTTATCCTGTAGGTTGATGTTTAAAACTGGTGAAATTTCAAAATCTGGTATATTTCCTTGTTTGATTACGTGTTCTACCCATAGCCTCGATGGGCTATGGTTTTTTAAGGCTGCCTTTTGTTGATAAGTTCTTTTTAAAAGACTTTTCTATTTTCGTTAATGGTAGAAGATATTCCAGATTTGAAAGGAATAGGGTATATGAGGGTGGTTTGAGTTTTCCTGACTTTTTATTTACTTTTAGTTATATGGTGAGGGGTAATTTTTCGTACATTTAGAGCAGATGGTTAGTGATATTGGTATTCTATATCTCGCGACTGTTCTCTGCCAATTCTATAACTCTAGGGAAGTTTATTCTTGTCAAGTTCCTCAACACAGTCATCGCTGGGGACACGGATTCCATAACTCGCAAGTCTGAACTCAAGACGATTCTAAGCTCCTGATAGGATCCAGACGTACCTTCAGAGAAGGCCTCGTCTGAGGTATATATTTTCTCTACTATTTAAACTCTGTAAACTCTCTCTTGACCATTGACTAGATGTCAATAAACCATTTTTAATTGTCAATTGTCTAGGGAAGTTTAAATGATGGTTTCTGGCCTTGACTATTGTTTATTGATGATTTTTATTACTTTTTCCATAAATTATTTAGGATATTCACGTTGTATTACAATGCCATAGATACTACTTTTCTTTCTTTATCATGCAAATCTTTTACATCTTATTACTGAATATTCAAAACTATTATAGAAGGGTATGCTTCTTTTGAAAATTAAACAATTTATACTGCCCTTACTGCAATGGAATTCCATTAATTTTTCCATTGCAGTGAGGGCAGTAAAAATTGGTTAATTTTCAAAAGAATCATACGCGTCTATAAAAGTTTGGAATATTCATTAAACTTGGCGCGATGATGCATCATAACATCTACTTACATTGGCGAAATAGGAAATTCCCTAAGAGACGAAACTTATCAACACATAGGCAACCTTAAAAAATGATAGTCCATTATGACTACGGGTAGACGAAGTAATCAATCAAGGATATAAACCAGGATTATGAAAATTCCCTAGTTTATTAAAACACAACCCACAGAATAGACACACAAGATTATTTTTTAAAGAGCTGGACATATATTGAAGACAGAAAAGCATTTATAAAAAGTGTGTCACAAGCAACTTTAGAGCTAAAACAAAATATATTATTTTATTTCTGAAAAATAGAGGTTCATATTAAATGATTTGGTCAAACCAAACAGTTGGATTTAAAACAGTACTTCACAAGTATCACACTTGCATGAAAACAAATAGTTTGAATCCCTTAAAAGAGAGAATGTGGGTAAAAACTTGGTTTGGAAATATTGAATTTCTAAAAGAAGGGAAATGTTTGATAGGATTTATATTTGAAAATATTTTCATATAAATGGGGATAAGATATTGTGATAACACTTACCTGACCCGCCAGTGGGCTTAGTTCCTGGTTGGCCTGTTGGTTTGGTTCCGGGTTGTCCAGTAGGTCCAGTGCCGGGTTGGCCTGTTGGTTTGGTTCCGGGTTGTCCAGTAGGTCCAGTGCCTGGTTTGCCTGTTGGTTTGGTTCCGGGTTGGCCTGTTGGTTTGGTTCCGGGTTGTCCAGTTGGTCCAGTGCCTGGTTTGCCTGTTGGTTTGGTTCCTGGTTGTCCAGTAGGTCCAGTGCCGGGTTGGCCTGTTGGTTTAGTTCCGGGTTGTCCAGTAGGTCCAGTGCCTGGTTTGCCTGTTGGTTTGGTTCCTGGTTGTCCAGTAGGTCCAGTGCCGGGTTGGCCTGTTGGTTTAGTTCCTGGTTGTCCAGTAGGTCCAGTGCCGGGTTGGCCTGTTGGTTTGGTTCCGGGTTGTCCAGTAGGTCCAGTGCCTGGTTTGCCTGTTGGTTTGGTTCCGGGTTGTCCAGTAGGTCCAGTGCCGGGTTGGCCTGTTGGTTTGGTTCCGGGTTGTCCAGTAGGTCCAGTGCCGGGTTGGCCTGTTGGTTTGGTTCCGGGTTGTCCAGTAGGTCCAGTGCCGGGTTGGCCTGTTGGTTTGGTTCCGGGTTGTCCAGTAGGTCCAGTGCCGGGTTGGCCTGTTGGTTTGGTTCCGGGTTGTCCAGTAGGTCCAGTGCCTGGTTTGCCTGTTGGTTTGGTTCCTGGTTGTCCAGTAGGTCCAGTGCCGGGTTGGCCTGTTGGTTTAGTTCCTGGTTGTCCAGTAGGTCCAGTGCCGGGTTGGCCTGTTGGTTTGGTTCCGGGTTGTCCAGTAGGTCCGGTGCCGGGTTGGCCTGTTGGTTTAGTTCCTGGTTGGCCAGTAGGTCCAGTGCCGGGTTGGCCTGTTGGTTTGGTTCCGGGTTGTCCAGTAGGCCCAGTGCCGGGTTGGCCTGTTGGTTTAGTTCCTGGTTGGCCAGTAGGTCCAGTGCCGGGTTGGCCTGTTGGTTTGGTTCCGGGTTGTCCAGTAGGTCCAGTGCCTGGTTTGCCTGTTGGTTTGGTTACTGGTTGTCCAGTAGGTCCAGTGCCGGGTTGGCCTGTTGGTTTAGTTCCTGGTTGTCCAGTAGGTCCAGTGCCGGGTTTGCCTGTTGGTTTGGTTCCTGGTTGTCCAGTAGGTCCAGTGCCGGGTTTGCCTGTTGGTTTGGTTCCTGGTTGTCCGGTAGGTCCAGTGCCGGGTTTGCCTGTTGGTTTGGTTCCGGGTTGTCCAGTAGGTCCAGTGCCGGGTTGGCCTGTTGGTTTGGTTCCGGGTTGACCAGTAGGTCCAGTGCCGGGTTGTCCAGTAGGTCCAGTGCCAGGTTTACCCGTTGGTTTGGTTCCGGGTTGTCCAGTAGGTCCAGTGCCGGGTTTACCTGTTGGTTTAGTTCCGGGTTGTCCAGTAGGTCCAGTGCCGGGTTGGCCTGTTGGTTTGGTTCCTGGTTGTCCAGTAGGTCCAGTGCCGGGTTTACCTGTTGGTTTGGTTCCGGGTTGTCCAGTAGGTCCAGTGCCGGGTTGGCCTGTTGGTTTAGTTCCGGGTTGTCCAGTAGGTCCAGTGCCGGGTTGGCCTGTTGGTTTGGTTCCTGGTTGTCCAGTAGCTCCAGTGCCGGGTTGGCCTGTTGGTTTGGTTCCTGGTTGTCCAGTAGGTCCAGTGCCGGGTTGGCCTGTTGGTTTAGTTCCGGGTTGTCCAGTAGGTCCAGTGCCGGGTTTACCCGTTGGTTTGGTTCCGGGTTGTCCAGTAGGTCCAGTGCCGGGTTGACCTGTTGGTTTGGTTCCTGGTTTTCCTGTGTGTCCAGTGCAAGGTTTGCCTGTTGGTTTGGTTCCGGGTTGTCCAGTAGGTCCAGTGCCGGGTTGGCCTGTTGGTTTAGTTCCTGGTTGGCCAGTAGGTCCAGTGCCAGGTTTACCTGTTGGTTTGGTTCCTGGTTGTCCAGTAGGTCCAGTGCCGGGTTGGCCTGTTGGTTTAGTTCCGGGTTGTCCAGTAGGTCCAGTGCCAGGTTTACCCGTTGGTTTGGTTCCGGGTTGTCCAGTGGGTCCAGTGCCGGGTTGACCTGTTGGTTTGGTTCCGGGTTGTCCAGTAGGTCCAGTGCCGGGGTGGCCTGTTGGTTTAGTTCCTGGTTGTCCAGTAGGTCCAGTGCCGGGTTGGCCTGTGGGTTTAGTTCCTGGTTGTCCAGTAGGTCCAGTGCCGGGTTGACCTGTTGGTTTGGTTCCGGGTTGTCCAGTAGGTCCAGTGCCGGGTTGGCCTGTTGGTTTGGTTCCGGGTTGTCCAGTAGGTCCAGTGCCGGGTTGGCCTGTTGGTTTAGTTCCTGGTTGTCCTGTTGGTTTGGTTCCGGGTTGTCCAGTAGGTCCAGTGCCGGGTTGTCCAGTAGGTCCAGTGCCAGGTTTACCCGTTGGTTTGGTTCCGGGTTGTCCAGTAGGTCCAGTGCCGGGTTGACCTGTTGGTTTGGTTCCGGGTTGTCCAGTAGGTCCAGTGCCGGGTTGGCCTGTTGGTTTGGTTCCGGGTTGTCCAGTAGGTCCAGTGCCGGGTTGGCCTGTTGGTTTAGTTCCTGGTTGTCCTGTTGGTTTGGTTCCGGGTTGTCCAGTAGGTCCAGTGCCGGGTTGTCCAGTAGGTCCAGTGCCAGGTTTACCCGTTGGTTTGGTTCCGGGTTGTCCAGTAGGTCCAGTGCCGGGTTGGCCTGTTGGTTTGGTTCCTGGTTGTCCAGTAGGTCCAGTGCCGGGTTGGCCTGTTGGTTTAGTTCCTGGTTGTCCAGTAGGTCCAGTGCCGGGTTTGCCTGTTGGTTTGGTTCCTGGTTGTCCAGTAGGTCCAGTGCCGGGTTGGCCTGTTGGTTTGGTTCCGGGTTGTCCAGTAGGTCCAGTGCCTGGTTTGCCTGTTGGTTTGGTTCCTGGTTGTCCAGTAGGTCCAGTGCCGGGTTGGCCTGTTGGTTTAGTTCCTGGTTGTCCAGTAGGTCCAGTGCCGGGTTTGCCTGTTGGTTTGGTTCCTGGTTGTCCAGTAGGTCCAGTGCCGGGTTGGCCTGTTGGTTTGGTTCCTGGTTGTCCCGTAGGTCCAGTGCCGGGTTGGCCTGTTGGTTTGGTTCCTGGTTGTCCAGTAGGTCCAGTGCCGGGTTTGCCTGTTGGTTTGGTTCCTGGTTGTCCTGTTGGTTTGGTTCCGGGTTGTCCAGTAGGTCCAGTGCCGGGTTGTCCAGTAGGTCCAGTGCCAGGTTTACCCGTTGGTTTGGTTCCGGGTTGTCCAGTAGGTCCAGTGCCGGGTTGTCCAGTAGGTCCAGTGCCAGGTTTACCCGTTGGTTTGGTTCCGGGTTGTCCAGTAGGTCCAGTGCCGGGTTGGCCTGTTGGTTTGGTTCCTGGTTGTCCAGTAGGTCCAGTGCCGGGTTGGCCTGTTGGTTTGGTTCCGGGTTGTCCAGTAGGTCCAGTGCCGGGTTTACCTGTTGGTTTGGTTCCGGGTTGTCCAGTAGGTCCAGTGCCGGGTTGGCCTGTTGGTTTGGTTCCAGGTTGGCCAGTAGGTCCAGTGCCGGGTTGGCCTGTTGGTTTGGTTCCGGGTTGTCCAGTAGGTCCAGTGCCGGGTTTGCCTGTTGGTTTGGTTCCTGGTTGTCCAGTAGGTCCAGTGCCGGGTTGGCCTGTTGGTTTGGTTCCGGGTTGTCCAGTAGGTCCAGTGCCGGTTTGGCCTGTTGGTTTAGTTCCGGGTTGTCCAGTAGGTCCAGTGCCGGGTTTACCTGTTGGTTTGGTTCCGGGTTGTCCAGTAGGTCCGGTGCCGGGTTGACCTGTTGGTTTGGTTCCTGGTTTTCCTGTGTGTCCAGTGCAAGGTTTGCCTGTTGGTTTGGTCCCGGGTTGTCCAGTAGGTCCAGTGCCAGGTTTACCTGTTGGTTTGGTTCCTGGTTGTCCAGTAGGTCCAGTGCCGGGTTGGCCTGTTGGTTTAGTTCCGGGTTGTCCAGTAGGTCCAGTGCCAGGTTTACCTGTTGGTTTGGTTCCTGGTTGTCCAGTAGGGCCAGTGCCAGGTTTACCAGTTGGTTTGGTTCCTGGTTGTCCAGTAGGTCCAGTGCCGGGTTGGCCTGTTGGTTTAGTTCCGGGTTGTCCAGTAGGTCCAGTGCCAGGTTTACCCGTTGGTTTGGTTCCGGGTTGTCCAGTAGGTCCAGTGCCGGGTTGGCCTGTTGGTTTGGTTCCTGGTTGTCCAGTAGGTCCAGTGCCGGGTTGGCCTGTTGGTTTGGTTCCTGGTTGTCCAGTAGGTCCAGTGCCGGGTTGGCCTGTTGGTTTGGTTCCTGGTTGTCCTGTTGGTTTGGTTCCGGGTTGGCCTGTTGGTTTGGTTCCGGGTTGTCCAGTAGGTCCAGTACCGGGGTGGCCTGTTGGTTTGGTTCCGGGTTGTCCAGTAGGTCCAGTGCCGGGTTTGCCTGTTGGTTTGGTTCCGGGTTGTCCAGTGCCGGGTTGGCCGGTTGGTTTAGTTCCGGGTTGTCCAGTAGGTCCAGTGCCAGGTTGGCCTGTTGGTTTAGTTCCGGGTTGTCCAGTAGGCCCAGTGCCAGGTTTACCCGTTGGTTTGGTTCCGGGTTGTCCAGTAGGTCCGGTGCCAGGTTGACCTGTTGGTTTGGTTCCGGGTTGTCCAGTAGGTCCAGTGCCGGGTTTGCCTGTTGGTTTGGTTCCGGGTTGTCCAGTAGGTCCTGTTCCGGGGTGGCCTGTTGGTTTGGTTCCGGGTTGTCCAGTAGGTCCAGTTCCGGGTTGTCCTGTTGGTTTGGTTCCGGGTTGGCCTGTTGGTTTGGTTCCGGGTTGTCCAGTAGGTCCAGTGCCGGGGTGGCCTGTTGGTTTGGTTCCGGGTTGTCCAGTAGGTCCAGTGCCGGGTTTGCCTGTTGGTTTGGTTCCGGGTTGTCCAGTAGGTCCAGTTCCGGGGTGGCCTGTTGGTTTGGTTCCGGGTTGTCCAGTAGGTCCAGTTCCTGGTTGGCCTGTTGGTTTGGTTCCGGGTTGGCCTGTTGGTTTGGTTCCAGGTTGTCCAGTAGGTCCAGTTCCGGGTTGGCCTGTTGGTTTGGTTCCGGGTTGGCCTGTTGGTTTGGTTCCGGGTTGTCCAGTAGGTCCAGTGCCGGGGTGGCCTGTTGGTTTGGTTCCGGGTTGTCCAGTAGGTCCAGTGCCGGGTTGGCCTGTTGGTTTGGTTCCGGGTTGTCCAGTAGGTCCAGTTCCGGGGTGGCCTGTTGGTTTGGTTCCGGGTTGTCCAGTAGGTCCAGTGCCGGGGTGGCCTGTTGGTTTTGTTCCTGGTTGGCCAGTAGGTCCGGTACCGGGTTGGCCAGTAGGTCCAGTTCCGGGTTGGCCTGTTGGTTTGGTTCCGGGTTGTCCAGTAGGTCCAGTGCCGGGGTAGCCTGTTGGTTTGGTTCCGGGTTGTCCAGTAGGTCCAGTGCCGGGTTGGCCTGTTGGTTTGGTTCCTGGTTGTCCAGTAGGTCCAGTTCCGGGTTGGCCTGTTGGTTTGGTACCGGGTTGGCCTGTTGGTTTGGTTCCTGGTTGTCCAGTAGGTCCAGTGCCGGGTTGGCCTGTTGGTTTGGTTCCGGGTTGTCCAGTAGGTCCAGTGCCAGGTTGGCCTGTTGGTTTGGTTCCTGGTTGTCCAGTAGGTCCAGTGCCGGGTTGGCCTGTTGGTTTGGTTCCGGGTTGTCCAGTAGGTCCAGTGCCGGGTTGACCTGTTGGTTTAGTTCCTGGTTGTCCAGTAGGTCCAGTGCCGGGTTGGCCTGTTGGTTTGGTTCCGGGTTGACCAGTAGGTCCAGTGCCAGGTTGGCCTGTTGGTTTGGTTCCTGGTTGTCCAGTAGGTTTAGTCACTGGAACTGTCGGTCCTACAAAACACACATACCAAAAAAATTAGCAAACATTTAATATCTAATTTCAGCAAAAATAATATATTGCTACGTAGTGCGAAAATAGATTCCATCGATAATATACTAAAACCTCTTCGCACACTATCAAACTTCATAACAAAGAATGTTTAATAGAACCAGGTATCAGTGGTACATTCTTCAAACGGTTTCTTCAGCTTAGATTCCTGACACAGCTCTAAACCTATTCAAATTATTTATCTCATAATGCCTTCATTTATTAAACAAAAAATAGTTTAGTGTTAAAGGAACTATTGCTATATACTGACATAACAACAACGGAAGCTATTTACGCCAAAATCGTTAAATGTATCAAGAAGTACTCCTCCTCCACCAAATATATCACTAAAATAACCGGTTACTAAATTATTTAGTATATATCTATCTTTTTCTCAGCGCCATCTATCGCTGATAAAAAGAAATTCTAAAGTTGCCTTTTTTCTAATATATAAAAAATATTTAACACACATTCTCTCCTGTCTTCCTCAATGAATTCACATCTTCCATATGAACATTAGGTTAGTATAAGATATAGTACTGTAAGGTGTGATACAAGTGAAACCGCTGGAAGGATTCCTTTCCCACCGTTCCATTCCTATATTTATCAATACACTATATCTCAGTAAAAATAATTTCTAAACACACTCATGTAAAAAACGTTGGAAGTGGAAAGTGTTTGATTTCGCTGTTTGTCTGTTTTTCTGAAGAAGAAGACAGAGGAAATTGTGTTTATACTTGAATATCTAGTGTAGCTTCAATAAAGGTCACTGTAACATCTTTCACAGTTATTGTCTGAATCCCGATATACATGCTGAAAGGTTCCACTTTTTTAAGTTTTGTCCATGAGTGTATCTTTCAGAGTTATTGTCTAAATCCCGATATACATGTTGAAAGTTACAACTTTCTTAAGTTTTGTCCATGAGTGTATCTTTCAGAGTTATTGTCTAAATCCCGATATATATGCTGAAAGGTTCCACTTTCTTAAGTTTTGTCTATGAGTGTATCTTTCAGAGTTATTGTCTAAATCCCGATATACATGCTGAAAGGTTCCACTTTCTTAAGTTTTGTCCATGAGTGTATCTTTCAGAGTTATTTTCTAAATCCCGATATATATGCTGAAAGGTTCCACTTTCTTAAGTTTTGTCTATGAGTGTATCTTTCAGAGTTATTGTCTAAATCTCGATATACATGTTGAAAGTTACAACTTTCTTAAGTTTTGTCTATGAGTGTATCTTTCAGAGTTATTGTCTAAATCCCGATATACATGCTGAAAGGTTCCACTTTCTTAAGTTTTGTCCATGAGTGTATCTTTCAGAGTTATTGTCTAAATCCCGATATATATGTTGAAAGTTACAACTTCCTTAAGTTTTGTCCATGAGTGTATCTTTCAGAGTTATTGTCTAAATCCCGATATACATGTTTAAAGTTACAACTTTCTTAAGTTTTGTCCATGAGTGTATCTTTCAGAGTTATTGTCTAAATCCCGATATATATGTTGAAAGTTACAACTTTCTTAAGTTCTGTCCATGAGTGCATATAAGAACTTATAGCCTTTATATATGTTGTATGAATAAATAGAGGTATATATATAACATATATGTTTAGATTATGTACATGTATATGTTTAGTAGATTATGGATAAATATTCTAGAGAGGAGATATCTGTGATAATATAGCCCCTTTTTTAATTTATTCCTATCGCTTTATAAATAATTCATAATTACAAAAAGTCTTGATATTTCTCAACATTCCGTCTCTCTCTGTATTGATTCTAATAGAGACGCTCCATCAATCAAATATGACGGAATGGATGCCGTGGACGCTAAGGTCTATTGGTTAAAAATATCAGGACTCCAGGGAAAATTATATTTTCAAAAACCTTTAATCTTTAGCTTTCGGGCACGAAAACGCCCTTCTACAGGAGAAAACCTGGTATAATTTCTTCTGTAGGAGGGCGGTTGTGCCAGAAAGGATTAAAAGGTTTTTAAAAAGATACTTTTCCCTGGAGGCCTGGTAATTTTACTCAATTTTGATACAAGGGATTATTGTTTTGAATTCTCAGCTAGATTGTATATAACGTCCGCACAGATATTTCACTTGTTTCACATATCTCCTCCGAAGGATCTATTCGTATCCTTCTTTCAAAAACAAAGTTTTTTTACATTTCTTTTCTCTTCATTGGACAAACTAAATTTCTAGCTTTTGAACCGATAATCGCTCTTCAACAGGCTAAATTGAAAACATCGAGAAAATGTGCAAATATACGCGTGTGCACAGCGTGGATATATTTACAACTAAAATTTAAATATTTGAAAAAATATATATATATTTTAATTATTCATCTTTAAAATAGGGACATATTTATAAGCCAGGTTCCTGAAGCCCAGAACGCCAACTACCTGGGTTTTAAAATATTGAAATTGGTGATTATCACTTAAAGCTAGCATTTTAAAATTAAGAAAAAAAAAATGAAAATTATGAAATCATCTAAATCTTCAGATTTTTTAAATCACATATTGATTGTATATTCTCAATTATAATGGTTGATAGCGTTCTTAATTTCTCTCTATCCCCACTGTAATGAGGAAAATAAACTTTAAATTAGAGGTGACGTTGTTCCAGTCCTCACGCCAGTTTTTGGAGGTTGTTCTCACATCTAGTTTTCTCAAGACCTCTGTTCAGGAGAGTTTCTTATTCTGTTTGATCCAATGTAGTTTAGGATGTGTTGAGGCTTGGTTTGAGAGGCGTTTGATGCAGAGATTGGGAAAGTTTTCTCATCTTCCCTCAAATTTCAAGGATGTTCTACACCTCCTCCTGGTGTAATCACTATGCGAGACACATGTTCAACTGCTGTTCACATGGAACACTCCAGTCCTCAAGTTTCTCACTCGAGTATTTGCTACTACCACCAACCGAGGGCGGGCTCGACCCATCCACGCCTCCCCCGCGCCTTCCTACTCCTTGCGGCGCACTGCTCGGCCTGCCGCAAGGGCCGGGTATGGGCTCGACGCTGAAGCGCCATCCATTTTCAGGGCTAGTTGCTTCGAAAGAGTAAAACTCAAATGTGTTCTCCTAGTTTTTTTTTACTTCTGTACCAATGGTGTACTTCACAGGCTGGCTCTTGAAGTGGTTTAGGTGGTCGGCATTGCGAAAAGCGATGATGTCCGCCAGTTGTATCTCCGGAATGCAACTATTCAACTGATAAGGTCATATCTCTCCTTGAGCGACCACCTCTGGCCAATCCAGAATATCGTCAACTTCCATAACTTCTAATGAGAGACTACCTGCAAGAGAACCAGGAGTAGCTATGTTTTAAGGTAATCTTTTTTTCTCCCTTTTTCTTATTAATTACTCTCTGTTTTTAATCATAATATTTTTAATTATTTACATATATAATCACTATACTATCTATTAGATATTAGTTTATAAAGGGAGAGAGATATTTATAACACAGGTCCTGGAGCGCCAACTGTCCGGAGTAAATTCATTTTAATGTTTATTCTTAGTAAGATATGTTTAATAGATCTATGTAAATATGCAGATAAGATAGTGACTTTAAGCAACAACTATGCAAATTTTGATAACAATTGAATTGATAGGAATCGGATTTTTGAGTTCGAAAAAACATTGAATAATAACGGTAAATTGGTTAATAGATTCGTAATGGAGGTTTAAATAAGCCATGTTTTTATATTTATTGTCCTTTTTATTGTTTAGGGCCATTTCGTCACATTTTGAAGGCCAGATAATGCTTCGGCTATTGTTTCGCGATAAACTCAAAAACTACTGAACCAATTGGTACCAAATTTTGCATGTCGCTTTTTATAAACCTGAGGAAAATTTTCGGCTGCATTTTGATTAGTATTTTTGGCTATTTCTTTTTTTCATTTGAAGAACTTTTTTTACGCGTACTAATCCGGAATGGAATGAATACCTAAATATGGCCATTTTTTTAAAGCATCGGTGGTTCAGTGGTAGAATGCTCGCCTGCCACGCGGGCGGCCAGGGTTCGATTCCCGGCCAATGCATTTTTTTTTTTACAATTTTTAAAACTCATTTATATTATATACTAGCGGACCCGCCCGGCTTCGCCCGGGTTTTACCCGAGTGAATGTTTGTCTAACGAACATTTGTTAAAACAATTCTCTTTAAACTTATAAAACGTACTCGGCTTCGCCCGGGGTTTTACCCGAGTAAAGGTTTGTCTAGCGAACATTTGTTAAAACAATTCTCTAAAAACTTATTAAAAAATAAAAAAGATATATTTTGATAATTTGAAACTCGTAAATTTGAATCTCTCGATAAAGTGAACATTTTTTCCCGGTCCCTGTGTGCCTTGTCATCCTGAATTTTGTCTTTCCTAATTTTCTACATTAGAAAATCATAGTTTTATCTAGTGAACATTTTTTCCCGGTCCCTTGAGAAATACTCGATAAGTTGAATAAAATCAATATTAATTGGTTCCCTCGGTAATTGGAAGTTAAAGGAATAATATCTTCGCCTTGGAATTGTATCATTATTCTTGTCGCAAATAAATTGCCGTGTCATCCTGAGATAATCTTACTTTTGATAAATAATATTTAAGATAACAAACTTAGTGATAAGAAAACTTGTTATCATCGTCACAATGGGGGCGCTGCTTGCGAGTTAAATCTACAAATCTGCAAATAACTCTAAGGATATTCAAGATATTCATGAAATTATTTTTCAAAAACCTTCCCGGTGATATACCTAATAATATCCCAAAATTTCACGGCGATTGGATGTATGGTTTTTGAATCTATAGAGTACAGACAGACAGACATTCAATTATATATATTTAAGATAATATAAAAGAGTTTTAAAAATTGTAAAAAAAAAAAATGCATCGGCCGGGAATCGAACCCGGGCCGCCCGCGTGGCAGGCGAGCATTCTACCACTGAACCATCGATGCTTAAAAAAATGGCCATATTTAGGTATTCATTCCATTCCGGATTAGTCCGCGTAAAAAAAGTTCTTCAAATGAAAAAAAAAAAGAAATAGCCAAAAAACTAATCAAAATGCAGCCGAAAATTTTCCTCAGGTTTATAAAAAGCGACATGCAAAATATGGTACCAATTGGTTCAGTAGTTTTTGAGTTTATCGCGAAACAGACAGACAGACAGAAATTGACTTTTATATATATATATAGAGATCTACTCTTCATTGTTGGCTTTTTATCTTACATTCATTCTTCATTGTTGACTTTTTATATTACATTTACTCTTCATTGTTTGCTTTTTATCTTACATTCACTCTTCATTGTTGGCTTTTTATCTTACATTCATTCTTCATTGTTGGCTTTTTATATTACATTCACTCTTCATTGTTGGCTTTTTATCTTACATTCATTCTTCATTGTTGGCTTTTTATATTACATTCACTCTTCATTGTTGGCTTTTTATCTTACATTCATTCTTCATTGTTGGCTTTTTATATTACATTCACTCTTCATTGTTGGCTTTTTATCTTACATTCATTCTTCATTGTTGGCTTTTTATATTACATTCACTCTTCATTGTTGGCTTTTTATCTTACATTCACTCTTCATTGTTGGCTTTTTATATTATATTCACTCTTCATTGTTGGCTTTTTATCTTACATTCATTCTTCATTGTTGGCTTTTTATATTATATTTACTCTTCATTGTTGGCTTTTTATCTTACATTCATTCTTCATTGTTGGCTTTTTATATTACATTTACTATTCATTGTTGGCTTTTTATCTTACATTCACTCTTCATTGTTGGCTTTTTATCTTACATTCATTCTTCATTGTTGGCTTTTTATATTACATTCACTCTTCATTGTTGGCTTTTTATCTTACATTCATTCTTCATTGTTGGCTTTTTATATTACATTCACTCTTCATTGTTGGCTTTTTATATCATATAGAAAATCATAGTTTTATCTAGTGAACATTTTTTCCCGTGTCACATTGCCGTGTCATCCTGATATAATCTTACTTTTGATAAATAATATTTAAGATAACAAACTTAGTGATAAGAAAACTTGTTATCATCGTCACAATGGGGGCGCTGCTTGCGAGTTAAATCTACAAATCTGCAAATAACTCTAAGGATATTCAAGATATTCATGAAATTATTTTTCTAAAACCTTCCCGGTGATATACCTAATAATATCCCAAAATTTCACGGCGATTGGATGTATGGTTTTTGAATCTATAGAGTACAAACAAACAGACAGACAAACAGACATTCAATTTTATATATATAGATAAATAATATAAATATATATTATTATATCAACTACTAGCGGATGTACCCGGCTTCGCCCAGGTTTTTCTCGAGGGAATGTTTGTAGTCTAGTAATAAGAAAATATACTACACCTAAAAACTATCAGAGAAAAGAGAAACCACGGAAGGTGAAAAGAAAAATGCTTACAATGGATGTTATGTTTACGATATCAAGTTAAATAAAAACAAAGATAAAATTTGCATATGTTGGTCACTATAAATTTGTATATTTGTTAGGCGAAATTAGAAACATGATAAAACAATTGGGTATTTAAAAACAAATGTAGAAATAAAAGTTGAAGTATAATAAACAATGTTAAAGATTAGTTTTAATTATTAATCAAGATTGTGTGTGAATATGTGAGAAAGATGTAATATCGTTGTTGTTTTCTTGGCCGACTTTTTACATATGGTGTTATCTTAAAATTGCTTGTTTTGAATATTTTTTTAGATTGAGATTATTAGCTAGTATGTAAAAAAATTAACTCTGTTGAAATTTAATTTTGTATTTATATATAAATAAAATTAACTCTGTTGATTTTTTTTTTGTATTTAATCGATAACAGCGAAGTTACGCATGTTAATGTTAGGAAATATATTTTGATGTTAAGCAAAACCTGCTCCATCTCGTTTTACATAAATGTTGAAAATTTGGTTGAAATTGATGCATTGTAACGAAAGTTTTTAGTGATGTCCACTTATGAATTTTCCAATTTATTAATATAGATATTAATTAAATCAAATACCTAAACACTAATATAATACAATTTTTGCCATCACACACACTTTTTTCCTGTAGTTTATGTGTTACTTCTGTATTGCTATTCTATGGCACTTCTAATATTTATTATTGATATACTTTTAGTATGAAGGAAATTGCACCCAAGGGATTTCTCGGGCGAAGCCGGGTCATTCGCCTAGCTACTTATAATTATAAAATGTATTTTTTTTTATAACAAGAATTTATTTTTTTATTTTTAAAGATGTAGGCTTTCAAGCAAACTTCTACAGTCATGAAACAAAGAAATATCGACAATATCTTATCTAGAACTGTCTGCATATGTGCGGGTGTTTAATATACACTCTTGAACAAAACATAAGGAAGAGGAAAGTCTTTGATATCGCCGGTCGTCTTTTTTTTTTTTTACGAAGACAGAGGCAATTTTGTTCACACTTGGTTATCTCGTGTATCTTCAATAAAGTTCAAATTGTATTTTATATCTTTCAGAGTTATTTTCTGAATCCCGATATACATGCTAAAAGGTACAATTTACTTAAGTTTTGTCTCCATGAAAGTATCTTTCAGAGTTATTGTCTGAATCCAGATATACACGTTGAAAGGTACAACTTCCTTAAGTTTTGTCCATGAGTGTATCTTTCAGAGTTATTGTCTGAATCCAGATATACATGCTAAAAGGTACAAATTCCTTAAGTTTTGTCCATGAGTGTATCTTTCAGAGTTATTTTCTGAATCCCGATATACATGCTAAAAGGTACAAATTCCTTAAGTTTTGTCCATGAGTGTATCTTTCAGAGTTATTTTCTGAATCCCGATATACATGCTAAAAGGTACAACTTCCTTAAGTTTTGTCCATGAGTGTATCTTTCAGAGTTATTTTCTGAATCCCGATATACATGCTAAAAGGTACAACTTCCTTAAGTTTTGTCTCCATGAGAGTATATAAGATACTTATTATGAAAAAAAAATGTAAATAAATTTATAATCTTATTTACTTTTTTTGCAATATATATTTATATATATGAAAAAGCAATAAAGAAAAAAAAAAAGTTAAGTGGGTCAGATGTTGATATTAAAAATAAAGAAGGCATTTCCTGACCAGGAGCACATGTGTTTTTTAGATGGCAGAGCGACATCTGGTGGAACAGAAATCAACTAAACATTGATTTAGCCTGTTCCCTGATATTTGGCCAACCCAATTTCTTGATAAATCAAGAAAAGCCATCCACGAACGCGTTTCGCGCTGTTGGCGCTCGTCAGGGTGGAGTAGGCTGTACCACTGCGAACATATTTCTTTTTCTATTGTTTTTTAATTATCTTTATTTAGAGATTTATTCTAGATTTTATTTTATTTGTTCAATATATCAGACAGTATATCCCAGCTTAAGAAACTTACGCCTAAATACATTTTAGCTTCTCAATTTAATACACAAGACTAAAAACACAATGGTTGGTTATCTCAAACAGAAAATAAAATATAAAATGGGTCTACAAAAATGATAATATTTTATAAACGTGTCTTTTCTATATGCAAATTTGCACTATTTTTCGATGGATAAAATGATTACTTCTGTGGCTGTGGAAGAGATTGGGCATTCTATCAATAAATCTATTGAGTTTTGGGTTTATTTTCCACAGAAGAAGCTAGGATCATTCTTTGCCCCAAATTTAATCATAAATTCTCGAAGGTTCCTATGAATATGATGTGAAATATTTCTATATTGAATCTTTAAGTTTTTAAAAATAATTTACGATC